>JACWQW010000164.1:0-71130 GCA_014849355.1 Cryphonectria radicalis
ATATCCTCGGGCCGCTTCTCCCCCAGCAAAACACACACACACACACACACACACACAGTCAATCTGACTCAGACCAGACCACCCTCTTCCCTCCCCCCCCCCCCGCCCTTCCCCTTCTAAACCCTTCACCATGAGATAGAACAACTTAACTCCCTCCCATATCTCGATAGTACACAAGGCTGTTGAACTCAGTCTCCAGCGTCTCCAGCCTCCACTGGCCCCCATCCTCCCCTTCCTCACACACAAACGACAAGACACTGATGCCCGCAACAGGCAGGTTGTCTGCACCAAAAGTCTGCGTCCAGCGGAGGACGAGGGTGTCACAGCCGACGGCGCTGGTGGCGGTGACGACGAGGGGGATTCTGGGCTGGCTCGTCTGGCTGTGCATGAAGGCCTGCTTGGAGGCGAACGTCACAGATCCAAGGGGCAGGCCCGCGAGGGCGTTGATGCTGTCCGACCTGTCGGTGAAGCTGTCCGCGAGGAAGCTCTGGGCGAGGGCGGCCGTGTAGTTCCCTATGAGGGCGGCGTAGGCCTCCGCGAGGGCGGATACCGTCTGGGAGCCGGCCACGAGCGGTCTGGAGCACGAGGTGAGACTGTCGCTGGGCCCATCTCTTATGGATGCACCGAGGACGCTGGTGACGCAGGAAACAAAATACTGGACGCGCATTCTGAAGAAGAAAGAAAGAAAGAGAAGAAGAAAGAAAAAAAAAGGGGGGGGGGTGGTGGGGAAGTAGGTGAGTATATATCCCTCGGCTTGTCAGGTTGGGAGATCAAGGTCGTGTGTTCAAGAATCCTTATGCTGCTCGAGAGAGAACATGTAGCGGGCGTAGTAATGTTCTAGGATGGACGAGGATGCTGCCCTGGGACATTGACGGCTGCCAACAAAGGTACAAAGCAACGTCGCTCTGTTTTATAGTCGGAACATCTCTGACGATGCTGCGTAGTGTCACCACAACAGTCTTGCGGTCCCTGCTAGATCATGGCCAAAGGTCCTACCGCAGCTCAAGCCCAGCCAGAGAGAGAGGGAGAGAGGCATAGAACAAGGGTACAGAGATCCCTTGGAGGGGACAATCTAGACGTCTCAGCATCGTATAAGCAGCCATACGTAGGCAGCGAACAGTCCCCGAAACATGAATCAAGGTGGTTGTTACTATTGCCATCAATAATCGCCGCCGCAAGTAGGACTACGGGGTACAATGACACAACATCGGCCCATGGCGCTGGACTGTGGCAATAAACATGGGAATAGGACACCGGGGGGAGGGGGGAGGGGGGAGGGGAAGTCCTGTCACCAGCCGTCAGCTCTGACTGAACATTCAGGATACGACTGCTCTGTCCTTTGTTGCGACTGAGGGTCGGATCCACGAAACCCCTTCCTTTTCCTTGTCTTCCTCTCTGTTCTTGTCCTCGGGAACATTGCATTCTCAAAACAGATGCTGGGGTCAATTACGAAAGCCGGCCGAGATAGTAATTTCTGCTTGTAAGCATCTGGCAGAGAGGATCATCACTTATCCTGGCCGGGCTGCCAAAACCTCACAGGTCACAGTTGCACAAAACAGGTGTCGAATCAAAGTCTGAAGATGTCTCGGGAGCAGGCATTGTTTTGCCACATCAGGGTGCAAGACTTGGTGGTATTATTATTCCTCCGTCCTCTACAGCCAGAGCGTGCGCGCATGGGCCTTTTCCGAAAGAGAGCAGCAGATGAGCAGGCGATCATGATGATCCCCATCCACCATCCGTCATCCGTTGGAGCCCCTCTCGAAGGGAAATTGACGAGTATAAAAATAATCGCCACCCTGGGTGATGGAAACAGTCGATGGTCCTTTTGTGTCTGGATTCTGCATACTTTGGAGACATTAAGAATAGGCGGAATCCGGCACGGCTGACTCGGGATCGAAGGGGGAGGGGGAGAAGAAGGGGAGGGGTTTGAAATAATGGTCCAGCAAACCATCGTGATGATTTCTGGCAAAGGGGAGAGAGAGACAGAGAGAGAAAGAGAGGGAGAGAGGGAGAGAGGCGCAATACGAAGAACAAGATATGAGGGAATTTCAACATATCCATACGGAAAGTATATTGAGCAGATGTGGATGGGTAAGTAGTCATCGTGATAATAATCTCGTTGGCCCATACCGACTCCCGACCTTTTGTGGCCGAGTAAAGAGACAGTGCCCTGGTGGGTCGTCCCGCCGTCTAGCCTCTTCCTGGTCTAGCGTCTGGAGACTATCGGCTAAAAGATGAGGCTTGGCATCCGTCAGAGCCGCGATCCCTGCTGGGAGGCACGAGGAGGCAGGCACGACAGGGAGCTGGTGAGGAGATCTGCAGGGGTGGGGGGTACAGGGGTAATGCAAGGGGCATCAACCAGGGGTGGTACTGAAGAGAGGTGATAGCGCAGGGGTAGAGAGAGACAGGAGGAGGTGGAAGGCACGAGGGGGGGGAGGTGTTAGGGCCAGGGATCTGGCATCAGCCCTGGAAACCAGAACGTGTTCCTGCATTAATCGTGTCTCCCGGCCTCATATGATGCTCTAGCATGTAACACACTAAGTAAGGGTCCCTTGGAAGATTTTCTTTACTTTTCTCTCTCTTTTATCTCTCTCTCTCTCTCTCTCCCCCTTCTCACCCCCTTCACCTCCTCACCTGAAGGGGGGGGCTATCTCCATTCGAATGGTCTTCTGTCCGTTGGTTGGGAACTTTGGGCCGTGGAAGGTGCGTGGGATCCGCTTGAATGGGGGGGGGGTTTCTTCGCTCTCTCCATGGGTTTCAACGGGCGGGTATAGAACGGGTCCCCCAGCGTGGGTCTAGGCCCAAAGAGGGAGGCCTGTCTGGCCTGTGAGGCGCCCGAGTCTCTATCAAATCTCGGACGCTTCGTTCTGATACGTCGATACGGCTTGACCAGACTTCGTGACAGGCCCAGAGGCAAATTACTTCCGGCGCAGGGAGGCGAGAGAGCGAGCAATCAACTCCTCTCTCTCTCTCTCTTCCTATGTGCCCTCATCGCTTCTTCCTTGGCCACTCTCTAGGCAAACGAAGATCCCAGAAAACAGCCAAGGTAAGGTAAGAGAGAATACTTACTGTTCAGTTCAGCGTAGTCACAGTGCAGTGGAGTTTTGGTCTGTTGCACCTTGGACTTGATAACTAGTATCTATCTACATCTGCATCTGTGTCAACTATAGTACTATGCATATTTCTATAATCTGCCTGTGCTTGTGCTTGTGGTTGGTTGTGAACTAAACTGACGATGTAACCCCCTTTTTTTTTTTTGGCCTTCTTCCTTTTCATTTTCCATCCCTCTCTACCCTTTTCCTGTCTGGTCTGTTTCTCTCTCTCCCTCTCTTCTTTCCCCTGCCCTGCCCACTGGAACCCTCGTGGGGTGTGGGTCTTGTCTTTTATCACCCTTCTTTTTCTCTCTACCGATTTTCCGTTCCCTTTCCACCCTCCCCCCCCCCTCCCCTCTCTCCCTCTCTCACATCTGCTCCTCTTTTTTTTTGTCATTCCCTCTCTGGGATCCCAGTCAAACTCTCTCCTGTCCATCCTCATCACCATTACATTCCCCCGACCACACAACAAACTTTTGGTCAACACGCTCCCTACACTTTACCCATTGGGTATACACACATTCCTTTTGGTTGGCCTCCGAGTCAACATCTTGTCACTCCTTTTGTCTTTGCTCCCCCGCATTGTTCTTTTCTTGTCTATCGTGTTCATCTCGACTGAATTACGGTAGCAGGACGAGCAGGCCAACAACAACACCTCCTCGGTGGGGATCTCAGTATCGTTGCAACCGTCTATACTTGCTGTTCTCAGGCTCGTTGTGTCATCCTTGGGATCTTTGGGGCCCTCGAGCTCAGCATTGACCCTTCCACCCATCTGGTCCCCTCGAGTCCTTTTTTTTATTTTAAAATTCTTTTTTCTTTTATTTATTTTTTGCCGTCTTAATATTCGTCGGTCCTCCACGACTTGGCATATCCGGCCGTGCCAGCCTGTGCGGCATCCTCATAGCCACTGTTTTCCACACATCGAGACTGGACAGACAAAAAGACAAGTCGATCCGAAGCCGACCTGACTTGCGCGCCTTTCTCTTCTTCTTCTTCTTCTTCTTCCTCCTCCTCCTCCTCCTCCTCCTCCTCCCCCACCCCCCTCGTCCTTATCTTCCACCATGTTGTCCTCGCGTGCCTTCGTGCTGCCCGCTGCCCTCCTGCTGGGCGCGGCGCAGCTCGTCGTCGCTCAGACGAGCAGCTCCTGTAACCCCGTCACCAACACCACAGATTGTCCCGCCGACCCTGCCTTCTCTACCGAGCACGAATGGATCTTCAACACCTCGAGCGCGCCCTCGACTTCCATGTGGGCCATCACTGCCTCCTCGGACGCCATCACCTGGACCGACGCCGGTGCCAACTTCACCATCTCCGAGAAGGGCGACTCCCCGACCCTCCGCTCCGAGTTCTACATCTTTGGTGGCCGTGTCGAGATCTGGATGAAGGCCGCCCCTGGCCAGGGCATCATCTCCTCTGTCATGCTGCTGTCCGACGACCTCGACGAGATCGACCTCGAGTTCGTCGGCGGCAACGGCACCGCCGTCCAGACCAACTATTTCGGCAAGGGTCTCAACAACATCACCTGGGAGAGCGATTTTGAGGTCTCGGGTGGCACCCTCGACGCCTTCCACAACTACACCGTCGACTGGACCAACAGCAGCCTCAAGTGGTACATTGACGGCGAGCTCAAGCGCTCCCTGACCCCCGAGGAGGCCAACAACACAAACAGCTACCCGCAGACCCCCATGAGGGTGTACATTGGCCCCTGGGCCGGTGGCGACCCGGATAACGCCCAGGGCACCATCGAGTGGGCTGGCGGCGAGACCGACTACGACAATGGGCCCTACACCATGGCTGTCCAGAGCGTCAAGGTCACCGACTACGGACGGGGTACAGCCTACAAGTATACCGACATGACGGGCACGTGGTCCAGTATTGAGATGCTCAAGTAAGCAGCCCCCTTTCTCTCCTTCTTCTTCTTCTTCTTCTTCTCCCCCACCTCTCCTTTTTTTTTATTACTAACAAATAATCTCTCCACCACCACCACCAACAGCACCGACAAGAACTCCACGGCCGAAGAGACCCTCAGCGAGGCCCCTGCCGAGAGCGTCTCAGAAAAGTTCAACAACCTCCCGACAGGCGCTAAGGCGGCTGTCTTCGCCTGCAGCGGAGCCGCCGCCCTGGGTCTCGTGGCATATGCCGGTTTCTACTGCATCCGCCAGCGCAAGAGGGGCACCATGGAGGCCCAGATGGCGGCGCAGAAGATGGAGGACGAGCGCCTGGAGATGGAAGGCTACAAGGCCAAGGGCATCAACCCGGACGGCTTCTCCGAGGCCCAGCCCGAGTACGACGCCAAGACGGGCATGGCCACGCGCGAGGTGCAGGTCGCGGACTACAGCGAGCCCAACCACGAGAGGTTCGGATCCATCAGCATGGCGGCGGGCGCGGCGGGCATGAGCGCCGCGGCGAGGCCTCTGCTGCGGAACGGCCCCGGCGCGGCGTCGCCGCCGGGCACGCCCAACGGCTACAGGCACGACCCTTACTCGGACAGCTTCTCCCCCATCGACAACAACGGCTTTGGCGGCATGCACAGCCCACCGCCTGGCATGCCCCCCACCGCGCCCCTGCCTGGTGTTCCCAACCGCAGCTTCTCGAACCCCAACTCGCAAGTACATGACGACGGCTTCGAGACCCAGGCGCAGAGGAGCTTCTCCAACCCCAACGGGGGCCACGGGGGGGACCACTGGCGATAATCTGTGCGCGGAGAAGGAAGGAGGGGGGAGGCAAGGGCAGGGCAGCTGCTGACGTGATGGTTCAGATGGTGTCGAGGTTCTCTGCTGAGATGTCGAGACCGTAGCGTTGTTGTTGCTGTCGTCATTGCTGTTGCTGTTGTTGTTGTTGTTGTTGTTGTTGTTGCTGCTGCTGCTGTTGTTGTTTTGACACTTTTCCAATCCTGGGCTCGGAGTTCAACGGTGTGTTGGGAGTTGTTCCTGTCGTCCATCCATCCGCCTTCTATATCCAGACCCCCTTCTCTTTTCCTGTGTGTGCGCGCGCGTGTGTATCATCTCGTGTGGTTCATCTTGGGGTTGGAGCTGGGGCTTGGTTAGAGATGGACCTCCTTTTTTTCCCCTTTCCCTCCCCCCTTCTCTTTTTCCTGTTCGTGGCCTTTTTGGACAATGTTGATGTCTTTTTTTTTTTGTTTTTTGTTTTTGTTGGTTTCCTGTCGGCTCAAGAGGGTCAGACAGAAGATACACATAGTAAATGATGCATATACCCTTCAGTCCCAACACTTAAGGACGAACGAACATGTATTTTTGTGTGTTAGCACCGGTAGACAGATGCGTAATATCCATATAGATCACTCTCGAAAGACTAAAACCTTTTTCAAGTCTCGGCTGTTGTTGCAAGTAAGCATTGGAGTGGTGGTTATTTACATGTAAGAAGTAGGAGGTACTTACTGTACCTGAGCCGTCTTCACCCTAACCCTGGCTTCTCCTTCCCAAAGAGTTTTCCACCACCACCACCATCTCTCACCTCCTTATTTTCAAGGTGTCGAATTCTATTCTTTGGAAATACTCGTCTGGTCACGCACGCATGCTGATCTTTTGTCTTCTTTAAAGCACGGAATGTTGGCTTGTACAAGACACAAGCAATTGTTCTCACAATCAATGGACCTTTGGATCGCCTTTGCGTCGACACTTCGAATCGAGAGCCGTTCAGATGGAGATCAGCATCATGCACCACTTGATATACATATATAGATGTCTGTGAGGGACGACCTGATCTCGTGGAAGCTTCATGTGGGATCTCCCTGCCCACCCCAGCATGCCGTCAACAGCATTGCCCAAGTCTGCCCAGGCCGGCAGCATCAAGCTCTCCCACCTCGCCCACCGCCGCCTGCGCATGCTGGGCTTCGACCCGGCCAAAGACGCATGGATGATGGCCAACCTGGGCAAGCAGCTGGGTTCTGTGGACGAGACCACCACCAAGCCGTATGCAGGGCGGGTCACGAGCGCCACGGGCTTCGAGCTCGCTTGCAGCTACAACTGGAGGCGGCCATCACCGCCATCACCGCCAACAGACCCAAAGCTGGCCATGAACAACAAAAAGAAGAAGCAGGGGGGTACAAGATTTCCGCCACCATTGAAGGGGCAGACACCACAGATCTTCATCCCGGGCGAGGCGCCAAGAGTGGTTCCCCATAAGCTCCCACTGTCTGCCGGGCCAAAAATGAGGTTGCGCTCCTTTCGGGATCACAATATGGCGTGGATGCCCAGGTCGCCGTTCGAGGCCATGTTCCGTGCCATCCAGGTCATGAGGCCCGGGCTTAAGCTTGACGATGTGGATGTCATCATCAACAGGAGTAATCTCTCGAACCTGCTGCGAGTGGTCCGAGGACGCTGCACCCAGCCCTACCGCCTGGACCTCTGCATGATACACAACTCCCTCGTGGCCACTCCTAAATGGCCCGCCCTCCGCGAGTCGCGCTTTAACAACTACGGGAGGCTGTTCGAGCAAAACTTTACCTGCCCCACCATAGACATGAACGAGGCCGGCTCCCACCACCGCGCCATCCTCTACCATCTCGGCCCCCTCCGCTGTCTCGTCCTCATGGAGGTCGACGCCGCCTTCACCACGTTCAGGCCCATCTGGGCGACTCGCAACTGGAAGCTGTCCCAGACGTCGCAGCAGCTGAGCCCCACCCAGCGCGAACAGCTGCAGGTTGTGCAAGAGCAGCAGACCCCCTTGCAGTCCGATGCCGAGAGGCGCTTGTTCCAGTCCCTGTTGAACGACGGTGACGATGACAGGTTCGAGAAGGCAGCCTCCAAGAGGCCTCCTAGCATGCGGCCCTTGATGCTCCTCCGCAAGGGTGCCGGGACCCTGAGTGCACATACTGCGGAGCTCCTCACGACGAGCAGCTTCGAGACTGGTGACGGCAAGACGCTGCAGATGTGGCTGGGAAGGACACCCGTAAGGAGGCTTGAATCCCCGCCCCCCCCCCCCCTCTCCCCCCACACTCATGAATTTCTGCAACGTCTTGTCTCATCACTAACATACACCCTTGCACTGAGTATTCAGTACCTCATCAAGAGTCGTCACAACCTGAACACCTTCACAGACGTCCATGTCTTCAACGCCTGGCCCCGCCTCCTGAGGTTCGAGGAGGAGTCGCAGAAGTCCCTGCAGAAGCTCGTCTCGGCGATTCAGATGCTCAAGGAGATCACGAGCAACACCGCAGACCGGCACGCCATCGGGATCTGCACGCCGCAGACGAAGTCGCTCAAGGTGTTTGAGGCACAGGAGACACCGCAGATGCCTCTGCCTCTTGACATTCAGGAGCGGTTCTGGACGTGAGCCTGGACTCTCCATCTCACGATGCATGATGCATTCCTGTTATGGTCGAGGTCCGTTCTTGGTGGGACCTCCGTCTACAGCAGACTGAGAAGCAAAGCAGTCACACTTGATAGCCCGGCTCTAGTTTCTAAGGCCAAAGGGAGACGCAGTGCTTAGGCAAGAGACAGGAGTATGGGCACACACACACACACACACCGCGCGGGCGAATCGTCACACGGGATGAGAAGGAGGGTCAGCCTATCCCCAAGCGGATGATGAGTGCATACAGTACAGCATGCATGGGATGAGGAACAGTTGAGTAATAGGGACACTGCGATTGGCGTATTCCCGTAACCAAGAGGGCCTGTCTTCTACGTGGTCAGGTACATGGCTGTCACACTGGGGGGAATACGGGGATAAAATTACTCCACTATTGATATAACCGCAGTAGGTCCCTGCCCCCATCCCTCGACCAACATTGAGGACGAGCGAGGCTGGCTGTCTGTTCCTCCTCGATGTATACCCAAATCTGCTTGAGATAGGGACTCGTTTGAGGCTGAGAGGCATGACTTTACAAAAGGCCCAAGACATGAATGGCTTAGATATGTCACTAGAGATGTCTATCAGCGTCTCATTGTCTAGTGAAAAGCGGTAAACTCAGCACGCTATCTCAACACCAGGCCCACGCTATCTCTCTTGCCTGATGCACAAGCTGCTTCTGGTCTACCAGCACCTTTTCTTATCTGTCAGACGAGCTCCTTCACATGCGGTTCCCCTCTTTTGGGAATAGCAAGAACCATCAACCATCTTACCCAAAGAGCCAAGAGGGAGAGCAGCGTGCTCGGCCAAAGCCCCTACAGTCTCAAAAAAGGTTTCTGGCTATCCATTGGCTATCATCAAGCAAAGGTTTTCGTTTTCAAATCCTATCTATATTGGACGAGGGACCAGGGAGATACACCAGTTGCATGTGATGAGTAGGGGAGACTTTGCCCCCCCCCCCCTCTCTCTCCAAAAAAAAAAAATTAAATTGTTCAACCCCAGTAACTGTGTGCTTGTATGTGCCGGGTCACGCCAGACATGCTTTGAGGGCCTGCAGGTAACATGCAACGTATTATCAGAAGGCAATCCTGAGGTTCTGCGTTATCTCCGAGCCCGCAGCTATCAGGTCAGCGAGTTGTCTTTCGGGTCAGTCCATCAGTCTTTTAAGAGTTGAAAGAAGAGAGTGGCCAGTACCTGATATTGATATATTAACTAAAGAGTGACAGCCGACGACTTCATCTATGGGTATCATTAACATATACACTCTCCGGCCTCACGACCTGTCCATTCTCGGGAAGAAGTGAGGAGAGCTTCCAGGCCCAGGAACCAAAACCGACAGCAACCTCGTACCTTCTTCTTGTTGGCCGTCTACTTCTTCCCGCCATGTCTTCAGAAAAGAAGACAGCTGAGCCAGTCGCCATGTCCTCCAGAGCCGAGCCCAGCGACCCGCTTTCCATCCAGAGGCAGCCCTCGCTGATACAACAAGATGCCGAAAGCCTCAAGCAAGGCCTGCCGGACGTTGGGCTCAGCGGGGAGGGAGCGAAGAGAGCCGAGCTTATGGAGTCTGCCTGGGGGAAACATGGTAGATTCTGGGTGTTTTTCGGGTTGGGCTTGTGCATGCTCGCATAGTATGTTGAGATTCTCTTTCCCTCAAGCAACACGTAATTGAATCATTCCCCTCTCCCCTCCCCCCCCATCCCCCTCTCTGAGAAGAAACCCCGTAACGTACTCCTTTTGCTGAGACTCTCGAGGGGAAACAGCGAGTTCGACAATACCACCTTCGGGACCTATTACACCTATGCCCTCTCCGACTTCGAGAACATCTCGGCGTCCTCGGCCTTCTCCGTCATCTGCGACCTCGTCTTCGCCCTGATGAAGCCCTTCTGGGCCAAGACGTCCGACATCTACGGCCGCGGCGAGATGTACCCAGTCGCCCTGGTCTTCATCACGACCGGGCTCGTCGTCTCCGCCTCTGCCAGGTCCTTTCCGGCCATCGCGGCGGGGACGTTTATTCGGGTCTTGGGCATGACGGCTATTAATTCCATGAATGATGTGATTATTACGGATTTCACCACGACTCGGCAGAGGGGTTTTGGGGTTTCGTTTCAGTTCTGGCCGTATATCATTCTGCCCTGGATCTCTGGCTACATGTAAGTCAAATCTCACGGATTTCTCTCTCTCTCTCTCTCACACACACACACACACACACAAACTAACGTGTTTGAAAAGCATCGACTCGGTCATGTCTGCAGGCGGTCTAGGCTGGCACTGGGGCATCGGAATCGACACCATCTGCTACCCAGTCGGCGTCTCCGCCATCACAATCATCATGCTCGTCTTCCAGCGGCGTGCCAAGAAGCTCGAGTCGCAGCTCGTGGCAGCGCCCTCCACCACCACCAAACCCAAGCCAAGCTTCTTGCAGGTATGCGCCGCCCTCGACCTGGGCGGCCTGATGATCGCCGTCGTGTCCCTCGGCTTCATCCTCGTGCCCTTGGCTCTGGCCTCGTTGCAGCCGCAGGGGTACCGGACGCCGTGGATCATCGCCTTGTTCGTGCTGGGGCCGATCGGTCTGCTGGTGGTTCTTCCTCTGTATGAGTCGCGGGTACCTTCGACTCCTTTCTTTCCTGGCCGATACATCAAGCACCGGGTCATCTGTCTTGCTTTTCTCTTGTACTTTTTGGATTATATGGCAGCAGCTGCATCTCACAGCTACCTCTACAAGTATGTTTATCTCTCTCTCTCTCTCTCTCTCTCTCTCTCTCTCTTTCCATAGAATTATATGCTTTACTCGTATTGAGAGGGTTGGAAATCAATGGTTGTCATTAATCATGATTGGGCTAACAAACTGGATCATCACCTCCACCTCCACAGCTGGGCTATCATCGCGCAAAACATGTCTGTCCTGCAAGGAACCTATTTATCCTATACAAACGCAGTCACCATCGTCTTCGTCGGCATCGCCTTCGGCTTCATCATGTGGAAGACGCGCCAGTACAAGTGGTGGATCATGCTGGGCTGCGTCATCCGCATGGTCGGCTACGGCGTCATGTTCCACATCCGCACGCAGACGAACCCGCCCTACGCCGAGCTGTATATCGTGCAGATGATCCAGGGCCTGGGGGACGGCCTGGTCCAGACGGGCGGCTTTGTCGCGGCCACCATCAATGTGCCGCACTCCGAGGCGGCGCAGATGACCGCCCTGACCGTGCTGTTTGGCATCCTGGGACAGAGTGTGGGGGATGCCATCTCGGGGGCCATCTACACGGGCACGTTTCGAGAGGAGCTGGCCAGGCAGCTTGGCGATAGCGCCACACCCGAGCTGATCAACACGCTGTTCAACTCCATCACGGGCGTGATCCCTGCCTGGGGAACGGCCGAGAGAATGGCCATTGTCAAAGCAGTAATGTTTCCTTCTCCATGATGATGATTCCTTAAGGGTACAGGCCGTGAGGAGAACCACATAAAACTAACTTTGTGATTACTTTTTCCAGTACAACGCAGTCACTTCTTATTTCTTCGTGGCAGCCATGGTTATTGTCAGTTCAAACTTTCCTTTCCTTCCTCCCTCACTGATTACTCCTTCATCTATACACCACAACATATGGGACAAAAGTTTTGGTGGGAAAAAAGAAAGAAAAAAACCCTCGCTCACTGACGCATGTGCTTTTCTTTCCTAGATCACTCCTGGTTTTATCCTGGTGTACTTGCTCCCGAACCAGAAGCTCGGGGATACCCAAAATCTCGTCGAGGAGCATGGCATGCTTGAAAAGCACGAGGACGGCGCGAGGGACCATACAACTTGAACACAGACTGTGTCAGCGAAAAGTAGAAGCAGGCAGCGTGAGCCTACTTTTGTGTCATGATTTATCGTGCAAGGAGAGAGACAGAGAGAAAGAGAGAGAGACCATGGGATTGCCACTGGTCGATGTGCTTGCGGTCTCTCAAGGATTTCCATCAAAACGCGAACCAAATTTGATCTTGCCCGAGATTATGAGCATCGTGGAAATCTGATTGACTTTTCTAGTCTGATATTCGTTCCACTGTTCTTCCGAATCATCATCCATCGTTCCCTTTTTTCCTACAAATAAAAAAAACAAAAAAACAAAAGGGATTCCCTTTCCCATAATAATATGGTGCCATCATAAAAGTAAGTGTGGCCATTGTGTATCATCAAGTCCATCTGCAAAACCTAACCGAACGCAAAAAAAAACCTTTGAAAAACCCGAACCGAAGAAAAAGAGAAGAAAGAAAAAAAGAAAAAAATAGACCCCGGGACTAATCTTTGCGTCCCTCTCTGGTCGCCACTCCATCTCGTCCAACTCCCCCCCTTGCTCAAACAAGCAAGACCACTGGCTGTCACGCAGACTCATGCTTATCTAGAGTTCTGTGCGGTGATAGCAGCAATCGCCTGCGCACCCGAAAGTTGAGGCGCACGCCGGTCCGGACCCCAGCCCTTAAAGTCGAGCAGGTAATTCGAGATCTCCAAGTCCAGATCGTGCTCCAAACACACCCGATACATGGAGTTCGCGGCCTCCTCTTTGATGAGTTTTGGCAGCTGCGAGGAGACGACGTTTTCGAGCCAGGTGAAGAAATAGCCCCTGAGCTGCTCGGGGTTCGCGACGTCGTTGGGGCCCCAGTTGGCCCTGGGCCTGCCGTGTGCGTCCTTGACCTCCCAGACGTTGTGGATCTTGCCCTGCTTGCTGAGCCTGCACCGCTCGTCGATCTCTCGGGCCCAGTCCCACGCCTCCTTGATGTCGAACCGACCCGTCTTGTAGGGATCCAGGCGGATCAACCAGAAGAACAGACGGGCGCGCACGAGCTCGTACAGGGGCGCGGCGTAGGACCGCGAGTACATGCGGTGCTCGGGTCGCTCGGGCGGCGGCAGGTCGCGCTTTCTCGCCGTGCCCTGCTTCGTGGAGCCGAGATTGGGGTCGCACGTGTTCATGGCGAACTCGACGCAGGGGGCCAGGCGCCGCTCCAGGACGTTGAGGATGTAGGAGTTGGTCTGGAGGAAAGGGATGCGGCGCGCCATGTACTCCATGATGAGCTGGGCGCCCTCCGCCACCGACCAGGGCCCACGTTGCGACGGTCGGTAGCCGCGGTCGCAGACGAACTTGTGGAAGGTCGTGATGTTTGTGGACCGCCAGTTGCCGCCTCCCACGTAGGTGCGGAGCTGGGCTGGGCTGGTGCCTCTCCACTCGACCGCCTCCTTCTCGAAGTTGAGGGCGCGCTCGTAGACCTTGGTCTCGCCTCTGCTGCTCGCGTCTGGGAGCATGCAGGCCGTGACCCGGCGAATCTCATCTACGACGCGGCCGGCATGAACCTCGGACTGGAAGTAGTGGAAGGCCCGGAGGAGGATGGCGACGGTGCAGTAGCCCTTTTGGCTCTGGCCGTGGGGCTCGTCCGACCACCTCTTCTGGACCGTGGGCGCCAAGGGGCGGCTGGTGTCCTCGTCATCGTTGGTCGGAGCTCTTGGTCCGCCGGGTCGAGGGATGACTTCGAAGCCGCAGAACTTGTCGCCGACCTTCTTGAAGATGACGCGCTGGTCGGGCCCGACAATGGGCTTGACAGGCTTGGCCCTGGGTTGCTTGGGTTGAGGGCGACGAGCGGCGAAGGCCGAGGATGGCTGCTGGTGGTATTGCTGCACCTTCGAAGCAGCATCCTCCTCTTCGCGAACCTGGACGACGTCCTCCATGAGGCTGTCCGTGCTGTCTTGCTCGGCAGGGCGCTCCGTTGGGTGGTGCTGCTGCTGCTGCTGAACCTCGTTGGCTCTCGACGATTCTGCGCGCACAGGCTCCTCCTCTCCATCTTGGATGAGGTGCTCGGTCGGGTACTGGGGAGGGATCGTCGGCTCGTTGGAGTAGGCGATCTCCTTGCCCTTTGACGAAGACTTGGGGCGAGCATCCTCTTCGAAGACCCCCTTCATGGGGTTACCGCCGACGGCCAGCGCAGCCTTTGTATTGGACGGCCCGGCAATGCACTCGTCGCCGACTTGTTCGATATCCTCGTCGGCCATCTGCACATCCTCCATGGGGTCGTGGTGGTGATCGTCGTCGTCGTCGTCGCGGGAGCCCAGGAGGCTCAGCTCGTACGCGGTGGGTGGCATATCGTAGGAAGCGACCCCCTTGCCCTTTGGTGACCTGGGGGCACGATCGACCTCCTCCTCCTCCTCCTGGTCGGCAGCTTGGGCCTCCTCCTGGTCGACAGCTTGGACGTCCTCCATGGGATCGTCCTCTGGGAAGTCGTTATCCAGGTCCTCCAGCATCGAGGCCCACACATGCTCCGATTGGTCCTCGTCCACATCCATCAGGTCGTCCACCGGGTCCTCGTTGATTTGAGAGACCTCGGCTTCTTGCTGCTGATGCTGCTGCTGCTGCTGCTGCTGTGGTGTGGGGTAGACGCGGTCCTCGTGCTGGAACTGCACGTCGTCGACCTCCATCGGCTCCGGCGCATCTATGTCGTCGTCGTCGTCGATGTGGTCGCGGGCGTGGTCCTGGGCGACAATCTCGTTGACGTTCTCGGTGACGTCCTCGACGACCTCAGAAGAAGAGCTGGTCTGTATTATTCCGCTGGGCTCTGGCTCCACATCCATCATGGATGTATCTTCGCCCACTGCCTCCTCTCTATTCGGGAGATCAGTGTCTTCGTCGGCCGCCTCAGCCTGAGAAGTCGGACCAGCAGCCATGCCGAGGCTGCAATCCAGTTCATCCTCCACTGCGCCATCCGAGAGGGGGCTATTGTCCTCTGGAGGCGGGGGGTCAGTGCCGGTACAGGCCGAAGCCTGACCTCTCTCGGAGTCGACCACGACGAGATCGACACCATCACCACCATTACTGGTGATGATGATGCTGTCATCCTCGCGGCCGGCGGCATTCTCCTCGAGACCACGGGAGGGCTGTATGATTTGCGCCACAGCTGTGTCCTGCTGTGGCGACTTGGGGGAGAGCCCCTCGGCCGAAACCTGCACACCCTCGTGCTGCTGCACCTGCTGTGCATCATCTGTCACGACGGCGACAGGACTGGCGTGCTCGCTCTTGTCCGAATAAGAGGACGCGGCTTCCTAGACCGCGTCTCCCTCACCGGCAAGGTCGGCAGCCAGCCCTTGGTTGTTGTTGTTGTTGTTGTCGTCGTCGTCGATGATGGCAGCAGGAGAGGACAACACGGTGGCGACAGGTCGCGCCGCCTTGGACTGCTGCTGCTGCTGCTCCTTTCGCAGCAGCAGCTCCTGCAGCCGAGACGACGCCAGCTGCTGCCGCTGGGCCTCTTCGGCTTTGGCGAGCTCGTAGAGTTGAGCTCGCCCCTGCGGCAAACAGCTGTCGACCTCGGGGTGGGACAAGATGAGGTCGTGGAGCAGCCAGTGCAGCCTGGCGCTCTTCACCTTGGGGATGTGGGATGGGACAGACATGATGTCCGCATCGGTCGGTCTGGTGGCGTCGGGGTCGGGAAGGGAAGGGCGAGGGGAGGAAGAAGGACCACGACGACGACGGCTGGCTGGACCTGGCAGAGGCGCGTAGCGCGCATCCCCCTCAGGAGGAAGCGGCAGGCGCTCGCCAGGCCCGATCCCACACGCCTCGTAGAATTGCTGCGGCGTGCGGATCTTCCAGGCGCCGACGACGCGGTCCATCTCCTCCTCCTTGAGACCGCGGTTGAGGTGGTGGGTGGGGAGGGCCTGGCCCGCGATGAGGACGGTGGCCGTCATCAGCAGGCCGAGGATCTTGTTGAAGATGGTGAACGCCATCTTGAAGAGAGAGAGAGAGAGAGAGAGAGAGAAGAAAGGTTTTTGTTGATGATGGTGATGAAGGCAGCGATCTTGGTTGATGTTAGTTGGGTTCTGAAATGTTTGGAGAGCGTGTGTTGCTCTCGAGATCGCTGCTTAGTTGGGGTGGAAGAAAGGAGAGAAAAGAGAAGGAAAGGAAAGGGAAGGGAAAAGATCGAAGCAGTTGTGGGTTGGGTCGCGTCGAAATGTTATTGTTGTTGGATTTGTATTGTTGCTGTTGCTGTTGTTCGATAACAACACAACACCAAGTCGCGAGGCTCGTGGAAAGGTGGGGCAGCATGGAACCAAAAAGAAAACGCGTCCAGCAGGTAGATAGATCGTGGGGTGAATGTTCGGATGAAGTTCATGTGATCAAGTAGGGCTTTGAAGAACGCTGGCTGGTCGGTCAGGTGAAGGTGAGCCACGCTGCTGGTGACTTCAGGTTGCCCTTCACTTCCGCCTTGCCACTATCTCCATAGGTTACTTTATTTTACAATACCTACAAGGTCAAGACGGCCGTTCTCAAGATACTTCATGCCTCCTGAAGGACTCGGCGGTGGGACGTTCTCGACCAGACATATCATAAGACAGAAAGCAGTCTTGCTTATATGTCCCCAGCTTCCTTCGAAGATACTTGAGTATTCGTTCCTGACATCCCATCTTAGAAAATCTTTTGTGGGTGAAAATGGGTACGTAAAATTGACATTGGGTATCTTGAAGAAAACACAAAAGAGACTATTCCTTAACCAGGTCTAAAGCCGCCTCTCTCCGAGTCCATCCTCCAACCTCTCCTGTCCTCAGACGCTCTTGAACGGACACCAGCCTCCTGTCAGGCCTCGACTACCAAGTATGGCCATGGAACCCAAGAACAGCGTCACTCCGCTCCAAGCCCAGCTCGCCTGGAACCCAAACGTCCTCAACAGCGCCCCAGAAGCCGGCGCCCCAATCAAAAGTCCAAAACTCATACACGTCGATGCCATACCCATCCGTGTCCCATGACGGTTCATATCTGCAGTGAGTCGCCAGAAGATGGTGGGCTGTAGAGAGAAATAGGCACCCGTGAAAACGCCATAGAGGCTGACTATCGTCATGAGTCCCGCGAGACCAGTATCGGCGTTGAGGCACAACACGAGGAGGGCCAGAGACGACACCGAGATGACCATCATGTTGAATGGCCCCAGCCCTTGCGTGATTTGGGGAATGTTGGGCAGGATGCGCCCAAGGATGGACGCGGCGTTCAAGACCGTGACGAGATATGTCGCCACGCCTTCTTTCATGATGTTGGTCTCGATCGCGAAATCCGCAACGTAAAAGAAGGTTGTGTAGAGGCCCAGGAACGTGAGGACGCAGCCTAGGACGAAGAGAAGGTATGGCGCGTCTGTCAAGACTGTTTGGTCGAAGAAGGCCCTCTTGGGTCGTGAGGACTCGGGTTGGCTCATGACGATGTTTGATGTTCCTAATGTGACAAAGACCACCAGCGCCACGCTCAGACTTGTATACCTGAAGCCGACGAGCGGGATCAAGCACTTGATCATGATTGGATACACAACCCTGAGAGTGGTATATGTGTTAACGATAATGTCATCAGGACCTCTTTCCCTCTCTCTCTCTCTCATGAAAGATTCGTGGGCAAGAAGGGTGAATACGAACCCACCAAATCCGCTCGCTGAAACTATAATGCCATTGGCCAGAGGCATCTTGGTCGTGAACCATGCGGACGGGACAGCTATGCTCGGAACTGCCAGGCATCCCATTCCCACACCAACGCAGACACCCTGCGACAGCAGCAACTGCCAGTATCGGGTCGAAAAGCCTTGTGTAATGGTCCCCAGAAGCACGAGGACAGTTCCGCCCCTGACAAGAGGTCTGAAATACCCCTTGTCGAATATCGGACCGGCGAGAAATCCCAGAAACACCATGAAGAAACTTTGGATCGCTCCGATCGCAGAGACCTGGAAGGAGGTGCTCGTGCTGAGGATCGACTCTTCATAGTACTCTTGGTAGCTCCCATAACTCGAGACAATACCTACACAACAGAAACCGTTAACAATCAAGGGCTCATTACACACTCTCTCGCTCTCTCTCTCTCTCTCTCTGGGGTCAATATCAATAACAAAAGGTTGGTTGGACTGCAGTTACCCCAGGTGTTAAAGTACATGAAGAAAGCTCCGAGTACCTGGAGCCATGCCCTCAGCCCGCCGTTGGGCGGGTCATCCTTCAGCAGAATCACTGCGGATGAGTCTGATGATAGAATTCCAGTCGGGTCATTCTCGGCGTTGTCCTTTTCAATCATTTCCTATGCATTTCCCCGTTGCTGGCAGTTGTTTTCTTCTCAGCCACGCGGTGCCTGTGATGAAATTATGATGATTATGTCTTGTCGAATAGAGAGCCATTTCTTCACGACGCCCACCGGTCCTCTTTCCCAAGGGCCCCCCTTTCCCCTATTAATATCAATTTGTCGCAAGGAATTCTATCCTCCCCTAAAACCTTAGTCCGTCATGCCACTCCGTGTTTTTGGGAGGATCCATGATATCCACTCCGCTTCCGCTCCGGAAGGGCTAGTTATCTTGGACTACAAATCCTGTCGTGACTCAGGCGAGGCAACATACGATAGCCATGGGAGCAAAATCCATTACGAAGTGGGCATTGAGAGGGAGACTTGTAAGAAGTGCAGTGGTTCGGAGGTCACCGTATGATTGTCCCTCAACAAAATAACAACCCCCCTTTCAGAGGATCGGTGAGCAGATACCTCACAGAGAAATAACCCATGGTCTGTCTGCCCGAGACGAGGTCATGCCCACAATCCTCACTCTTGGCGCCTTGCTGCGGACGGGAGGGAGGCCTTTCCCGGAGGACGCTCCATCCGCAGTTCCACTCTGAAAGACAAAAAAAAAAAACTCTTCACTGCTGCGGACGTTTCTCGGTAACTCGGCGAATTCCCTTTTTCGGGGCCTGCCCAAATTCCTACCGCAGGTTTATCCGCTGAAATGCGTATGTATTATTATTGTTCACCTTGTGGAGCCGCGCCACAGCCTCGTGGCCTTCAACGTAGCTCTAAATATCTGTCTTGATGGCATCACTGGGTAGAAATCATGTATCGTCCACACTGCGCACGAGGAGATCAGTTCGTATATAGCATTCCCTATTACTTCATGTCACCAATGAGACGATAGCTGATATAAAATAATCAATTTTTGACCTCACAAACTCTGGTAAACCAAATTATTCTGCCATCTGCGTTAATTAATGAATAGAATTAATTCATGGCGTAATTGAGGAGGTCTTTACAAAGCGAGATGATTGTTTCAAGAACACTACGTGGACGTTGATAGTACTCAACTCTTTCCTTGGGGTAAATATCTAATAAATGTCCGAGGAGATCCCATAATTTCTTAACAGACCAGTTCACCTGAGATGACTTTCGTTTCAGTGTTTTCTGTCTATTTGTCTTTTTCAAGAATATTAGCAATACAGAATCAACTGGACGAGTTGAAGCAAGGCCGCACTCCAGCCGAGATAGTTGTTGTTGTATCAACATTATAAGGATTAGGGAGAGGAGTGGCAAGGACAAGAACGATAGTAATGGTGTTGACGGCTCCGATATGGCAGACGCAGCAATGTTGTTGACCTTGGCGAGCTGCAAAAGGATCCGTAGTCGCCAAAACAGGGTTGTCTCGACCACAGCAAAAAAAAAAATGACATGCTCTTACATCATGGGGATCCTGCTGGATTATATATTGGGACTCGGGCAAGCCGGAACTCAGCCCTAGTAACCTGAGAGCCAGACACTGCTCTGCTCACTGACGCCGCGGCTGAGCTGCACGGAGGAGGAGTGACGCTTGTCAGCACACCGCGCCTGGCGCCAGTGTCGATACTACGGGAGCTGAAGAGGTTTCTGTTCTGCGGTGTACCGTAAAATAGGAATTAGAGAAACATTTGGAATCGAAACATCTCTTTATTGCCTGCTAAGTGCTTTAGACACCTCAGCCTCTTGGCATGGATGTCTAGAGGATCCGGAGTATTTGTTCGGAGTTATAGAAACATTTAGACTGGCTTTGCAGTGCACTGAGATGTTGAACTGACAAGGGAGCAAGTAATTAATTATATAATGAATGACCTTGAGGTTACAAGATTTTCCAGATGGTAGTACAAATATACTTTTATGTTACGCTAGCTCGTGCGACGATCGGATCCCAAGTTTTGTGTAACCAGCCTTGGATGCTGTTCCGGAGGGAAAGGAAAAGAGAAACCTTTGGCTTGTCGTTTCAAAATGTTGGCCTCTCTCCTCACGTTCTTGTTTGGTCTGGCGGCCACAGCATACACCCTACCAACGACGAAGCTTTCGGGACGCTCAACAAACGTCACTGCCCCAACGGCTCCCGCATTGACATACCTCTTCACTCTGTACCTTGAGGATGGCACGCTCACCAACCTCGGATCCACGCCAGTGGGCATTCAGGTGTTCGAGCCGGTCTCAGGTGGTAGTTTTACCGGACCTGAAATAAATGGTGAGCCAGTAACTCATTCTCTTCCTGTCTGTCTCATGTGCTCTTTTGTCGAGGCACTCAATCTTGTTGGGCCCAAGACGACCTGAACATGAAGCTCCTGAGCTATGCTTTCTTGGTAAGTAATAACAACAATAACCCCTAGGCACGGTCCTCGGCGGTCTCGATACTGGCATACAAGACACCAACGGCGAGTTCAACCCAGACGTCGTGGCCCTCCTGCAGACATCCGACGGGTGCGCGATCCTGGCCCGAGAGACGGGTCACTCACCCAATGTGTTTTTGACGTTCGAGACGGCGTGCTCTGCGTACAACTACCTGAACTATGTGGTTGCGTATGGATATGTAGCGCGGGTCGACACGGAACAAGTCTCTGTGGATGTCTGGCAGGTGAGTGTGCTGATATCTACTTATTCTGATTTTCTTTCCGAGATATGTAAGCGCCGCAGGCAGAGTTAAGTTGCTGACTTTCTTTGAGGCTGGTACGTATACGACGACTTGATACATGGATATGAATTGCAAAGGTCTTTCGAGAGTGATGGTTGGGAGAAGGAATATACTTAGCTGGCCAGGGTTAGGATAATAAGTTACCCTAGACTTCAAATTCAGTTTCCTGGCTTATCTGTTTATCTTCCCCCAAGTATTGTATACGACTCCACCTATATAGAATATCCCCCTCCCCCCTCCGGAAGCCATTTATTGACACAAAGTCATCTACAAAACCGCTGAGCACAAGAATATTGTGCTCGAGGTATTTTCGACTAAGCTGTGTACCAATTGTTTACTGCTGAGTCCAAGCACAATGAGGTTATAAGAGATGTGCTACAGCGTATATACATAGTAAGCAGTACATGAGTCGATGTTTGCGACGAACCAATCAGACCACGGCTGGCGACCGAAACAGGCAATGTTCCTTCTTCTCATATCACACACACTCGCAACTGGTATCAGGTTTCAGAGGATGAGATGAACCGACCAAGACTTGACCGAGGCCTCGTTGCTTCCCCTCTATTGTAGTTGATTCTTGGATCGCTTGTCTCTTATCTCCCATGCCGTCCGCGCAAGTTTGATGCTACATCTGCACACTGCGCGACAGAGAGCAGCATTCACCGACTTCAGTCAGTCTTTTTGCTAGATACTTGTGAGAATTGGAATGAGATAGATTGATACGCCTTGTGGGTATATATAGAGAGAGCCGTGCGCGGCTATGACATATAGAATATATCTATAATGTGGCATGAAGATGAGAACTTCCGAGCCACTGAATTTCTGGTCTCTCCGAGATGCCTTGAAATGGTCGCCTCACCTAGGATTGATAAGCACCCATCCATCTTCTTCTTAGAAGGCCGTCCACACCTGGTCCCAATCCGCCCCTATCAACCAAGAAAGGTCTTGATGTTTCCTCCAATGTTCTGTAGGTCTAGTAGGAAGGTGTCGTGACCAAACATGCTCTGCTCCTCGCTGAGCTCCACGTGCGTGACCTTCCTGTTGCCAGCATAACGCAGCGTCTCGGCGATCTCGCGCTGCTGCCACGCGGGGAAGAGGATGTCACTGGCCACGCCCATGACGAGCGTCGGGTGGTCGCGCAGGGGAGCGAGCCCGGCGACGAGGTCCGCGGGTGGCTTCGCGCTCCAGGCTTGCTTCGGGTCCACCTCGCCCTCGCTGGTGCCTGGCTGCTCCTCGTATGGATCCTCCGGTAGGGTCAGGCTGCAACTGGCATCGAAGCCCACGGCGCCGCCGCCCGAGGTGAGCTCCGTCTCCCGTTCCGCCCGCCGGGCTGCGGTGCGCGCCCTGTTCTCGCCGCCCAGGTCGAACAGGTCCATGGCCTTGCTGACGTACAAGAGGCTGTTGGCGTCGTAGGTCAGGTTGAACTTCTCGCCGGCGTGGTCCAGGTACGTCTCGATGAGAAAGTCCGGACACAGGGCCGGGGGTTTGGCCGGGTCAGCCCTCCTCCTGCCGAAGCGCTGCTCCCACTCGGGGCCGGAGCGGTAGGTGACAGTGGCAATCTCGCGGGCGAGCTTCATGCCGTGGTGGGGAGGGATCTTGCCGTAGTAGAACCCCCTGTTCCAGTTCGGATCCATCATCAGGACCTGCCGCTGGGTGTGGCGCATCGCTATGCTGTAGGGGTGGCTCCGGGCGCACCCGCTGATGGAGACGATCCTGCCCACCCGGTCTGGAAACTGCACGGCGGCCGCCAGGGACAGCATGCCGCCCATGCTGGACCCGACGCTCGCGTACAGCTTGTCGACCCCGAGGTGGTCCAGCAGCCTGAACTGGGCGCGCACCATGTCGTCAATGGTCAGGATGGGGAACCGTGTGGCATAGTTTTGCCCATCGGCGGGGTCGATGCTGCTGGGGCCGGTCGAGCCATAGCAGCCGCCGAGGACATTGGTGCATATTATAAAGTACTTGTCCGTGTCCAGAGCACCGCCGGGGCCTATGAACTTCTCCCACCATCCGGGCTGCGGGTTCAGCTCGGTGGAATGCGCGTGGGACGAGGCAGACAAGCCCGTGTGTAGCAGGATGACGTTGGACCTGTCGTGGTTGGGCGTGCCCCAGGTCTCGTAGGCAATATCGAACTCGCGCAGCGTCCCTCCCCAGTCCAGCAGGATCGGGGCGTCACAGTGGTATTTGAGGGTGGCCCCCGTGGTGTAGGAAGGCTCGGGGCCAGAGGTAGAGGACTTGGCCTCGAGCGTGGCAGAGGTATTCTCGACGGCATCGAGGCAGGGAAAGGACATGGCGGGGTTGGAGGCGCCGCTGGGGCGGGACGGTGTCGAGTGAAGGCATCGCTGGGTCGAAGGAGCGATCGTCCGAGGTGAGGATGCGTAGGGAGTCGAGGTGCAGGGCCGTCGAGGAGCTGCTGAGGCGAGGCGTGCAAGTCTATGAGCAGCAGCGGTGGTGGTGCTAGTACTGCTGCTGCTGCTGCTGCTGCTGCTGCTGCTGATCCCAGTGCCAACACTGGTGGTGAATCGGAGGAGAGCTCCCGCGACTGATCGTTGGGCGCTCATCTTCACAGCAAACCTCATTAGAATGCGATATGGAATGGTGAGGATGAGACAGAAGAGATGGCAAGGAGAGGCATGGGAGATAAAAAGCCTCCCACCCACGACACACACACACTCGCCTTGTCGTACGATCAACGCAGGCGGGAATGCAGTAAAGTAGAAAAGGCTGGCGGGGTTTGTAATCATTCGCAACTTTGTCATTCCGCGATGGCTCCAGAACTTTTTACTGTGCTTACCCCTCAGGGGTGTCGTGGAGATAAGAGATAACGGGGATGACGTAGCCCCGCCATCCCCACTGTGCCCTGGCGACTGCCCATGTGTACGTACACATAGCACTATGTATACCACCTACCATAAGTGGTGCCTACAGAGTATCACAGTACATTCGCAGGTCTCATGTTTCGACAATACAACAATACAACACAGATAGCAGCTTTATTTTTGAGTCCTTCATAAACCAATACACAACCACAACCACCACCACACTTACACGTACACTGTGATTCCCTGGCGTGTTCCAACTATATAGGAGGGGCCCAGGACAGACCACTGCAACACCACCAGCTCATGAGCCTCAGCCTCCTCGAGACCATCTTCACGCTCCTCCTCCTCCTCCTCCTGCCCATCATGTCTTTCCTCCCTTCCCCCCAGAGCTTTGTCAACCGCACCCCTTACGAACAACTCCACGAGCCATCGCCCATGGATGTAGTCATCGTCAAGTCGATGCTGCAGCAGGGACTAAGGCTGCCACTCGAGGTCATCTTGTCCATCATCGACGCCGCCGAATACTGGCCTCACACGACGGCCCTCCTCGATGCCGCTGTCACTGTCAGGTCTGGCAGGGAAACGGAGAACCACTTCCTCGTAAGTCTGCTGCTGCTCTGCTGCTACTTGCTGTGGCGCTTGATGCCCCCCCTGTGAGCCTGCGACGTTTCCCCTGCTAACCGTATCACAGCTACGCTCGCGACCTCTGGGTCTCATCAGAAAGACACACTATGACGACCGCCACTACACCCTCGCAAGGGCCCCGCCACTGCCACTCTCCCCTGACGGCGAGTACCCAGTGTCCCAGTTCCAGAGCTGGATCCAAAATCCCACCAGCACCCTCGAGCACCCATGCCGCAAGATCGTCTTCACCATCACCAGCCACGATCAGGGCTGGTCGGGCAACGCTCGACGAGACCGGGGGTCCTACCGCGGCTCCAACACCTTCTTCACCGCCGGCCTGGAGAGGTTTGACAAGAACGCCGTCCGTCCCCAAGGGTGTCCAGAAAGAGACCCTCGGCCCGAGAGCACAGCGGGACCTCCTCACGACGACGACCCGCTCCCTGCCCCGTATCTGCCCGTCTACGCCCTGCGGCCCATCCACCCGGCCCTCCACCCCGACCGCCCCGAGCTGTACCACCCCCTTCACCCCTCCCGCCAGCTCACCATCCAGCACAACAAGACCGCCACCTCCGAGCCCACAACCCACGAGGTGGTCTGGTCCTGGGACGACGGCGTGTGCCCACTCACCGCCGAGGAACTGAGGGAGAGGGGCCGCGGGGAGGAGACGGGCGACGGCGCCTTTGTCCGGAGCCTGAAGCTGGGTGATGCCGTCACCGTCTGGGCTATGTCCAGATTCGGCAACTGGGTCAACTCTGTCGAGTCCGTCAGGGTCGATATCTCCTGGGCTCTATGAATAAAAAAATGAATTAAAAAAATGTTGACTGAACAATGACAATGATGACAACACCGCATACGGATGGGTTTCTTTTCTTTCTTTCTTCATTTTTATTATTTATTAATTTTTTTATTTTTTATTTTTATTTTACATAGCTATAGATATCCTTTTGTTCTTTTGAATCCAAACGCTGGCAACCTTTGTGACTTATGAAACTCCATGTACTCGTCAACAGCTGGGCTGGACCTTTTTGGACGACCGTGATCTCTCATCCTATGAGAACTGCAGGTCTTGGCACATGGATTTATCTATATATATTTTCTTCGTCTCAACCAGGCTCTGGAATATTCGTACCCTTCCGCCCATCTGTGTGTATTGAGCCGAGCCTTAGCTGCTGATGACTGGGGAAGAAGAGGAATGAGAATGAGAAATAGTACGGATTCATGGGTAACTGCAAAAAATTAGTAGAATCCCCACGAGATCTCAAGCATGTCATTTTCAATATGCAAGCTTTCTCTCCCCCAAATGGTACTACACAATTTTGCGTAGCAGCCAATTTACTACTCAGGGAATATTTTTGGGTTTGTTTTTCTGTGATAGATTTTCAACATTTTTTTTTGGATTTTGTTTTTTTTATGGACTTTTTCTTTCCCGCTTTTTGTTGGTTGTTTTCTTGTTTCCCCCCCTCCCGTCTTTGGAAAGATGTTCCTGATGCCCCCCCCCCTTTGTTTTTTCCAGTCTATGTGGTATTGACAGCAAAACCATCCATGGTGTCCCCTTATGTTCAGTTTCCATGCCTGACATCAAAAACTCCCATCCAATGACAAAAAAACAACTTCCTTTGCTTCCCTTCCCCCCTCCCTCGTCCCTCCCCCTCTCTCCCAAATTGACACTTTATAACATATTTCTCTTCCTGAATCCATGCTTCTTCATCTTTTGCATTTCTGAACATCCCTTGCGGTGCTATCAGAAAAGATCCCCTTCCTTCCCTGCCAGTCTGCACTGGTGAGGATCGATGAGCAGACAATCCCGTAGGGTTGGCACCATGCCTTTTTATCAGGTACTTGGTACCCTGTCGAAGTAGGCGCATGCATGCCCATCCCCCCAAGGGGCCGCCCCTAAATCATGCTACAGAGCCAAGAGCAAGGCGAGAGAACAAAGAGCCAGATGAGGACAGCCAACGACCAGCACGCCATGCTCATCAAAATCCCAAGACCACATGTCCTGGCTCAACCAACTATGCGATGAACAATGTGCTTAGCCTGCCGTTATCTGCTCCGTCATGCATTTCCCATGATCCGAGTTGGTATCATGTAGACTGGAAGTCATAGGTGTGTGTGTGTGGTCGACTCGGGATCGCATTCGCAAAAAAAAAAAAAAAAGAAAAAAAAAGAAAGTGGATACGTTGCAAAATGCCTCATACTCTGCCGAACCGAAAATGCCCGCCCTTTCTTTTCCTTGGGGGGTTTTTTTTTCTTTTTCTCTTTGCAGTGTCCGCTCAATGTCTGTGGTATATGTATGCTGTCCTCGGAATGATCTTCTATAGTACCAATGATATCGTAGTAAACCCATGAAAGAGACGCCTGCTTGGAAGTTGATGCACACACACAAACACACACACACACACACACACGAGAACGGAAATTGACTCTGGCCCATCGCTTGAAGAAAAGAAAAAAAAGAGAAAGAAAAGAGGGGAAGAAAAAAAAGAACACTGCAGCCGACTTTCGAGATCGCTTCGAGATCGTGACCTTTGTGTGGGTATTTCCTCAGTCGTGACCGCATCAGCACTTGCATCGTGAAAGGCAAAATCGTACAAGCTGCACCCCAAAAACACCAGCCCGAGGCGTCTAGATAGCACATCAAACCAGGGGGCAGCGAGATCCTGAACATAAACTTGTCCAACATCATAAGGCAAACGCCCCTGGCTGCCCGCGTCTCCTGTGACCAGGCTTGAGGGTGACATGCACTTATCCAAAATGCGACAAGTCCGAGCCCCTTGTTCAGAGGGCATCATCGTCTGTAACAACGTCGCTCGCGCAGCAGCGGCTGGCGTTTCGGTTCCGATCTGCCCCTGCGCCCTTTGATCACCCCCCTTTTCTCTCCGACTCATTCTTGGGCGGCTGCTCGCTCTGCGTAGACGTCCTGCCGATGGTCCGCGTGTCTGATTGCTTCTTCCGCGTCTTTGCCTTCTGCCAACCGGACCCGTTCTCCATCTCGCCCCTGTTTGTACGGGACGGACTAGTGCTTTCTCGTATCGCTTGGCTGTGAGTTCGTGGGAGCTGCGCGAGACCAGGCTCACCGTCCTTGGTTGTCCCGTTCCGCTCAGACGGCTTGTGGGGAGGCTCGGGCACGCGGGGAGCCTGCCATGGAAGCTCCAAGGAACCCACGCTCTGCATAGGCAGCATCTTCTCGCGATATGCCGTGGGGGATGGGGTCCGTGTCTCGTAGACCGGCGACAGGTGTTGCGACTCGGAATACACCGAGGCCGGCATGGCCAGGTCGAGCGGCGCCATATCGCGTTGCGCGACGCCGTGCTGGCTCCGCGACACGACACGCTGCCACTTGAAGTCTATGGCATTTCCCTTATTCTGAGCTCCGTCTCCGAGGCCTGTTGCATAAAAGCCGCTGCTGGTACCCTGCGGGCCTGCCAGCCGCTGTCCAAACGATGGGAAAGCCGCCGTGGTTGGGGGCGAGATAGGTGACTGGGTTATATTTCCGTCCACGACTAGCGGACGGTCAGGAGGCCCTGTCGGCCTCGAATCAGGCGTCGCCTGCGGCCGTGCGGCCGTGGGGGCCTCAGTCGTCAGGGGGCCGCTGGCTGATTGTGCCTGACTGATGTGGAGCGGATTGTCATAAGTGGCATCGTCAGCGGTGGATGATGGAGCCCAGGGCAGATGTGAAGGCAGCACGGACTGGGTACCGTTTGCGACCAGCGGCGCGCCCTCTTTCGCAGATCGATGTATGCCGTGCGGGAAAGGGACAGAGGCAAGCGGCGCGGAGTTCGCCCCAGCGGATATGGTCCTACCGTGTCCGAGAGGTGAAGGCGAACGAGATGTCCTCATCAGGCGCCTGTCGAGGACCGACTGAGGTCCTTCGGTTGATAACCTGCGACGACTCGCACGACTCAATCCCATGTCACCGAGGACGGCAAGGTTAGCCGAGATCTTCTGAGAAGGGATGCTCGAGCCGGCCACAAAGTATCCCAGATAGCCAGCACTGTCCTCCTCGGGAGGGGAGTCCGGCAGAGTCCTACTCGAGCTTCCGTCGGCCTCCGAATCCGTCTTGTCGTCTGGGGCGAAGGCAGGGAAAGGCGAGAGATTGGCTTGGGGCGCATTGCCCATCGCACCGCTTACACCTCGGGCGGCTTGTGCGACGGGCGCAGATGTCCGAGATGCAGGCTGGGACTGAGATCTCAGCGCGCCGCCGCTGGATGAGCTTCCCGACTCGTTCGCCGCATTCGACCTGTGCAGGCTTCTCCTAAACTCGGGGGCCGCAGTAGAGGCGGATGGGGAGCTCGGGTACGTCCCGAAGCCGGCATGGTGATGATGATGATGCTGCTGCTGCTGCTGCTGCTGCTGTTGTTGTTGCTGCTGCTGCTGCTGCTGCTGCTGGGGATAGAGGTTCGGCTGCAGGTGAGGGGGCCAGACGTAGTACTCGGGCCGAAGAGGTGCGGTCAGAGGCGGCGGCTGGTCGAAGGAGCTGGTGCGGGATCTCTCCGTCGGCAGCGCGGCGCTGGCCTGGGCCTGCAGGCGCTGTGCGTGCTGCACGGCTTGCTGGTGGAGCTGGGCCTGGTGGTGTGCAAACCACTGCCACCGCTCTTGTTGTGCGAAGAAGGCATTGTTGAGCATTGTCATATCCGTGGGGTAGGAGGCATACTGCTGTGCAAGTTGGGACCACTGCTGCTGCAGGTCTCCAGCCTGCATCGCGGGATTGATCAGCAGGGGGTGAGGTAAGGCGGCAGCAGCAGCAGCCCCCATGCCTGCTGCACTGGCCTGGGAGTTCTCGTAGGTGTGGCTGGACGATGCCCTCCGGTTACTGTTGCCGTTGCGAAGATGACTCTTGTTGCCTCGGCCCCCTCCGTTCCGTCCGCCTCGGCCGGAGTGCTGCTGCGAGGAACTGCGGATGATGGCAGGGCGAGGCGCCGGCTTGACGAAGCCTTTGTTCTCTGAAGGTTCCTCCTTGGGGAAGATGAACTGCTCGCAGCACTCGTGCAGTTTGCCCTCGGCGACCAGGTCGAACGCACGGCGCAGCTCCAGGTGGAGCCCCCGGAACGAAAAGTCGTCCGCCGTGTTACCCAGGTTGCGCTCTCTGTTGAACGGCTCCTCGACGCAGAGCATGTTGTTCATAGCATGGTTCCACTTCTTCTCTGTCTTCGGGATCATCTTGCCGAGGCGCACCGACAAGGCCATGGTCTCATAGTCGAACTCGTGAGCATAGAACCTGAAGAACTCAAAGAGCAGCTCCCCTATCGACCCCTTGTTGTCGCGGCCGAACCCTTTCAGTCGGCTCAGGTCGTCTGCAAAGTCGCTCTTGTGGCCGCCCGCTGCGGGCAGCTTGAGGTGTGGGCACTGATGCAGAGCAGGCAGGACAGGTGGTGCGCGAAGCTGGAGGAACGCGATGATCATACATATCCACGTATAGGAGCTGAGCGTGAACCCAAAGGCTGCGAATCGCGGGACAGCCCCGCCATCGTCAGCAAAGGGAAGACCCGTCTTGTTCTGCACGGGACGATATGGAGAGACAACTCACCAGCATCATTGACAACCCGCCTCTTGGTCCAGTACTTGATGACCATTGCTAATGGGCGGACGCGCTCATCCGTCTCCACATATGTGCGGACCATGCGCGTGTTCTCCAGCGCCAGCGTGTTGTTGACGTTCATGTCACAGGCCAGCTTAAGTTCCGGGTCCCATATCTTGACGATGGGGACCTTCGCCCTCGATATGCACACGACCTTCTCCATCCCACCTAGCCGAGCAGAGCCATTAGTATACAACAGTATCTTTAGCAAAGACTATGTGGGAAAGAGGGGGGGGGGGGGCTGCGCCATACGCTTGTTCAAGAGGTCCGCTATCATACAGACGCCCTCCAACTCCTTCCAGTCCGTCGTGATACATATGTCAACTGGGGGTGTCTGTAAGCCTATTGTCCAGCACAAGTTTTTGGGGGGGGGGGAAGGGGTGTGTCCCCTTGGGGGTAAATCAACGGACCGTCAGAGTCGTCCGAGCAGAGGAGGTTGCCCGAGGAGCCAAATAGATGGACCTGGATGTCATGCCCTGGCCACTCGTCGTTGAAGATCTTCTCCAGCTTCTTGACCAGCCTCTCGCGGTTCTGCTCGACCTCTGGCGACGGCAATAACCTGTCGTAGATCTCGCGCATGTCTGTGGACAGCTTTCGCTCCTCATCTTCCGACAGCTTGCTCTTGACCTTGGCCGCGTCTACCCTCTCCAGCTTCTCAGCCCCCAAGCTATAGGGCATACGTCTGCGGAACTTGACAGAGGCGGTCTCGAACGGGCAGGGCCGCTGCAGCTGAGGCTGGCGGGCGGGGAGGGCGGCAGCCCCGCCATGGGGCTCCGAGTATGCTGAGCGGGGCGAGTGGCTCTGGATGGCATTGGGCGAGGGCTCGCGGGACTCCTCGAAGAAATCGCGCGCGCGCTGATGGGGGGTGGACGGGACTGAGTTCGACTGGGCGGAGCTTGCGGCAGACTGCTGATGAGCCTGGGCAGCGCGGTGGGCAGCGCGGGAAGGGAGCGGGTGAGCAAGGTCAGGCTGTGCCCTGAGCGGCGTCTTCTGGGGTGTTGTTGTATCCCTGCCCTTGGCCGGGTGTATCGACTCCTTGTCCTTCCCCATCGTCATGCCCTCACGGTCTTGTCTCTCGGTGTTTCTTGGACCCCTCGTCCCATGGCAGCTCTGCACGGCAGGAGACTGCTTGGCGTTGTGACCGTCCTTGTTGGACACCTTGGAGGGGGACCTGGACCTGGACCTCGGGGCCGCCTGGATGCTCGGTACAGGGGGCAGTCCGGGATGGGATGTGGGCAGCAGCAGGGCTCCACCGCCACCTCGGCCAGGTGAGATGAGCTTGTTGTACTGCAGGAGCTGGGCCTGGTGCTGGGAGAACAGCAACGGGGCCAGCAGGTCCAGGGTCGGAGGGTATGGGCTGGGGGGCAGCGGATCAGCGAAGACAACGGAGGTAGGCGTGGCGGCACCGGGGGTCCGCGGTGTCGAGGGGCCGTCTGGGTGTGGGCTCAGGCCGGCGCGACTCCAGGAGGCGACGGGCTGGTATGTGTGATCTGTTTCAGCGGCGGATGGCCGGCTGTCCATGAATGTAGAGCGGCCCTGCTACCACAGACAGCGCACAGCGACAAAGGCAGGAACAGCGAGAAGAAGCAGAGGCGCAAGGCAAAGAAAATGACAGCAACCTCGGATGCAAGGGCTGCAGACCGCAGGCCAGCCCCCCTCAAAACGCGAGATTAAAGTCGACGGGCTTGAGAGGACGGGGCCAGGACGGTAGGGCTGACTAGCGAGGCGAACGGGTATCGACAGGTCGACCGAGGAGAGCGGCGGGAGGAGGAAGAGACAGGTCGAGGTTGGTAGAGCGGGGGGAGCGCGGCGGTGCGATGGGCGGTGCGATGGGGCGGTGGGCGGTGTGCCTGGCCGAGCAGGCAGGACCGTGTCGGTCAAAGCAAAGGCTTAGGCTCGTACTTTGTGGTAGCAGAGGGGGTCGACACAGGATGAGACAATGCGATCTCGGACGGCCAGATCAGCTGGGCTGGATCGAGCAGGTCAGAATCGGAGATAGAGAATCGTGGTCGGAAGGAGGTAAGCGGGCTCGCGGAGTCGGCTTGGTCTGTCTGTATCTTGGGCGAAAGGCGTGTGTATTTTGGAGAGTTGGGTTTGGTGGAGGGAGAGTAGGACGAGGCCGAGGAGGAGGAGGGGGGGGAGGGTTCGTTCCTGCCTGGCTGACAGCCACAAAGATGGGTAAGCAATCGAGTTCGAGGGAGTGATCCTGTCGTGGAAAAGGGTACGGAAGGAGACACTAGATCTGACGGAAAACCCAGGGCGGGAACGGAGGCGGGCACGGTGACGGGGTTTGGATCTTGAACCACCAGCGCGCGTCACGGCTCCCAGAGGATCGATGACCTGGTTTGCAGGACAAACAGCCAGCCAGTGCGTAGCGGTGGTTGGTGAACGTGGGCGGTAGGTTTGTAGATGTGTGGGTGTATGTATGTATGTATGTAGTGTATGTATAGGTCTAGAGACGGTGAACGTACGTTGTTGGGTCCGTCGGAAATGAAGGAGCACTGGGCAAAACTGTGGCAAAGAAGTATATGTGAGCACTCGAGTAATTCCAACAAGGTAATATGAATAAATGACGGTAGTCACAAAGTTCCAGGGCAAGCAGGACAGTGACAGAAGAGGAGGAGGAGGAGGAGGAGGAGGGAGGAGGGGAGGGGGCAAAGGGGGAGGGGGAGGAGGAGGAGGAGGAGGAGGAGGTTGGGTAGGTAGGCAGGCAGTCTTGTGTGTTTCCGTACTCGTAATAGTCAAGAGAGAATGCGTCCGTTCAGCGAGGCGGTGTTTCCTAGCGAGAGGGAAGGGGGAGAGAATGTGTCGAGGGGGGTTGTAGAGAGAACGTCCCAAAAGAAAGGTCAAGGGCCAGGTGAAGTGCGCGCGAGTGGAAGTGGTAGCCGAACCTCGAATGTCGAGAGGAAGGAGGGCCAAGAGGGAGAGGGAGGGGGAGGGAGAGAGGGGGGGAGAGGCAGGAGGCGAGCAAAGGAGGTTCAATGCACGCACAATACAATACATACACACAATAAGAGGCAGGTCCTTCTCTGGGTACGCTGCTTTCCCAAAGGTCCCAAAGACTGGAGTGATTGTGCCGAGAGAAGGTATTGAGGTACAATGTAGTTCTGCACTTGGTTCGTGGGCCCAGCACGGCGGTCAGTGGTGGGACAACAGGTTGCCCACAGGTTGTGCAGTGCAGAGTTACAGGGAGTGTGGGTGGGATGGGTGGGTGGTGCAGCAGTGATGCAGGTGGTGACGTGCAGCGGCAGTAGCAAGCAGCAGCAAGCAGCAGCAGCAAAAAGCAAGTCGTCGAGGTCTCTCTCCTCTGCTGGTCCAGGTCAGCTGCAACAGTGAAACAGTCCTGGAAAGAAGTTGGCAATCGTCGAGGGGGATTGGTGGCGGCAGCATGGGCCTCGGTCTAAGCACCTACTAGCACCTGCTAAGTGATCAATTAGGGGGCCAGGGGAGGGGGGGGAGGGTTAGTTACAGGGCTAAGGTACTTTGTGATGTGAGTGGGATTAGTGGATGGGTTGCATGAAATGACATTTCTGGGGTCTACTATGTGCTATAGTACAGGGCGTTTACATGCTGCATGAATCACATCACTAAGGCGCCTAGACCCTGGAGATGGGAGGGCGGGGAGGGGGGGGCTGGGATGAAGAGCTTTGCCAGGGGGTACATCATCCATCCCATACCTGGGCCTAGGCGGTAGACAGACAAGCCAACCTGCCATGGGTGCATACAAGATCAATCTCTATATCTTCTTGTCAAGGATAATATGTTCATTTTTCCTCCTTGAGCTGCTGTATATACATGTAATAGGGAGTGGAAAAAGGCACAAAGATAAAAAGGAAAAGAACATGCAGGCCAGATGATCTGTCTGGAAGTTCCGCAGCAGCAGCAGCGGTGAAAGAGGCCTGGGACTTGGGACAGTATTGAGCATCTGCTTTCTTACTGTATGACTTCGGCTACAGAGGAGTTCTGAGTAGTAATTTACTTCGCCACTTCTGAAACTATGGCCCCTTCTATTCAGGCCTTGTGTATTTCCTTTTTTTTTTCCCTTCCTTTTTCTTGTTTTTTTTCTTTCGACAATGATTTAGAGACAAGAAGAAGACCCTTTCTTCTCTTTTCATCTCCTCCCCCCCCCCCCACATGTCCCCGTCCGGCAAACCTTAAAGTACATAGCAGCTCCAAGAAAAGAAACTCGGGGTCGAAGGGGATCGAAGGGAACGCAAAAATGCAGACAACCATCTGGCAGGGCCAACAAACCGGTCATGGCGTACTGCACTCGGAACCCGGCATCCCCTTGAGGATTGGTTGGCGGAACCAAACTAAACGAGCTGATAAACAGAGACTGGGTCAAGAATTGCATTAAAAAAAAATACCGGTGCCAAGGGGGCGGGAAGCAGATTTAGGGACGGTCTGATGGGGGAGGGGCGCTAACGCGGTGTTACTATGTACATGGTAGTAGTCTTGACTCTAGAAACATTCGAGAGCCCGTTTCTTGCGGGAAGCCCCGCAGGGTCCCAGAGGAGACACTAGGGGGGCCCTTGGGGGGGGGGAGGGACGCCAGAACTGGTCGCTCACGCCGCTCCATTCTCTCTCTCTTACCGGGCACCTGGCACCCAGCACCTGGCACTGTGGACCATCTATTAGAGGGTTGTCACCAAGACCACAGAGAGGACGCGTCCACGGGTCACAAAAAAAAAAACAAAAAAAAAAGACAAGGAAAAGGAAAAGGAAAAGAAAGGGAAAAGAACAACTTTGGGTACCCGCCATAATTATATTCAGGTTTTAAAGGACAGACTGAACGTGGCGAAAGACCTAACTATGAGATCATCACATACCACCCACACTTTCTCTCTCTCTCTCTCTCTTTCTTCTTAAAATACATAATATGCACATGCTATACACTCACCAATCGGGGATATGATCGGGAAGACAATGAATGGGCAACAAAAAAAACGCCCATAGAGAACATTATAAATTCTTCTACCATGGACACTCGATGACACCTGCCCCCAATTCTGTGTCGGGTTACTTCTTAGTCCGGAATGGCGTTTCTACATGCCGCCCCCCCCTCCTCCTCCGCCTTGTCCCTGTCCCCTTTTTCCTGTTCCCTTCTCAGCCAATTTCCCCTTCCCCATGTTCCCCCCTCCACGCAAACATATTCTACCGTAATACTACCATTAATATGTACACATGCTAACATCATGTGTCCGGCCGTCGGTAGCAGCTCTGCTCTCCTGGAAGGTGGAAGGTGGGGAGGCAAGGGGAAAGAGCAACGGGCACGCACGCTCTCTCCTTTACTCTCGCCAACCAAGAGTGAAGGTGAAGGGGCTTTGATTGCGGCTGGCTTCTTCTTCCCCCCCCCCCTCTCCCACCTCCCACCTTCTCTCTCTCCCGCGTCTTCTTTTCCCTATCCTACTACTACTACTACTACTACCACTACTACCACCACCACCACTACCACCCTCGGCGCTCTCCGCCCCTCTGTGCTACCTCCACTACACCTCGAAGGGAGGGAAGGGGGGAAGGGAGCCTTTCTTCTTGTTGCGCGCGAAGATCTGCCGTCTCGTATCCACCAAAGTACGACAGCCCTTTCGAGCATCTTTTCTTGTTGGCGGCACGTTCATATTTGGAAAGCCTGTTTTTTCTTCTTTTCATTCTTCTTCTTTCCGGTTGGGGCGGCTTCTTGGCTCCTTTGTCCACTGCACACAGAGGAACCCACCTGGATGGGGTCGGCTGGACGTGCTCATTCAGCCCACATGCGCCATGCATGCATGCATGCAGGCTTGCTCGCCCTGGGCTGTGTCACTGTACCATAACGGAACCTGACCCCACCTGCGAGCGGCGGCGGCGCCCATGTCTGAGCCTCCCTCTTCTGTCTCTCTTGTGTCCATCCTGTCGTGTCCTTTCCAGTTTAGAGGGTCGAAGAAGGCTAATGTCTGTGCACAGGGCCATCGAGACGGCAGAAATGATGCATGGTTTGTTGTTGTATGTACTCCAGCCCATCGTCTAGGCAGTGACAACAGCCAGCAGCAGCCAGCAGCAGCCAGCATTGTGTGGCATCTCATGGACACGGGATGTGGGCTGATTCCAGCCTCTCGCCCGCCCAACACCGACAACCTACCTACCTACCTACCTCCCTCCCTCTCCGGGACCGAGCGAGCATGACGTCTCTGCCCATCATCGCCTTGCATGGTGGCTGAGGTCACGCCTGTGACTTCTCCTCATCACCCAGCCCAGGCCCCGTTCCTTACGCGAGAGGCATGTCTCGGCCATTCTTGGACGTGCCGCCATCCAAACTTGTCCAGCTGCTGCTGACTCTGCCACACAACAAGCTAGGCAGGCATGACCTTGATGCACGAGACGTGACTTGACCTTCACACATACACACACACACACACACACACTCTCTCTCTCTCTCTCTCTCTCTCTCTCTCTCTCTCTCTCTCTCTCTCTCTCTCTCTCTCTCTCCCCCTCTCTCTCTCCCTCTTTGTCTGTCTGTCTACAAGCTTCTTCTTCGCCACGGATTCTTCCCATCCGTAAACCTTTTTCATGCGCATCACGACCCTCTTTGTCGGACACCAGGACCCGCCAGATTGGTCCAGCACGGCCCGGTTCAGCCTCAAGCCTGGAGGCATGCAGCTGGCGCCGTTTACGAGATGCAGCCTGCGGGAGCATGTTCCGGGGACCTGCAGGCGGCCTGTCTTGGGGGACCGTTCCAGCCAGCCCTGGTCGTCCTGGCCACCTGCCAACCCTCTGCGAGAGAGAGGAGAGGGTGGGGGGAGGGTTCGTGAAGATCTAGAACCAGCCAGATTTGGACTGGGGCACCGTCAGCTTGGCCGAGATGGCTCGCTGCAGTGCTGCAGTGCTGCAGTGCTGTAATGCTGCATGCCGCGTGCCATGTGCTACGAGCACTATATGCGACATACGTCAGCTCTATAGATAGGCGCCCCGGACTTCCACCAATGTCTATGACGCCTGCCATGCATGGCCGCCCGAGATAGATCGTGGACTCGACCATTTTTGGGCCTCTCATCAAATGATCGGCAGATAGCCAGGACGTTATCTAAATGTTTTCCTGGGATATACGCCATGGTGCATCGAGTCCGCAGCCACAGCTTCGAGTATATTAAAAATTGACGAGGCCACGAGGTCCTATCCCCCGTTGCGCCACAGCATCGTCGTCGATCGGGGTTCGCCGGCCAGCACGTTTCCAGTTCGGATGGTGGAGGTTCGAGGGGGGGTTGTCCGGCTGCGTTCCCACTGCTATTCGCCGAGGCCTGACCTGGCTTGACCTGCACCACCACCACGACGGACCGTTCGTCTCAAGTTTCCTGTCCTGTAGGATCGACATAGTCTGCGCTTCTCAGCAGGGGGGAAGGGAGAGGGAGGGGGGAAATCTCACCCTAAGCGACCCTCCTTGCATGCGCCTATTACCACTTTGATCAATTTTTCTTCCTTCTCTCAAAACAGTCTTTTGAATGGTTTCCTTATTCAGACAGTGTCGCAAGTGCTGCATTACACCCTTCTCTCTATCAGGCATCGTCATTCTAATCATAGCGTACTGGTACCGGGGTCTTCAAATTGACATATTACCCTCCTGCAATAATATGGGATGGTAAAGCCGTCGGAACTCTTATGCTCCCAGTTGTTCGTTCCCATTTTTGTCTCTCTTTTCTTTGTACTTTACTTTTTATTATTATTATTCTTCTTCTTCTTCTATTTTTTTAAGCACAATTTATTAAAGGCAGAAGAAAGAAGGAAAGAAACCAGGACAGACCAAAGTTAAAAATACATGCTGAGGTCATGCTACCAGACCGCTTGATTTCCACAAAGTCCGTCGTCCTGCAGTCTCAAGAGAAGAAGCATTCAGGCGCCTTGTCCAAAAACAGTGCAGGCTCCGACAGTAAACTCGGGCGTGTTGCTCCGAGAGAACCTATCGCATCTCCCCCCAAACAGGTCCGGATGAACATGGTTTTTTTCTTTTTCTTTTCTTTTCTCTTTTTCCTCCCCTGCATCGGCGATGATCCTCGCTCGGCACACTGGACCCGATGGGGTAGAAGATAGATGGGGCAGATCGGGCCCGGAGAACCTTTTCTTTGGACTTAGGGGAAGATGAAGAAAAAGAAAAACATCAGGCTGAAATAACCTGGCTTCCACTCCGCGCCCGCCAATTGTTTCCGAGGATCCATTGCTGGCCTCGCCTCGCACCCAGGACTGGTCCAAGCTCTCTCTCTCTCTCTCTCTCTCTCTCTCTCTCTCTCTCTCTCTCTCTCTCTCTCTCCCTCTCCCTCTCTGTGTGTGTGTGTGTGTGTGTTTTTCTGTGTTTGTGCAAAACTCCACTTCAGCCTCGTGCGTCTACTATGTACATACCGTAGTAATTTCCAGCCCGCAACCAATAATACATACGTCTGTGTCTGTGTCCAGGGTTTCAAAGGTCCGAGTCTCGAGCGTTAAGTGGGAGCGCCAGCCCTGGAAGAGGGAGAGGGGAAATGGGAACCCTCGCTGCGACACGCCTCGTCTCAAGGGTCCTAGGCTATCGGATTGGGCCCCTTCGCGTTATGGGTAGAAACGATGTTGTTCTTTTCTTGGTGTTTCATACATGTCAATGCTCCCTTCCCCCCCTTCCCCCCCCTTGTACCAATCCGTATTGAAATTGGGGAGGAAAGGAAAGAAAAGACGAAAGAAAAAGAAGGGTATTTGGTTTTCTCTTTTCTGCTACGACTTCCCTCTCAACCAACCATGAATTTTTTTTTTGTTCTCATAATTATTGAGGCTGTGCCTTTCTTTTCTCACACTGATTAGTGATTTTATTTTTTTTTGACATTGTGTTGCTGTGTACTTTGTGCATATATCCAAACACTCACTGCCACCCACCCCCCATCGTGAATACACATTTCTCATTTGAAAAAAGAAAAAAAAAGAGAGTAGTTCCTTTACATACCCGCGCCCGGTTCCAACTCCACCATGTTCTCCAGCCTCGGAACCAAGATCGCCATGAAGAAACTGGGCATCCCCAAGGACGCCCTCAACTTCACCACATCGCCCGCCGCTGCCGACACCACACCATCAGCAGCAGGGGGAGGAGGAGGAGGAGGAGGAGGACCAGGAGGAGGCGGGGAGGAACAGACAAAGTCGTGGCCCAAGTGGATGACGGCAAAGAGCCTCCCCATGACCGTCCAGCCCTGGCTGTCGCCGGCGCCCCCTCCCGTTCCTGTCGCTGCTGCACCTCCCCAGGTGGGCGACGTGGCCCCGGTGGACCGAGAGGGGAAGTTGGTTCTTGGGAGGGGGAGGAAAGTGGTGGTTGTGTTTCTGCGTTGCGTAGGGTGTGCCTGTAAGCTCTATTTCTCTCTCTCTCTCTCACACACACACACACACAAACATACAGCACATGAGGAGATCATGCCCATAGCAGTACCAACTAACACATGACACAACAAAAAAAAAAAAAAAAAGTCGCACAAAAAACCTTCCTGGCCCTCCGCGACCTCTCCAACAAGCTCGCCAACAGCAACACGACCTGCATCGCCATCTCCCACGCCTCCCCGGCCGCGACCAAGAAGTGGCTCGACCTCATCGGCGGGGCCTGGAAGGTCCAGGTACTCATCGACGAGGACCGCGCCCTCTACGCCGCCTGGGGGCTCGGCGTCTCGACCGTGTGGTACTACTTCAACCCGGCCACGCAGGCGGCGGCCTGGCGGGAGAAAGGGTGGCTGGGGGCGAGGGTGGCGGCCTCGGTGGGGCGGCGGGCGGCGGCCAACTTGGAGGGCGGGGGAGGGGTGCAGGAGGATAAGGAGGGGGGAGGAGGTGAGGGAGCTGTTCCTGGGATGGGGAACAAGTGGCAGCAGGGCGGGGCTTTTGCTGTGGATGAGAGAGGGGTGGTTGTCTGGGGCGGCAGGGCGAGGAGTGCGGATGAGCTGATGGACTTGGAGGCTGGCTTTAAGGCGCTGGTTGGTTGAGTGAGTAGGTAGAGGGTGAGTGGATGTGAGATGACGAGAACATTTGTTTCAGCATTGAGGAGATTTATGAGCGTGAGAGAGTGTTATAGTGTGAGGCAGGTTCAGGGAGAAGTGCTGCTGCAGTGGGAAAACACTTACACAAAAGGGGAAACGTCGAGAGTGAGCTTAGACCTGTTGGGTGCGCTGAAGAAAGGGATATATATCATCATAGTACCTCTCCATCAAGGCTTGAGGCTGTATTATACGGCAGCCGATCCCTCAGGGGACGGCAAAGTTGAAATTCACAACCACCCACAAACGGTTTCACAACTGTAGACTTCCAGGTCACTCACTCATGTCTCAAAAAGTCGTCAACATGTCAACAAGGACCACTATCCCCCCCCCCCCCCTTTTAAAACTGCCTACTTTCACATTGTAAGCCCTCGAGTGGATAATGATCAGTTATGACCACCCAGAAGAAAAAAAACTTAATATTTTGTTGCCAGATTTTTTGCCTTTTTTTTGCTTTTTGTGCCGTTTCAAGAAGGGGAAAAACAACCTCCCCCCGCACTATATATAAAGTGGATGTGAACTTAACCATGTCTTTTTCTTTTTGGGTGTGTGAAAAGGGGGGGGGGGTATATATATCCCATATGTGTGTGTGTGTGTGTGTGAAAGTTGATGGGATAACGAAAATCCAGGCAAAAGTCAGTGCCTACGCGCCCCCATGCCGGGTATTTTTGACCGTCGACTCAAAACCCTTCCTTTCCGATACCGCCGTCAACATCGCGAACTCATCAATCTCAACGCCGCTGACCCGAGTCCCCAAGAGAGAGAGAGAGAGAGATAGAGAGAGAGAGAGAGAGAGATTAAAGGAAGGTGAAACAAGATGAAAAGAAGGAAAAGAAGAACACCAACAGCCCACCAGCCAAAAGAGGGGGGAAAAAAGAAAAAGAAAACAGAATATTAGGCATGGGTCCAAAGAACAACGGTAAAAAACCCCCGGCGACAGACCACCAGATAACAAATAAATAAACAAAAAAGACAAGCTGAACTCCGCCCAACGTTCCTCCAGACCAGACAACAGAAGACAAATTCCCCACATTGACGTGACCTGGCGCCCGACTAGAGTCTCCCTTGCTCCCACCTTTTTTGCGCTCTTCAGAAGATTGACAACAATAGAAAGAAGAAAGGAAAGGAAAAAAAAACCAGACCGAAACCCCAGGACTCATCAGGATGGTAAACCCCTTCCCCTCCTCCATTCCCGATAAGAACAAAAACCTCCAATCACAGCCAGATATCATCAAAGGCCTTGCGCCGATGCCCATGCAGCGGGGTATTGTGTCTGGGACGCCTTGCCGCAGATGCCGACCACCAACAAGCACAAAAGTAGATAACACCTGGTCGTATCCCACCACACCGTTCTCCAGATCAATGCATACGCAATACAAGATCATCATACTTTTTTTCTTTTTTCTTTTCAAGACTCCGTCCAATGGTCGTCTTCTCCTTCTGCTACTCTAGGCAGCACCGCTGCCTCTCCTTCTCGAGCCAGCTCTCGGACACAAGAAAGAGACGCCCACGCGTGCCCAATGGACCTCTAACCCCAGACACTTGTCTGGGTCTTAGGACCCCAGGGACCGCCCCGCTGGCCCCAGTTGCTCAGCGGCGTGGAGCCCTCACCTGACGTATTCGTCGACGACGTGTTGACCTGGCCGGCCGAGGTGCTGGTACCAGCCGCATCGTTGGGCCCAGGAGCGCTGAAGCCGTGGGTCAGCGGGGAGGAGGCCGACTGTTTGGCCGGGCCTTGGTTCGAAGAGGGCCCAGAGGGCCGGGTGCCGATAGGGGCCACGGTCTTGCCAGCAGGAGGTTTGGCATTCTGAGGAGATCCGCCGCCGGGCGACGAGTTGCTGGTGCGGGTCGTCTGCTCCAGCGGGCCCTTGGGGCCTGGGTTGGACTGTGGGCTGGCATTGCTACTCGACCGCGAGGGCTGCTGGGCGCCACCGACCGACGCCGGATCGGCAGAAGACTGGGCGCCGCCGACATCAGGGTGGGCTGGCGCGTTGCGGCTGTACTCATAGGCCAGGGGCGAGGGGCCTCGCAGGCTGGCAGGCCCGCCGTGGTGAGCGGTGGGCAGTCCCTGTCGCGGGGCGCCCGTCTCATCAATGTAGCCACCCGTGTCGGCAAAAGGACCCTCTCCGTACAGGGCGCTCCGCTGGCGAGCAATCAGCTCACGGCGGGCTTCCTCGGACAGGCTGCCGGGGCTAAGGTTTCGATCAGGCCGGGCGGAATTGGCAGGATTGATACTGGCGGCGGCGGCGGTAGCAGCAGGACCGGGCCCGGCACCGGGTCCAGCGGCGGCTCCGACGTTCAAGTCGGCAAAGGCAGCTATTCAAAGCGACAAGTCAGCCCGCTTCGTTCATTCAGTACAGTACTTGTTGGTGCTAAGGGAGATTGTCTATTCGCAGGGGGGGGAGGAAGAATCGGGCTTCAAATCTGTCAGGCCGCACTTGAGGCGATGATGGGATGGAGACTCGGGTGAAGAAGGACAGCAAACGAACAACCACACATCAGAGGGGAGAGAGAGAGGAGCTCTTGTTCTTTTCTTGCTTGTTGGCCCTTCTTCCCTTTTTTGGGGGGGTAGGAAAGGGAACGCGCGTTGCTCTTGTGGTCTGTTGTTTTCTTTTTTTTTGTTTTTTTGTGTCTTTTCTTTCTCATATTGCGACAGGAATGCTGCTGCTGCTGCTGCTGCTGCTGCTGCTGCTGCTGAATTTCAAGATGCTATACAGAAGAGGGCGGCCTACTTCGGTTGAACTGCTGCTCCTGGTGGTAATTGCGCAGCTCCCGCTCCCGCTGAGCTGCCATCCTCCTCTTGTGTTGCATCATCTGTTCCGCCTCGTTGGAGCCGCGCGAGGACTGGTGTCGCTGGGAGGCGTAGAAGTTTTGAAGGTTGGACGAGGGGTGCCCGGGCCGGCCGTCGAACTCGACCGAGTGTGGTCGCTGGGGGCCGCCAGAGTTGCGAGGGTCTACAAAGGGCGTGAGGAGCACAAGATGTCAGCTGGGGGGCACTGGTGGTACGAGACCCAGCCAGTAGCACTTGGACAAGTGTTGTATACTCACCAAAGTTGTGATGGGATCTGGCGGGGCCGGGAGGGAAAGGCTGTTGAAACTCACGTCTAGCCCCGGGCACACCAAACATCTTGCCGCTCTTGACCAGGTTCTCGATGGCTCGCTCCACCTCTGCACACTCAGACGTCAGCTCCAGTCCCTATTGTTATCGTCTCCACCACCGCCATGCAAGGTTTTCCCCCAAGGTTACTCTAAGGGACCTCCTTGACATCCCCCGCCGCGAGCGAAAGTGTGTTGTCGCACCAGGGACGACGACGGTGGTGCTGTATAAGGTCAACGGGGCCCGGACCAAGACGTACCCTCGAACTGGTACCAAAAGGCAGAAGTTTCCTCTCGCGGTATAGCGGAGCTCGCGCCTGGGTCGGCAAGGTCAATATATGTCCGGGTCGAGTTTGTTGGGGCGTTGTTGGGAGGCAAACCAGATCGTGTCGGGGGGGTCTGGTGGTCCCAGGCGCCGGCCGGTTGGGCGCCGGCGGGCCACTGCGAGTCGCCGTAGTAGGACATAACGGCAGCTTATAATAATAACCTCGAGAAGTAGAAGCAACGGCGTATACGGGTAACGGGAGAGCGAGAATCCGGTTTGGCTTGGGAACCCAGAAGAACTGTAAAAAGACCAGAGTATATTTGTCAGCCACAGCCGCGCAAGCCAGAAGTAGAGAAGGGGAAAAAATGATGATAATAATAGAAAAGAGAGAAAAGGAAAAGAAAGAAGGAGAAGAAAGAAAAAAAAGAATAGAAAGAGGAGGGAAGGAGAGAGCAAAGGAAGAAGGAAAAAACAGAAGAGTAGAAGGGCAAAAGGTAAGAGGCAAGCAAGGAAGCAAAAACACAAGATTAAACATGACAACGGCGCAGTCGCAGCATCATCATCTTGACCTGGGATCACCGCTTGACACGGCCATACCATGTTCAACATCTGATCATGATGCACACCTAATTCGCATCGAGAATCGACAACACTGATCTCGGTGTTGGGCATGGCAGATGCAAGCACAGATCGGGTGCTGGGGCAGACGACAGCTGGGCAGCAGGTACGCGGCAACAAATTTTATCGCGCATTGGCTTTTTGGGCAGTGGAGAGCAGCAGCGCGACACAGGGCGCGCATTGCATCGCAGGGCCACGCAGGGCTGCGCAGGGCTCTGCGCATGACAAGACAGCTGGGAACTTACAAAAGTGTACCCAGACCAGAGACCAAAGTCGTATCGCAACCTGTTTGAGGGCCCCGTCCTCTTTTTGTCTCTTGTGTATGTATATGTATAAAAATATATATATATATAAAAAAGGCTGCCGTATAGTGTGGGCTCTCGAGGCCTCACACAAGAAGTCCTGCGGGGGGGCGAGCAGGAGCAGAGGAGAGGTTGTCGACGACGGTGGATTGTCGAAGGAGGGGGAGAGAGCTGACACGACACGACAGGACAGGACAGGCAGAGGTCCAGGTCAAGTCGGGGGGAGAGAGAAATTGACAAGGACAAGACAAGGACGGAGAGGAAAATCCAGAGTCGAGTCGACTCAGGTCGAGTTGAGAGTTCGGGTCAGGTCGGGGCAAATCAGAGAGTTAGAGGGATCCAAAGAGTTCGAAAGGGGGCCCACAGCGGGTGCAGCAGAGAAAGGAAAGGTGGGCGGATGGGCTGGAAGAAGTGGCAGCGGACCGGAAAAGGGGTGGACACTGGCACTTGGCACGGCGTAGGATTTCCCGAGGCTGTTACAAGCGCTGACACGGACTTTACTTTGGTGACGAGAGGAGGCGTGAGATCTCAGAAGGAAAAATGGAAATGGTTGGGCCTGGCTACAGTTAGTTAGCTTCTGCCCCTGCTTCCAGGGGCCCTGATTCCTCCCCCCCCGTCAGCGGCCCTTCCCTTTCTTTCTGTCTTTTTGTGTCTGTCTCATGGGCCACTTCCTTTCTTTTTGGCTGGTTCTTCTTTTTTCTCTTTTTCCTTTCTTTTTTTTATTATTATTATAAAGAAACAAGAAACGGAAAACAAGGTAGGTTGATATCAGGATTAGCCTCCTCGTGTTCTATGTGACCATTCATCTGTCTCTTTTTTTTTTTCTTCTCTTCTCTTTTTTCTGTCTTTCTTTTTCTGTCTTTCTTCTTCTTTTCTAGTACCAAAGGCAGAAACCCAAATAAGGAAGTTGGAAGGGGGAAAAGGAAATACAGTTTACTTGATAGAAGGGCAAGTGACAAGTGACAAATTACAGCAGGTACACGAACCACGCCGGGGTGAAGAAAGAAGGTACAACGGTTGGACTTTGCAGGCCCGGGGGCAGGACAGTTGGTGGCCTGAGGTAAAAGTGGATGTGGGCTTGCTGCGGAATAAAACAAGATAGAAAAACTCCCGAGATGGGGAACTGAAATAAGCAGAAAACCAAACGGAAATAAGAAGAAATAGAAAAAAAATCCAACAAATAAGATGGGATTTTCCACCGTTCAAGGTAGAAGAAGCTGAAGCTGAACAGCGTTCCAAAACGGCCACTACCTACAGCAGCACCATGGTAATAGTTTGTACAGTAATGTCGGCAGGCGCTTTAGGCGGTGCGAGTAGTACAATAGTAGTGCCCTGACACGCTGGTACAGTGAGGACGGCGCGGTGGACCCCCTGGAAGGCCCAGCCAGGTACTTACTTAGCTCTAGGGCATTGTACATACGTAGCCACAGTACTACGTAGCACAAGCTAGTCACCTAGTATGATAACGTGTGGGGGAGGACTTGCAGGGGGCCTGGGCCCTAGAGGGGTCGAAAGGGTCAGAAGATCAGGCCAGGGCCAGGGGGCCAGGGGTCAAGGTTCAGTAGACGGCGCCTAAGACCCGCCCCGTCTTCTGCTGCTCTCCTCCCAAGTGGTTGAGTGCACATTTCCATCACCTCAATCACATCAAGCACCAGACAACTAAAACACTTCGGCCTGGTTGCCAATCTCGTTTATGTGTGGGAGAGGTGTTGATGATGAATGATTACCTCCTGTCACCTTGCATCGGAGGAGGACAGATTATCTCGGACCATCTAGGGGACCTGTCGAGACGAAGTGGAAATTACAGGCCCCTCCCAACGGCGTCAGACAAGATCGAGATGCCGTCCCCCTCCTCCTCTTCAGCAAACAACTCAAATCCACCCAACGCACACCAAATATCAATATCGATGTCCCGTATCGATTTCCATCCATCCATCCATCCATCCATCCATTGATTGATTGACCCCCGCTGCCCCCCCCCCCCTGGCAACAGACATGGTCTGCCCTCCCACGGGAAGGGCAGTCCCACCGTTCATCATTCACTTTTCTCTCTCTCTCTCTCTCTCTCTCTCTCTTCTCCTTCTTTGTTACTTTCTGAGACCCTCATACGACACGTGCATATTACCACGAGGCTGTCGTACATCTTAGCTGCAGGTGGCTGCAGGTGGCTGAAGGAGGCATGCCCTGTTTATCTGGGACGACGCCGGCATGGGTTGAAACCTCGATGCGACGAGCTTCCACGTAAGAAGTCGTCGTGTTCACCACGACTACTACTCTCTGATTTCTACTACTACTACTACTACTACTACTCGATCTATTATTACTCGATCAAATCTAGCCAGCTTCCACTCTCGGCAGCCTGCCGTCGAAACAAGGAATCAAGTTGAAGACCGGACCTCCTCCCCCCAAGAAAAAGACTCGAGCCTGTGATCACGCCAACCCCTCCTTCAGGTCGCCTCAGGTCGCATCCAGTCCCACCACACCAACCTGGAACGTTGCAGTGGTCTTCTGGAAGCTGGCTTCCATGCCTTAGCACGGGAGGCTTCCGCTGCAAGGGAGGGCCACGTCGCGGGCCTGTCAGCCGTGACTGGGTTGTCATTGCTGGTCAGGGAATCCGGAAAGGCCCCGAGCTCTATCGTCGTCAGCTCTCGCCCTCGGGGAAACCTGCGCCTATGGCGGTGTCCACGGATGCCCGGCTCGGCTTGTCCCTGATGGAGTGAGGACGGGCTTGCTTCTTATCATTCAAGCAGCTCGAGGGAACATCGGCGTATGCAACCCATAGCGCACAGAGCAAAAGAAAGAGAGACAGAGAGAGAAAAGTAGTTGACCCGGACCCGGGTCTGGACAACTGCAAGCAACTAAGCGTGCAACCCTCTCAGCTTCTCTAGCAACGCCGTGGCGTTGTATTCGCTTCCATCCTCGATAACACCAAACCTTCCAAAAACTTTCCAGCAGATGTGAACCCCCGTCACCCCCCCCCACCCCATTTCAAAAGCCATAGAAAGAAGATCCTGCCCAAGCCGTGAGTACATGTCTACTTTTGTCTACCTCTCTCCTCTTCCTCTCTTCCCCGCATCATGCGACTACAACGTCCTGCATACAGTATCACACACCTACACCTACCAAAAGCCCCCCCTCCTCCTCCTCCACAGCACACTTCTTCCTCACTGGTCGCCCACATCTCTTAGCTGCAGAACGAGTCGGTCCGGCAGGTTGACGATTTTGGCGAGACAGACCACAAACCCCCACACCATCATTCCGACCCGGAAAATGGTAGGCGAGCCACCACTGCAGAGCCGAAAAAGTTAGGTCGTGCAGCTCTTTTTCTTCTCTCTCCCTCTCTCTCTCCGCGCGCCTTAAGACCACACAGCCCGAGAGAGAGTAGAGAATAGAGAACTCAACCCCGCCGCCCCGCTCCGTGATAGTGGTGTGGTATGGTGTGGTGTGGTGGGGAGAGGGGGGGGGGGAGCGAGGCTTGGTGGCTGCACAGGCGGCCTTCCATCCATCCTTCCATCCATCCCATCCATCCTAACAATCCCATTCTTCAGCATTCACGTAGTTTGTAGCCACTCGAGGACGCCACACAGAGAGAGGGGGGGCGTTGAGGCGGCCGATGGAGCCGTCTTGCCTTGTTTTTCTTTCTTTTTTTCTTCCTCCTTTTCCTTGAACTGAGAAGGGACTAGACTCTGCTTGCTTAGCATCTTGAGGCTGAGAGCGACGAGGAGGAGCAGGAGGAAGAAAGGCACTATCTTGTTGACCTGTCTTTCGGTTGTGCTCGGTTATTCCACTACCATGCTTTTTTCTTTCTCGACGGGAATGGCTCTAAATGGGTAAGTTGATGCATGTAAAATTGGCAACCGTTGCATGCATGCATGCAAAAAGAAAAGAAGAAAAATACCTCTTTTTTATGATGATGGTAGTGATTTGAGGCAATTTATTTCGCACGTGACTAGGCCTTTGTCGTACCTTTTTATCACTGAGTAGCGAGAACAATAGGGGGCGGGCTTTCTGAGGACTGTTGAATTTTTTGTATAGAAGATAAAAATAGAAATAAATTAAACACACTTGTAGGGCGAGACCAATAAGGATTCGCCAAACGAGGGTTTTATCAAGTATTATTTCCAAAACGCCATGAAAGACCACACTATACAAGAGAGAGAGAGAGAGAGAGAGAGAGAGAGAGAGAGAGAGAGAGAGAGAGAAAATGAGACACTCCATTGTCATCCATAACCAATTCACATCTCATGTCTACTCTCATGTTCAGAACACCTCCAGATCTCTTTCTCTCTCTCTCTCTCTCACACAACTCCTACTCTCTCCCCCCCCCCCCACAACACTTCCACCTTTTTCTTAAACAGCCTGCTCCTGAGCGATTATGCCCTGCTTCCTCGCCTCGTTAAGAGCCTTGAGCTTGGCCGTCCCGAAACCCGCGACGCCGTCCTCCTGGTTAGCGCCCAGCCACGGCTTCTTGGAGTCACCCAGGATGCTCCCGGCGAGAAAGTAGACAATCAGGCCGAGGAGGATCAGGACGAAGGCGATGGGGTAGAGGGTGGCGACGGTGTAGCCAAAGACGTGGATGCCGATGATGATGCCCCAGAAGTTACCGGTGAGCAGGCTGATGTCGAAGAAGGCGGCGGAGCCCATGCGCAGGATGAAGGGGGCGAAGGAGTAAAAGATGAAGAGGGCGAGGGTGTAGCCGACGATGTAGCCGACGACGGGGCCGTTCCAGGTGGCCTGCTGGAAGGTGTAGCGGTCAAAGATGGTGGCGGTGGCGCCGCCGACCAGCATGCCGATGAAGCCCATGAAGGACAGGACCTCGTAGAGGGGGCGGCGCGAGACGTACCACTCCTCGAAGACGTTGCTGAGGCCGTAGCAGGTGGCGCCGGCGAGGCCAAACAGGTCGCCCTTGACCTTGTTCGGGGCGCCGCCGGCGGTGCCGCTGGTCATGGCGTCGGAGCCGAGCAGCATGCCCATGCCGCCGCAGGCGACGAGGATGCCGAGGATCTGGAAGGGGCGGTAGCGGACGCGGAGGAGCAGGAAGGAGACGATGACGACGCAGACGATGGACCAGAAGTTGAGCAGCTGGGCGCTGAGCAGGTTGGTGTAGCGGTAGGCGAGGACGGTGAAGTAGTTGCCCTCGACGTCGAGGAAGGACAGGATGAGGTAGCGCCAGCCGTCCTTGCAGACGATGCGGAGGACCTTGCGCCAGCCGTAGCGGTAGAACATGTAGGGGACGTAGACGAGGCTCAGCAGGACGTAGTTGAAGAAGGTCTGGAAGGCCGGGACGGAGGTGCCGTAGTCGGCGAGGAGGGTGGTGAAGACGCTGGTGGCGGTGTTGCACAGGCAGAGGAACTGGCCCAGGGCGACGACGAGCCAAAAGTCCCAGGTGGTGAAGTACGAGTACCAGCGGACGCTGCGGGCCTCGATCTTGCTCAGGCCCTCTGCCACGGCCTGGTTCTCGTCGTGGGCAGCCTCGTGGGCCCCATCCTCGTCGCCGCTCGAGGCGTAGACGTGCGTCTCGACGGGGCCGCCGGTGTTGGTGTTGTACCCAGAGTCCTCCAGCGCCTTGTTGGACGCCGACTCGGTGGTGGTGGTGGCGGCGGCGGTCGTCATGTCTGCCGTGTCGATAGAAGAGGGTGTGATTCAGACAGTTTATACACTCTCAACCAAGTTGCGAGTCGTGATAGAAAAAAATATATATAATACTGGTACAGTAAGTAATAATGATGGGATGAATTGAAGTGCCTCCTGGCCAAGTCTTTCTGTCCTCCCCCGTGCAGCAGAGCGCAAAGACTTCAAGTCGCCTGCTGTGGTGTTATGATGATGAAGATGCTGGTTGGCACATTGGTCGGTGTGCCTCGTGTGTCTTCTGGGACTCGACAAAAGTTGAACGAGAGAGAGAGAGAGAAAATCCAGGTCGTCCTGGTTGAAGAAAAAGAGAAAGTCGTGAGATATGTACTACCACTAACTACTACGGTAAGTGGTGCGTACTAACTATACTGGGCTATCTACGCCGCGCTAGTAGTAGGGCCCTGAATTTTTTTTATTTTTTTTTCCCTCTTCACTCTTCTTTTTTCTCCCTTCTTTTTTTTCCTTTTTTCCCCTTCTGTTCCTCAGTTTGTTCCCTCCTATGCCCCTCTCTTGACTGTACAGAATCCCCTCTTCTTGCCACCAAAACGACAACCAAAAACAAAAAATCCCCAAAAAACTTCCCCTCCTCGGCGTCACAATCTCGGTGGAGATGCAGTGGCACGAGCGGCTATCGTCAAGGGCTGGAATCTGAATGCCCACCCAGAACGGCAGCGCCGTGTCCCCCGCCCTCCCCTCCCCTCCCTCCAAATCGGGCTTGCATTAGTCGCGTCGCTGGGCCGGTGTTCTAGACGACTGACTACCTTGTGGACTCTCGAGTCCAATTTTTTTTTTATTTTTTTTTATGTGTCTTTTGTGTGCAAGGTAAACAAACATCACAACACTTAGGGACCAGTGAAAGATATGCAGGCATCGAAGTCAGGCACTCTCTTCATTTGCTGTCTGCTTCGCTCCTCGCTCTAGAACTTCTTCATAGATACACCGTTGTTGGCCCTCTCCTCAGGCCTCAAGTTGGGGTTGTGTGTGTGTGTGTCGTGAGCCTGCGCGACCAAACTTGTCCCACTACCTCCGGGCGGGCACCTGCAGGACCTGGCCAGGATAGATCAGGTCCGGGTTCTCAATGTTGTTGCGGCGGGCAATGTCCTCAAAGGAGCAGTGGTCGAAGCGGGCAGCGATGCCGCGGAGGGTGTCCCCGGGCTGGACGGTGACCTCGACAGTGTCACCACCACGGGGACCGCCGCCCTCGGGCCCGCGGTGGCGCTGCTCCTCCTCCCGGCGGCGCCTGTCCTCGTCCTCGCGCCGGTCCTCATCCCGCTCCCGGCGCTCCAGGTCCTCCTCCCGGCGCCGCTCGTCCCGCTCGCGATCCTCCTCGCGCCTCTGCTCGGCGTGCTTCTTCTCGTCCCGCTCGTCCTTCCAGTCCTCGATCTTCTCCTCGGCCTCGTGGCCCGCAAAGGCCCCCGCCACCGCCCCCAGGATGCCGCCCGCGACCCCGTGGCCGCCGGCCTTGTTGCCCAGGACGTGGCCGCCGAAGCCGCCTGCGATGGCGCCGCCTAGGGTGCCGAGGATCTCGTGGTCGTCATCCTTCTTCTTCTCGTGTCCGCGGTCCCCTCCTTCGTGGTCGTAGAAGTCGGGCCTGTCGTCACGGCGCTCACGGCGGTCTGTCAAACAGGGGGTGTTATGTGTAAGTACAGTAGTATATCATGGTTAAGAGAGGAACAAAGATGGGCAGGGGTGTGGTAGTGGTAGTGGTAGTGGTAGTGGTAGTAATGGGTTGGGGTGGAGGTGGGGATTGGGGGGGGGGGAGCTCCGCCTTACCGTCATCGTTGTGGTGGTGGTCAAACATGGTGAGAGAGAGAGTATAGGTAAGTGAGTAAGAAGATGTGGTAGTCTTTGTAGTCTTTGCTGCTGGGGAAGATGTGATGAAAATCTCTCTCGAGATGTCTTGTGTGTGTTGTCTGGTTGAGTCTGCAGAAGAGGAGAGAAGAAGAAGAAGGGGAGGATGGACAGGTTGAAGATCTGTCTTTATATATACTTTTGGTTATGCTTATTCCACAGCATAAAACACAGCATCCGTGCATCAGTCACACAAACACACATACATGAAAGAACAACTCATTACGTATTGCATCAGATCATCCCCGTCCCTCTTCCAATAAAACACCCCAGCATCAATCACAACAGCAACAAAGATGAGGCGAATCCTGGGATGGCTCCCTTCCCCTCCCTCGTCAATGCACTGCCATCTCATCATCCTCCTCCTCCTTCTCCTCATCATCATCATCATCGAGCCAGCTTCCAGCCCCTCCCAGACCAATTTTACTAAAGCACAAGAGAGGCTGTGCACATGGGGCCTCTTTTCTGTGTTGTCACCACTGACCACCAGTAGAGCTGTCACAGCTGAGGGGTCCCATCCCCACAAAAAGACACGCTGGAGAGGTTGCTGTGGTTCTTGGCAGGGCGGTTCCTTTGGTCAGTGGAAAGCTTGTTGCTTGTTTTGGCTTGGCTGAAACTTTCAGGGGTTCTCAACACGAGAGAGGGAGAGAGAGCTGAGGAGGGGTCCAGCAACAAAATGCTCCTAGCTTTGGGGGGCGGGGGGTGGGGGAGGGAAGAGGAGGGGTCATGGTTGGTGGTGGTGGCGGGGGAGGTCATGTATTGTGCTGTTGCTTTGCTGTTCTCGATTCGCCGGTTTCCTGGCTGTGGGAACAGGTCAGAACAGGGCTTGTAGTCTGGCCTTCAAGGTCCTCCTCTCTTCTTGGTCTTCTTGTCGTTTGTTGGTTGGTTTCTAGACTGTCCAGCAATGAGTTTTGAGGAGCAGGGCCTACGACCAATACTATGCACTTGGCGCCTAATGTTGCATCAACCTGCCTTGTCGTGCTTTGTCTCAGAGGTCGACAGAGGTTACACGTCACACACACACACACACAGAGAGAGAGAGAGAGAGAGCTGAGGAGAATGTGTTGGCTGGTGGTGGTTGTCTCTTTTCTCCTTCTCTGTTCTCCATGGACAGCAAGCATGCCTGATGATGATGATCGTCGGTGGTTTGGCCCCACCACAGCCTCTCTCCTCTCCAGCAGCACCCGCATATGAGAAGGGGACCCTGCATCACTGCGTTGTCTTTGGGCTGCTTTGCCACAATGGTTTGATCATGTTCTTGTCCTTGGATGCAACATTAGTAGGTTAAACATAACTGTACTTGCTGCCCAACTAACCACCCAGAACCAACCAAACATAGCCAGCCACGCCACTCTTGTTTGCTCAGATAGACATCAATAATACTATAGAGGGAATGAACCAAGTACTTGTAGCCCCTGTTGCTTGCTTGCTCCTCCCTCAGACCGTCTTCGGCTTGGACCCGCCCTTTCCATTTCCTCCCGACGGCGACGACGTCGTCCACGGCGAAAAGTCGCGCCACCTGATCCAGAAGCTTCGGAGCCAAAATACAAACTGCCAGTCCGGATACATGGCAAAGTTCCGACCCGTCACCTCGTCCACCGCCCAGCTCGTGCACCCCGACGCCCACACCAGCTCCTTTGCCCTCTTCTGCGTCTCCTCGAGATCCCGCCTCTCCGCCTCGGGCGTCACCACCACGACGTCCGTCTTCCTGCTGCTCCAACTTGTGCTCCAGACAGACCTGAGCAGCAGCCGCCATGGTGCGAGCCACCAGGAGGCCTGCTGCTGCTGCTGCTGACGGTGTTCTCCAAGCCTCGACATGATGGGCCTGATCATGCGCAGGATAAAGTTGATCTGGCACTCGCTGGTATAAACAACAGACACGTGCCCGCTGACCGAGTTGGGGCCCATGAGCATGAAGAAGTTGGGCGCATTCGAGACGCATGTGCCAAAGTATGCAGAGGGTACGCCCTCGCTCACGCTGGCCCACTACTGAAGGTCAGCTTCCGAGACAAAGACAGACAAGGAGACAGAGAGAAGACAAGAGAAGGTAATGTACGAACGTACTCATCCAGACTGACACCTCCCCTCCCGACAATCTCCATCGGGAACAGCATCTTCTTGGTCTGGAACCCATTCGCCAGCACCACTGCATCCGCACCAACAAACCGGCCCGACCTTGTCACCACCCCCTCCCCGACAATCTCCTCGACAGGGTCATCATACACCAGCTCAACATTGCCCCTGTGCAGCGCAGCCAGGTAGTCCGTATCGTTCACCCTTCTCTTGCACCCAACCTCGCTTGTCGGCACAAGAAACTCGCGATACTTCTCGGGCGCGTTGGCGCGGATGTACTCTGCTGCCGTTTTTGTCCAGCCTGCTCTCACGCCAGCACCCCCCTTGTTCATCCGGTACCCCAGGAAATCGACCTCCTTCTCGTAGTACAGCCATGCCCTGTAGACCCGCATTGCAAGCGGCACCCAGCGCATGGCGAGCCTGAAGGGGGTCGAGTACTCGACCTGTTGGCGTGGGGAGAGCCAGTGTGCCTGGCGGCTGAACTGCGTGACCTTGTGCACTGCCTGGCCGCCTCCCCCCTCGCTGATGCTGGGCACGATCTGTGTGGCGCTGCAGCCGTTCCCTATGATGACGACGTCCCTGCCCGCCCAGTCAAAGTCATGATCCCACCTTGCAGTGTGGAACAGCCTTCCTTGAAACTGGTCTGCCCCCGGGATCTCACACTCCCGAGGCACCGACAGAGAACCCACCGCGGACACGAGGACCTTGCACCGCCTCTGGGCCGTCTCGCCTGTGTCTTGGTCGCAGATGGTGACGAGCCATGTGGCTGTCTGCTCGTCCCAGACGGCTCTCTGCACGGCCGTGCGGAGGCGGGTGTGTCTTTCTATATTGTGCCTGGCGGCAAGGTCACCTAGGTAGGCGTGAATCTCGGGCTGAAGGGCGTACTTGCGAGACCAATTCGGGTTGAGGGCCCATGAGAAGGAGTAAAAGTGGGAGGGGACCTGTTTTTGGAGTGGTGAGTTGATGGGGCGCTTTCATCCTCCTCCTTCTTCTTCTTCTTCCTCTCTCTGTAGAGCTGCATGGGAATATCGGTGACAGCCGCGGTCAAAAATCCCACTCACATCACAGCCGCAGCCTGGGTAGGAGTTTACCCACCACGTGCCCCCAACCGAATCCGACTTTTCTATAATCTCATACTTGCAGGTCGTGGTGGTGGTGCCGCCATATGTCTTTTGTAGCTGGATGGCGAAACCGAGACCTGACAAACCGGCTCCGATGATGAGGACATCCGTGTCGAGATCCATGGATTTTTTTGATTTTTTTTTTTTTTTTAAACAGAAGAAGGGAAAAATTTAAAGAAAGCCACCTGACGAGACTTTTATCCAAATTGACCATTTTGATTTCATGCTTGTCCAAGTACAGCATACAATTAAGTAAGGTATATATATGAGCCTATCTAAGTCGCAATGGCCCAGCTGCGCCGTCTCCACATGGGGTAGAGATGATGAGATCCCGATGCCGATGACGAGCTCACCACCCACCCGACGGGGTCTCGGCCAGGGCAGCAGATAATGAGGTAGAGAGTATAATTTTTTTCCCTTCTTTCTTTCTCTCTCTCTCTCTCTCTCCGCCTTCTCAATTCTCGGTCCAGAGGGAGAAATGTGGTTGGCGTTTCTCTTTTGTGTGATTTAATTGTGATTGTCGTTGTGGTTGTCGTAGATTTCCTACTATATTGGGTATTTAGGTAGAGGAAAGATATATATATATACATTTATTCATGTAAATAAATGGATCAGAATGAGACCAGTTCCATGCATACAGGCGACGAGAGAACTTGCAAGACGGTCAAGGAGGGAAAGGGGGGAGAGGGACAATTTAGTTACTTAAGTAGTTATGGGCGTTTATTCACTACGAAAATTGAACTGCCAAAGCCCATGCCCTGTCCATCCCATCCACCCACCCGCCCATCCAGTGATCCATCCATCCCAATGACCCCCAGAGTTCATAACAATATCCCCTCCCCCCCCCAAAAAAAAACTAAAATCAAGAACATGCTGTGGTGATGAAAGAACTGCCATGAGTAGAAAGAGAGAGAGAGAGAGAGAGAAAAAAAAGGCATTGAGAATCTCAATATTTCCCTCCCTTTCCATTCCCCCAAGTCAGATGTCTCATACAAATAAATGTATGCGTATATGTATATATGCATACATATATACATGTGTGTGTGTATGCATACCATCCCTTCAAATAAACCGAACGCCCTGCTCATCAGCAATCCCAGTAGGGCTCCTCAGCCCATCATTAGGCCTCCGAACCCTCTCCGCCAGCTCCCCCGTCTCCCGCTGCCTCTTCGCCAGCGCCGCCGTCTCCTCGACAATTTTCCACGAAGAAGAAGAAGCAGATACAGCAGCAGCAGCAGTAGCACCGCCACCACCGGTAGTAGTAGTAGTAGTAGTAGTAGTGGCCTGCTGCTGTGGTGGTTGTTTCATCATCACCCTCCTCTCCCTCTCCCGCGCCCTGACCGCGGCCGTCCGCCTCTCCACGTCCCGCGCCTGATCATACTTGATCGACAGACCCCGCGCCACACCGATGGCGGAGCTCTTATCCTCCCCGGGGAGAAGCAGTGCGTTGCTACCACTACTACTACCGGCGGCAGCAGCAGCAGGAGGAGGAGGAGGAGGAAGAGGAGATCGTCCACGCTTCTGCGCGACCAGCGGATCCGGTGTCCAGGGCCCCTCGTGGCCGCCGCCGTCATCAGCATACTTGGTCGCGGCGATGTTGAGGGGAGCAGGCGGGGCACGCTTGTCTCGCAGTAAGGACCGACGGGCACTGAACCCGACGCCGCCGCCACCGCCGCCGCCCTCGTTTGCAGGGGACGACCGGAAGGGGGAGGCGCTGGGCACGGGTAAGGGCCAGTTTGGGTTGCTGGTGCTGGTCCTCGCCTCGGGGGCGATGAGCGGTGAGGACGCCAGCCCTTCAGGCGACGTTGGCGTGGGGATTGCTGTTGTTGTTGTTGTTGTTGTTGTTGATGATGATGATCCTGAGGGGCTCGATGTCGACAACTGCTGCTGCCGCTGAGGCGATCCCACCTCGGGCACCGTGTTCATCCGCCGCGTGCTCCTCTCAGGGATAGGCAGCGGAGACGTAGGAGGGGGCGCGGGAGCAGGCCCGTACCATTCCGTCTTGACCGATCTCGGCGCGCCAGTTGAGCGTTTGGCGGCCGGCGGGGGCGAGAAGACGCTGTAGCTGCCCACGAGGCTAGGGCTTTCGGCGGGCGATGTGCTCGCGCTGGTCAGGTCGTCCGCCATGGCCTGCTCGAGGGACGTCGGGCTCGGTCGCGTGATGCTGCTCAGGATAGGGCTCTCGATCCCGAGCGGGCTGGAGGTGCCTCCGAAGGAGCCCTGGGCGCTGAGGGGGCTCTCGCTTCGCTCAATGTGGATGTCGTAACCTTCTGGGCTTGCATAGTGTGCGTGCGCTGCTGTCATCGACGGCGGCGACGACGACGACGACGACGACGACGACGAGGAAGTCACCACGACACTGGCCTTCTTCACTTCTTCAGCCTCTTCCAGAGACGGTCGACTGCGTGGGATAGCACCCACCCTCGCCCGGGCCGCTCCTGCTCCTCCTCCTCCTCCTGCAGCAGGACTCTCCAGCCTAGGCTCCGGCGTGGCCAGCCGTGGGAGGATAACACCAGCCGTCTTCTTCCTCAGCTGTTCCAGGGGGCTGTCGGGGGCCACGGCGAGAGTCGGCCGACCAGGTGGTGCAGTGATATCTAACCTGGGCCGTCCCGAGGCAGGGCTCATAGGCCTGGGGCTCAGGGGGAAGGGCTTGGGCGAGAACAGCGGCTGCTCGATGGTCATGGGCGACTCCGAGATGTCGCTGTAGTTGCTGCTGGCATTACTGTTTGCGCGGCTGCGGATGACGATCCTCGAGGTCATGAGGTCTGCTGCTGCGTCTGCTTTCATCTCGAGCGCCGACATGGCCTGCGCCTGCTGCAGGGATTTCTCAAACTTGTCGATCTGCAGGCCGAGGCTCTCGCGCCCAGGCGCGCCCACGAGGACGGTGTCTCGTTTGGCCTCCACGGTCCGCACCACTGGCTTCCTGTCCTGTCCGTCGCTCGGTTGTTGGCGGTGGGAGAGAGGTGGTGATGGGAGGCCGTACGGCGCATTCGTAGTGGCGCCACGGTGGTCGAAAGTTGGCTCTTCGTGTTCCCCTAGTTCTCCTTCTTCCTCCTCTTCACTGTGTGTATCAAAGGGGTTCATCTCCTGGAAGAGCGGCGACCGTGGTGGTCTGGCCCCTGGGACTGTGGCCCCACGTACGGGCTCTCGTGGGCTCAGCCTCTGGAACCTGTGTGAGAGATTATCTTCGGTACGGCTCCGTTCTTTTATTCTGCTTGGGCCCGCCTCAGTACCACCAGTGCCGTTGTTGTCCCTGCTTGAAGGCCTATGTCCTCCTCCTCCTCCTCCTCCTCCTGCTGCTGCTGCAGCTGCAGGGTTTGCGTTTAGTGGTGATAGAATTGTCGACGGCTCTTCCACCACAACAACCTTAACATCCGGAACCGCAGTCGTGACGCCATCGGGCTTGTCAGCGCCAACATCATACCGTCGACGCCAGTCCTGCGAGATGGAACTCTGAGGTACGTGGCGATAGGTGATGTCCTGCTGCTGCTCCTGCTGCTGCTGCTGCTGCTGCTGCCGCCGCCGCCCTCTGCTCGCTGGCCGTGCCATATCCCCAAGAGCAGGAGGTGGAGGTGGAGGGGCATGAGGCTTGACGGCGCTGGCTCTTGGTCCAGGGACCAGTATCGAAGGTACGACGTGTTGCTGCTGCTGCTGCTGCTGCTGCCCCTCGATCGAAGCCGGTGGTGATGGGTACGCTGTAGTTGTTGTTGTCGTTGCTGCTGCTGCTGCTGCTGCTGCCGCCCCCCCCTTGAAGGGGGAGGCGGCAAAATCCCTCCTCTGTATCTCGGGAGGCGCAGGCCCCTTCTGGATGACTCCTGGCCCTGCCCTGCCCCCAGCCGCGGAGCCCCTCCTCCTGACCAGCTCCTCCTCCTCCTCCCGCGTGATCCTGGCGGTGATCTCGTCGGCCACCTTCTCTGGCTCCTCACCCAGCAGAGACTCCGAGTCGCTTCTGATGGGCGATACGAGCTCGTACTGTCCCAGGAGGCTCTGTGGCGAACCCCCGCTGAAGGCTGCTGACGAAGGCGATATGCTCGTGAAGTTGATATCAAGGGTCGGGCGCCGTACTACTGGTCCTCCTCCTCCTCCTCCTCCTGTCCCCCCTCCCCCTAGACCACGCATCGAGTGTGCCGTCCCGGGCCTGGCGTCAAGGTCCCCCCCAGGCCGCCTCGGCGGCGGCATGGCCAGGCTCGTCGACGATAAGTTCCCAGCCCTGAGGCTGCTCAGCTTAAGGTTTGCATCGGACGGCAGGGCAAGGCTCGTGGAGGACAGGTTCCCCGCGCGCAGGCTACCCAGCTTCAGGTTCGCCTCGGACCTGAACGACTTCAGACCATGACCACCGGGACCTGGACCGACGTGGGCGGCGCTGCTGCTGCTTGGTGTTCCTGGTCGTTCGCCATCGGGGAGGCTGATGATGCTGCTGGCATACGAGCTCCCTTGCGCCGTCCTAGGCCGGCTAGTACTGGCCTTGAGGGCTTCTTCGCGCTGGGCACGCCAGGCAAAGTTGTGTTCGGAAGCGTTTGGGTCGAGGCGCTTCCATTGCTGAATTTCTGGTTCCGGCTCCGCTGGTCCCTTTCTGCAGAAGGTGGGGGAATGTGTTAGTTTATGGTCTCTTTTTTTTCTTTCCTTCTCTTTCTTTTTTTCCTAAAAAAAAATGAAGGGGGGGGAGGGGGCGGAGGTGAGGTAGAGAAAGGTGAGCAGTGTCTCGTCGTGTGGGTGAGACCAGGGTTGGGACGTACTTTCGCTTATCGGTGCCAAACTTGAGGCCGAAAAACGACACCATTTTTTCGTAATATCACCGTTCTGTGGTCTGTGTAATAAGAGGTTGTCCGGCCGTGTGGTTAATTTCCTCTTCTTTTCCCCCACCAGCTCTCTCTCTCTCTCTTTTAAGAGAACAGTCCCAAGGCTGGACGTAAAGCGGACAGTATGTGTGTGTGGATTAAAAATATCATTAATGAGTGGATGAGTCGGATGGTCGACATGTAACATGTGTGTAGCGTAGTAAAAAAAAAAATTAAAAAAAGGAGCGACAATGGTAGGAGACAGCAAAAGCAAAGCAGATACAACGAAGAGCAGTTGCTTTTCTTTTGCTATCAGTCCATCTTGACCCTAGAGGAGAGAGAGAGAAAGAGAGAGAGAGTGTGTGTGTGTATGTGAGTTGCGTGGCCTCGATCGACGCAGGCCGCACTCAAGCACTTTGAGCAGTGAGAGTGGATTGGGCTGAGTTGAGCTGAGTGAGCGAACTGTGTGTGCAAGGTAGAGAGAGGGGAGAGAGAGAGGGGGGGGCACATAGGAGGCCCTTTCTTCCCCGAAAAGAGAAGAGCCAACAAGAAAAAAAAAAGAAGAAAAAAAAGAACCCTGGGTGTGCCGGATCCCCCACGTCAGAGACGAAACATAAACAGGCAGTCTAGGACGTCAGCGATGTGACGATCAGAATTTCTTCTGCTGTCGGAGGGAGAAGATTCCCGGAACCACAAGGTGTGGGTGTGTGTGTATGTATGTGTGTGTGTGTGTGTGTGTGCCCAGACCAGAGGGCATATGAAGAGAGAGGGTCGTGGTCGTGTCCGCTGCTGATCGGTAGGAAGGCTCAAGGGCACGGAGGAAGCGTGCGGGTGGAGTCAGGGCCCACAGCGGCTTCGACAAACAAATGTGTAGCGCTGCAGGGCAACCTTGGGCAGATGCAACCTCACCAAGGGGCCCTCGTCGCCAGGGGTCCCGCCTAGCCTGTTTGTCTTCCCGAGGGACTGGGACTGGGAGAGGGGGAGAGAGAGAGAGAGAGAGAGAGAGGCTGCGACTCTTTTCTTCTTTGTTGGTTCTCCTCGGCGAGATCGGTTCGGTCGACAAAAAACTACTAGCCTGTCTGACGGATGGATGCGACGTCGACGTGACAGGAGGAGGTGCAGTTCCCAGTTCCCACAAAGACCGCACAGAGAGAGAGAGAGTATATGTGTGTGGGTTGCAGTTGAAACCCTTCAACTCGTGTTCACGAGAAGGCGGCCCAGATTTGAGGGATGGGGAGGAAGAGGGGGTAAGGAGTTTGGTTAAGTTGCAGTGACACTGGACAGTGGACAGTGGACAGAAAGAAAAGGGTTGATAGTTAGTAAGGAGTAAAGGTTAGCAGTCAGTCAGTCAGTCAGTCAGTCAGTCAGTCGATCAGTCGATACACGATTGCATGTGTGTGTGCGTGCGTGTGTTAGCAGCCCTCGTGGATTCATTCCTCCTCTTCATCTTTTGATGATGATTGATTTCCTCATGCCGCCCACCCGCCGTGAGAGTGTGGGCCCCCCACACCCACTGATGTTCACATTAAATTCGGCCAAGCGATGACCCAAAAAAGAAATGCAGTAAGACGCGGTGAGACGCCAATTGGCTTGGACCCTGGGATTGACCCTGGTGGTCACACCTCGTGTGATCGTTGATGAGATGTCCATTTTAAGGCTTGCCCATCACTTCCCCCTCCCCCCGTCCCACGGGACATGTCGTCAGTAATATCCGCCAAGCATTAGGCCAGGGGAGGGCAGGCCAGAGGGTGGTGGAAAGGGAAAAGGAGAGAGGGAGAGAGAGAGAGAGATTGATTCCCGACTCTCGAGAGTGTTGTGTCTGCCTGTACTTAACAAAATCCTCCTATACGGTCCATCACGTTTTTCCTTTTTAAATCTTGTTGGCATGCCCGCATAGCATGTACGCATTAGTAGTCAACCAGTATTGCTTCCCCCCCCCCCCCCTTCTTTTTTTTTTTTTTTTTTTTTTTTTTGTTTGGTATGTCTTTTCTGGTCTGTTTTCTGGAGGGTGGTTGGGTGGGTGACACGGGCATCAAGCCATAATCCATCCAACCAAATAGCCTGTCATCCCAGAGAAGGGTGCTAACGTCGTTATCCGAAGAAGAAACAAAGAAAGAAGAAAAGAGGGAAAGAGAATGGAACGAGAGGGGCCATCCAGGCCATGAGGCGTTCAGCCCTGCGCCGTGTTGAGGGGTTCAACCAATTTTAAAATTTCCCATCTCGTCGTAGTAGGTTGTGGTGGTGCTTTCTTTGTTTTTCCCCGTATCGTCATAGACGGGCTTCTTCCCAGCAAGCAGCTAAAAGAGCGAGAGCCGAAGAAAAAGAGAGAGAAAAGAATCCGTTCGCGCATGCAACCTCTGGGGGGGTTTTTTTTGCTCTCGAGCTTTTTGCTGTGCTGCAAAGTAAGTAGATAGATAGTATCCGTCCGTTCTTGGTAGGAAAATTCTCCTGGCGATCGTTTTGTTTGGACCCCCACCCAGATTGGCTTTCAGGGGCTGAAAAGCTCAACTCCCTATCTCGGCAAAGACCGCCTGGCGCACCTTCTCTCTTCCCTGTCCGTTTTTTCTGGGGGGAAGGAAGGGGGGGGAGGGGGTGTGGTTGACAGGTGTTCGGGGTAATCAGTAATCAACACCGTACTTGGACCTGTTAGGTCAAACAGCTCCTTCCCGTCTGCATGTTGAAGGATGTGTGTACTGTGTGTATGGCGCCGTTGCAAATCGCGCCTTCCACATCGTAAAGGGGGGAGAGTGTGTATTGTTCAGGGACCAAGTCAGGCCACCTTTAATTGGATTTTAGGGAAAGAGAGACAGAGAGAAGAGGCGCACTTGGGTCAGCAAGTACGATGGAGACCACCACTAATTCCTAGTAGTCTTTTGCGCTTGGTGACTTTTCATTTGATCCCTGATCCCTCCCTACCTTTCTTTCCTTCTCAATGTCCTTTTTCCGTATCCTTTAATTTTTAATTCTTTTTTTTAATTTTTTTTTTACCCCCCTCCCCTTCTTCTTCCCTACGTAATTGTATATTTACCATGTGGCTGTTTTGCAAGATGGATACAGTAATATATATATATATATATATGCGCAATCCACACCCTAGAATATGCATAGATAGTAGTAAGTAACTCCATGCATAGTGGCATGGCTGATACTTCTCTTCAACTAATAACCCCCCCCCCCCCAACATTCAAAAGTTATAGAACTTCACAATATTCCCCTCTACACCACATGGTCCTCCTCCACAATCTCCCTCTCCACCTCCTGCCCGATCCGATACCAGAAAATAATCACCGCCGCTACACAAGTAATCCCCGTGCCCACCGCAAAAGGAAGCCCGATCCAGCCCCCGCCCAGCTCGATCCCCCTCTGCAGCGCCTTGGAGAACACCGGCGCCGCGATCATGATCCCCAGCGTCTCGAGGAACCCGATCAGCGTGTTGAGCGTCCCGACGTGGTGCGGCTCGACCAGCGCGTTGAGCAGGCTGCGGAGCAGCGGCGGGAGGCCGCACCCGCCCGCGAGGAGGACCAGTCCGAGGCCATACAGGAGCGGCGTGGCCGAGACGGTGATGAGCATGTCGGCGGCGATGAGAAGGAGGACGGACCAGCGGCTGAGCCAGAGGTCTTTGGAGAGGGGGGGCATCCTGAGCTTCTTTTGGCAGAGGGTGCTTAGGTAGGGCAGGGTGAAGGTGAGCATGATGACGAAGCTGGCGCTCTTGAGGGTTAGGAAGTAGGACGCCTTGTTTTTTTTTTTGTTTTGACACAGATCAGTCAGCCAGGCTCGCCGTCCCAAATTGCCGTTGGGTGTTGGGGGGGGGGGGCACCATACCTTGCTCCAGGACCAGCCATACCGCTTCGTGGCGTACTGGAGCAGCAGCTCCTGGAGGTACTTCCCAAGCGACACAAAAACAAAAGGCAGGATCAAGACAGCCACTTGTCGATTCGCCATCACAAAGTCCCACATCTGTAGGACCTGCTCGCGCGCAAGGTGGAGGCCCGCCTCTAACCTGCTGCCCTTGCTGAAACCGCCACCGCCACCACCACGACTGCTTCCCATGGTAAGTGATGTTGCTGCTGGTGAAGATGTACTGGCCAGTTTCCCGGTTCGCGCGTCGTGCCACTGGCGAACCTGCAGTGTCTCGGGCACGAAATAGAGCAGGCTCATTGCCATGAGCATGACCACGTTGCTGGTCATCAGCGACATCCAAGGACTCTGGCTGAGCAGGAAGGCCCCGATGGGAGTCGCCACCAGCTCAGCCACGAGGAACAGCGAGTTGAACCGGAAGAGTACAGAGGCCCTAGTATTGAGGGAGGGGGGGTTGTTCAGCGCGAGATCGTTGCTGTACAATTGAGTACGGAACGGAGAAGAGGAAGAAGAAGAAAGAAAAAAAAGGATCCTTTCTCTCACATTTCTTCCACGTGGACCACATCAGCGAGCATTGTGTACATCATGGAGGCCGCAACAGGTGGTCCTCCACCGAGTAGATACCAGACGGAGCACACGAGAAACGTCCACATTGGCAGGACAAAATAGACTGCACAGAAAAAGGGAAAGAAAGAAGAAGAAGAAAACAATCATCAGCAGGCCTGAAGAAGAAAGAGAGAAAGGAGTCGGTGAGATGTTTGGTGACGGAACGAACGTACAGACGATTTGGTATGAGAAGATGGCCAATAGCACACCACACAAGGACAAGCTTCCGATGACTTTGCGGCCCAATCTATCTGATAGGGACCCAAGAGGAATAGAGAGCAGAATCGCTGTGAGCCCATAGTGTCAGTAGTCTCTCTTCCTTTCTCTCTCTCTCTTTTTCTCTCCCTCACACATACACAACCCCCGGGTGGAAATCAGAGAAGCCCACCCCCCCCGCCCCCCAAAATCTCCTCAAACGTACTCGGTATGGCATCAATTGTGAACCCCCATCCTCGATACATAGCCAGCCTACCCTGGACGTCCGGTCCCTTGCACACCGGATTCTCGTCCCCGGCGACAAGAGAAGCCGCTTCATCGGGGTGCATCTCGCCGCAGAGCCCCTGCTCCAGGAGGGCTGCCCAGGCGGGCATGGCGATGACGATGGCCATCTCGAACAGGCAGGCGATGGAGAAGACCAGGACGAGGACGCGCCATCTGTACCTGTCTCTGGGATCCTTTCTCTCGTCCGCGGAGTCAAGGTGAGAGGAGGCGGAGGAGATTGGGATGAATGGCGTATCCTCTTGGGAGTTATTGGTGTACTGCTGCTCGTCCTCTTCTGCGTGTAGATCCATCGACGCCATTTTCAATGAGCGGGGGGGTGTGAGGCCGTCCTCGACTTCAGCTTCCCCGTCCTGTCTACTTTCCCTCCCTTTTCTTCCCCCTCTCTCTCTCTCTCTCTATCGCTGCATCACACGAAGAGGATCAAGTGTCTGATAAAGTCAATAGAAATTTCACAATGAAATTATTAGAAAGAGAAAGAAAAAAAGAAAAAAAAAGAGGAAAAAGAAAGAAAGAGAATGAATGAATGAATGAAGCTAAGCCTAGGATGTAATAGATCAGAGACAAATAAAATATGTACTTCCGAGTTGAATATCCGGCAGGCACGAGAAATGATGGTTCTTCTCTGGTGGTGGTACAACGTGATACCGACTTGTATCAAGAGACAAAGTTCCCCAGTCACCGAGACGCAGAGAAAAAAAAATGAAGGAAAAGAAGAAGAAGAAGAAGAAAAAGAAAAAACAAGAGGAAGAGAGCGAACAAAAATATTACACTGCTCGCTGAGCACAAGGAATAGAGCTCCATCTATTTTGGTCCTTTTGTGAATCCTTCCGGAAGTGCCCCCCCCCCTCGCCACACACACGGGGCTCGCCATGGACTTTGTGTGTGGATTCCACATCTGTCCAGCTAGCCACATGGCGAGCGAGCAACCTTTTGTTCTCCCCCTCCCCTCCCCCCTTTTCATGTTGGCGGGTTCGGTGGTGGTGGTGGTGATGGATGAGTGCGATTCGTTTAAACCGTAAAGTCGAGCATCCGCACGATGATGGGGTTTTGGGTTGACAGGTTTATAGCAGTGGATATTACAGTGTGTACTGTACCATGTATAAAGTAGTACATAAGCAAGCGTCCACTGTACTCCAGTAGCTCCGGGACCACCACACCCGACAGTGTGCTATTACTGTACAGTAGCCCCACCACAGAGAGAGACCCTTGCCCTCTTTACATTCTCCCCCCCCCGCCATTGACGTCAAAACATCACAGCAGCTCACAACCGCGTCCAAGGAGGGCAACGTCAGTGTGTGTGTGTGTGTGTAAAAGACAAGATCAGGAAGCCAAGGAGGACCTCACAATGTCTTTAGAAAACGCCAAAGTCTTGTCTACTGGCCCGCTGGTGAGCTACTTAACTCTACACACATTATGAACCCTCGTCATTTTCTTTCAAAAGGGACCCCTTCTTTGTTTTCTGACCAGTTACTCATGAGCAGGCCGACAGCGAGGCCGAATGGACTAGAATGGTCAAGTGAGTATATAATCGAACCAGATCATTGCTATGAGGAAGGGGAGTGGCCTACACCTGCCTGGCTGGGCTGGCCTGGAGAAGAACGGAGCACTAAAAAGAGAGATATATATATGCCTCAGGATTCAATACAAGGATCCTACTGGCAAGATCAGAGACTGGGAGTCTTGTGAACGGACGACTCGTCCCCAAGGAAGTGAGATCGATGGCGTCGGTATTGTAGCCATTCTGGAGAAGTCGACCGGTACGAGTGAAAACCACCCAAAAAAAAAAAAAAACCATGCAATGGGCTCGGCTCTTCATGCTTTTCCTTTTCTTTTTTTTCTCCCTCCTCCTTGCGACCATACACATTGGGCTGAGCTGACGAGAAGCGGATCGCTGGTTCCCTCCGTTCTGCTCTTAGGCCCCGAGATTGTGCTTCAGAAGCAGTATCGTCCGCCGACAGACAAGATCACCATCGAGGTCCCCGCGGGCCTCATTGACGAGGGCGAGACGGCGGAGCAGGCAGCTGTTCGAGAGCTCAAGGAGGAAACTGGCTATGTGGGCAAGGTGACGGAGAAGTCGCCCGTCATGTTCAATGGTGCGATATCTCTGGCGGCATTCCCCAACAGAAAACATGACTGGCTGACCGCGCACTACCTAACACACTCAGACCCCGGATTCTGCAACACCAACGTCGTCATGGTTCATGTCTCGATCGACATGAGCATCCCCGAGAACCAGAACCTCAAGCCGGAGCTGGAGGAGAACGAGTTCATCGAGGTCTTCTACGTCCCCCTGGCCAGGCTGTGGGAGGAGTGCAAGAGGCTGGAGGCCCAAGGCTATGCCATCGACGCCCGGGTGGGCACGCTGGCCGAGGGACTGGAGCTGGCCAAGCAATTCAGGCTGTAGTCTTCTTCTTCTTCTTCTTCTTCTTCTGGACAGACCTGATTCCCGATTTCGGGTGTATAGCAGTCCCAATAGCGCTCGCTTCACGTCGTCTTCTTCTTCTTGTTGTGTTCTTTCTCCCACCCCCTAAGCTGCCTGTAGAGAGTCGCCGCGGCGAGGGCCTTGGCGTCCATGCCGCCCTCCAGCCAGAGGTCCTTGAGGGGCACTAGCTTGAGGGTGATCATCTCGCCCTCGTCCCGCAGGCCGCCGTACTTGCCCTCCCATTCTTGCAGTGTGTCCCTCGGCACCCGCCTCTCATGAGCAAAGATCTTAATGTACTCGTCACAACCCCCAGCGGAGGGATACATGGCAAAGGGGAGCGTCTCGTGCAGGTCCACCGCGTTCGGCCTGCTGCCTGCGTCCCTCGTCGCCCTCCTGACCTCGGCGGCCCTGTCGGTCAGGCAGGTCAGCTCCTCCTCCCCGATGACCATGCCGAGCTCCTCCTTGAGCTCCTGGGCCGCGACGCCGGCAAAGTTGCTGTGGTCATCGAGCATCCCGGCAGGCAGCTCGACAAACCCCAGGCTGCCAGCAGCTATGCGGGGCTGGACGGTGAGGATCACGCATGCCCCCTCGAGCGAGTCCTCGGGCTGGTCGTCGGGGACGAGAACGACCAGCATCGCAACGGCTGGGCCGCGCAGGAAGACCACGCCGGGTAGCTGAGAGCCGCTGGCGGTGGACACGTCTGCGGTCAGCTTGAGGAAGCCGATCCTCTTGCCAAACATGCTGTGAGAGTCGATGTCGATGCTCTTGAGCCGGTAGGGGTCCTTGTGGAAGGGGTGCGACGGCTGGGTCTGGAGGGCGAGGGAGCTATGGAGGGTAGAGATCCAGTTCTACACCGACAGAGGGGACGCGTCAGCAAGCCGTGCGCAACGCAAGATCAGGAGAGAGAGGGGGAGAGAAAGAGAGAGGGGGAGAGAAAGAGAGAGAGATACCTTGAAAGGAGGCCACTCCTCCAGCTGGTGCTTCTCCAGGCCTGGCGCCTTGACTGGCACCCTGCCATGCCCCTCGAGCACGAATGTGTTCCTGTCGGCCATTCCCGCCATACTATTGTTGGTGGAGAGGCTCGGGCCTGCTCGCAAGGCTCGCGAAGGTGGAGTGGTGGTTCCAGGGAGAAATAGTCGCGCGGGACCAAGATGAAGACGAGGCAGCCTGCACGGTGGTAGTCGTGCTGACAGTCGTGGGTGGCTAAGCAGCGGGCAAGTGCATATGTGCATGCCGTCTTGCTTGCGCGCCCGCCCGACCTTCTCTCCGCTCCGTCTCTGGATCTTGTTTCTTGTCTGGCTTTGGTTTTTTTGTTTTTTTTTTTGTTTGTCAACGTGAGCCTTTTCAAGCCTCGGAGGAAGGCAGACAGACATGTGTGAGTAGATGCTGCATATTAAAGCCAGGGCAATGCAGTTACGTACTTGGTAGCTAAAACCGACCCACATCAGCTCTACTGTACAACTGGTTCAGCTCGAGCCCAGATCAGCAGCAGGGCCTGGGCCTGGGTTACAGAGCCTGCCCCACCGTTGAACCCTGATGGTCCAGGTCCACTATGAGAACATCATCGCAGACAAAATAATGGGATGACATCAAACTGACATTGTTCAGCACGACATGACGTCAAAAGAGAAAAGGAAGTTCATACCTATATAAAAGTAACCTACCTATACATTTCCAAGCCTTACTAAAGCCTACCATAGTCTCAACCTCATCAGTACCGACAGGATTACTAGTAATATTGTAACAGCAACTTTCTCTCTGACCAAGACGAACCCAAAACTCATCTTGCACGGATTCATATCCAAAAGTACATATCCCACACAGCACAACATGCCTCGCCAGGGAGAAGGTCACATTGCCCACAACGCCGTCGACGCGAGCGTCAACCAGACTGCCCACGGCGCTGGCAAGGACCTGGTAAGCATTGTCTTCCATCTTCTTATATGAATAACCAACCGTGTTCTCATGACTGACGACTCTTCCTAAACAAGCCGAACGAGGTCGCTGGTACCAAGAAGGCGGCGCCCATGCCGGAGCCGGAAAAGGGCGCTGCTCTGGAGGGTGTCCCTGCTAGCGGTGGCGCGAGCCAGGGTCTCAAGCAGGGCCCCGGCGTTGGTCAGGGATGAGTTTGTTGTATTGAGTATCATGGAGGACTACGGTATCAGCTGTGTTGGGGGCGAAGTTATACATACTGTAATGAATGATGAGTTAGAAACATGAACAAAAAAGCGTTATATCGACAAAGTGCCTCAAGTTTTTCGCGTCATATACGAAGACGGAGGAGACTCAAAAGTTCTATGGATATGGACAAGAGAGAATTCTACTGTCTAAGTTGTAGTCTTATCATTGTCCGACCTGTGTGCTCTCTCTGCAGCGCTACAAAAATACCATGGCAACAAAAAACTAAACAAATAAAAAAAATTAAAAAATTAAACATTGCCCAGCAACCTTTGGTCCATGCCTGTCAGCCGGGACAACGCTGCTATAAGACAGGCCCGCCTACCAATAACGACCCAGACCGGCCCACACACCTCACCATGGGACAGGGTTCAGAAAGATCTTTGGTATTCCAAAGGCCGTCATCATCATCGTCAATCAGAGATTAGTCAGTTAGATCCTTGGAAATCCTCCTCCTCCCTGAGGAATGCTGGAGGTAGCCAGCCAGCCTTGCAAACCAACACACCCTCAAAAGTTGTCGAGGCTGTTTTGATTGGCGGGCCTTGTTTACTAGTTTACCCGTTTCGGCCAGAGTTTCTTGTTTACTATTTATTAATGCGATCATTATATAGCAAACGTGGTGTGTGTGTGTGTGTGTCCATTGCTTTCATGGGAGAAACGCTTTTGGTTGGGCGGGTGGGCATTTAAAAAGGAAGAAGTCTCTCGTGCAATGTCTCGCGTTCACATTCAATGTGACCCAGGATAGCTACAACCTACCTGATCTCTCTACACGATTTGAATATTGGTTGCTATTCTGACCCTTAAGAAGCCTACGAAAAGTAGCAGCAACAACAACAACAACAACATCATCATCATCATCTACTTCTTGATTTTTTCTCTCAAGAGACAAAAAATGTCTCGCTATATCATACAACCCGAGTCCTTCATGCCACCAAACCCTTTCTCCCCTTACCTACGCGTCTCCTTCCGCCGACCCCAAGAGAGCCGTGATCCCATCGTGAGCTACAAACCCCCCCCCCCCTTTTCCTCACACATCCTTTCTCCCACAACACACACACACACACACACACACACAACGAATCGAAACGACTAAACAGGAACAAATAAAACCCCCCCCCCCCAAAAAAAAGTACCCCGCCTCTGGCCTTCAGCTCTCCTTCCGCCGCACCAGCGACAAACACGACCAGGAGGTCTTCCTCAGCCACCGCATCACCGCCGCCGACGTCCAGCACACCAGCGCTGGGCTGTGCACGGTGCTGCTCGGCAGGGACGAGGTTCCCAGGTACCGGGTTCACAAACGGCGACAACAGCAGCAGCAGGAGGAAGGTGAAGAGGGAGGACAAGAGGAAGAAGAAGAAGAAGAAGAAGAGGTGCTGGTGAGGCTGCATGCTTGGAGGGGGGAGAGACACCTGGGTGCTTGGGAGGTTGGGAGGCTTCGTGGGAGGGATGTTTTTTACCTGGTTGTGGATGGGGACGAGTGAGGCCTGTTTCCCTCCGCCTCCCCTCCCTTTCTCCGAGTCCCTTCTGTGTGTGGTGCTGGGGTCAGCCGCCCTAAAAGAAAGAAAGAAAGAAAGAAGGGGGGGGGGGGGCCGGGCGGGGGGGGGGGGGGGGGGGGGGGGGGGTGGGGGGGGGTGGGGGGGGGGGGGGGGGGGGGGGGGGGGGGGGGGGGGGGGGGGGGGGGGGGGGGGGGGG
>JACWQW010000165.1:0-60302 GCA_014849355.1 Cryphonectria radicalis
AAATAAATAAACAAAAAAACAACAACCCAACCACCACCCCCCCCCCCCCCCCAGCCCCCCACCCACCCACCCACCCCCCCCCCCCACCCCACCACACCACCCCCCCCCCCCCCCTCTCCATCCAAATACCTTTCCTGAACTCCCTCGTGTTTCTTCTTCTATAAAACAACATATAAAACAACAGCTCCTCTATAAGACAAGCAAAGGTCTCGTCAATAGCTCCGAGTTGCAGAATTACTGCTTCTCGTAGCTCTCAACCACAGAGTTTGAGTTTGCCTTCAGCGTAAACTCCCAGCAATCCGCGTCAGGTGTCGAGCTCTCGCCGTATGGGTAGGTAGTGGCATCCCAGGACGTTGGGGTAAACACGGTTTGGATAGCCGTCTTCACCTTGGCCACCGTCGCGGCATCCGGAGCACGAATCACCACCTTGGCCGTGTTGCCCTTGGTATGCGCCTCTTTGGCGGCCGTCTTGGCCTCGGCGACTTCGTCGTCGCCCGTCAGGTGGGCGGCCGTGCGGCTAGTCGCTGCGGTGTTGAAGAAGAAGGCGGCCGTGCAGCCGTTGACTCCCGCCACCGACACAGCAGTCGCCTTCGGCGCCGTGTACAGGCCACCCATCCAGATGAAATATGTGTCGCCTAGTTTTTCGACCAAATCGTTGCGTGGGAGCATGACTGCCTCCAGCTCGTCGATTGCGCGGGCCTTCCTCGTCTTACACACGCCCTGAGACTTGGTCATCTGCGCCTGCGTGAGGACGGTACTGCTCAGCACCGGGCTTGTGTTACGCTGCAGCAGTTCTGTGGCCGCTCCGCTGGGCTCGCGCTCGGCGAGGTTGTCGTTGACACCCTCGACCGGGAGGGCGCTGACAAGGCTGGCCAAGCCGGCGACAACAGTAAAGAGGTTTGTGAAACGCATCTTGAGGCTGTGGTCGAGAAGCTTGTTTGGGTTGAGGTAGAGGGGATGACGAGAAGGGACAAAAAAGAGATGGAAGAAAAAAAAATCGATAAGAAACGGGCAGAGCTAAGTCTGACGTTTGAGGGCTATTAAAGAAAGCCAGACAGAAGAGTTGAGCAGTATGCTGAAGATGAGACTGAGATTGATAAGAGACGATTGATGAGGTGCTTGATTCATTCTCAAACCGTGACTTTGGGTCAATCAAGGCATATATTTATTCTTCCAAGTTGCTATGGCTATTGAAGTCACGGTCTGTGGCCGCTCTATGCGTAGGTAGTAACTATAGTGAAGTCGGCCGGTGTTGGGTCTTGGGATGGCGAGTCAGACCGCAACGCTGACTTGGTTATTTTCTCACATAACTAATTCAAGAAACAACAATGTTTCGCGTTAGTAGGGATGGAGAAGGAGTGTAAGTGGGGAAGAGCACCCAGAGTGGTTACAAGCGGTGGTGGTAAAGGCGGATGGATTGATTTAGCTATCTCTGGAACAGCCGGCCTGGGCCATACTCACTCAACTGAGTAAGTTGGCTAGAGGCCAAAGGCCTCAGGGTCCTTCAGAGTGGCCTCAATATTGAGCAAAAGAACCTCTTGAGCTAAATTCGTTAAATAGTTTTCTTATTAGCCGTAATTGTCTTTTGAGCCACAAAACGGCAGAGCTATCTAGAACTTATTTTCTCTTGACAACAGCAACAACAGCCAACAAGTTGCTACAATTGCTACACCAACCAAGAAACCTGTGTATATATGTATGTGTGTGTTCATACGTGCGTGGGGGGAGTATAGATCGATCAAATTGCGCCGCGGCGGCAGCCGAATACTGGATAAGGTTGCTCTAGGCTCCCCACGTGGCCTTCCTTAGCTGACTAACACAGCCTAGCCATCGTTAACAGCTGCCTAGTTATTTATAATACCCAAAAGGCCATGCTAGGGATACTACACTGTGAGCGAGCAGGCAGTAGAGGCCATGGCTGAGAAGGAATCCAAGCCTGCAGACTTGACCATATGTTTGGCCAGACTCATTTGCCAAGAGAAAATGTAATTAGGCACGAGTGCACTGCCGCCGGCCCCCAATAGAGACCATTTATAGGAGGTCTCCCTTTTTTGCCCCACTTGAAAACTATATAAAAAGGTTTCTTTTGCTGTTCTCCTTGTACATCTTGTCCAATCCCTCCACATCTCTTCGATTTGTTTCGATTTCTTTGTCTTACGCAGGCTCGCCCCGACAAGCGTAACCTGGCACACGCCCGCCCGCTTTTGCTACTCCTTCTGTGCTTGGAACCGACAGAGCCACGCGCCGCCCCGTCTTCCATCCCGCCACCTCTGCGCCAAGTTGTTTGCGCATCCATGGCGGCGCTCGACGACAAGCCCGCACTGGCGAGGCAGGCCTTGCATATCGCTGAAAATCTGCGCACATGCGAGGCCGCTCACCACGCCTGCCGCCGTTTTCCGGGCCCGGGTGCGCCTGAGGTCCCGCCCGCCCACGTCTTCCGTATCAATGAACAGCCGTGGTCCAACTTCCGGCTCGTCAACGTCGAGTCCGGGAGACTGGAGGACGCCAGCCTGGATGACAGGTATGTCGCGTTGAGCTATGTCCGCGGCGGCGAGCCTGTCTATCGAACCCAGAAGTCTATGCTCGAGACCCAAGCGCTTGCTGCCGAGGGATCTCTCGAGGCTGTACGGGCGCGCCTGCCCAGGACGATCAACGATGCGATCGACTTTGTGCGTGCTGTGGGCGAGACGTACCTGTGGGTCGATACCCTGTGCCTTGCGGATGACCAGGAAGATGAGGACCGGGGAGCCTGGATGGCGAACTCCATCTGGAGCGGCGCCTGCCTCACGCTTATAGCAGCCGCGGGACCCGACGCCCAGGCTGGCCTTTGGTGCAAAGACCCACAGGCTCCGAGCGTCAGCTCCGATCTGAGGGAGGATATATCCCGGTCTATTTACAGTACCAGAGCCTGGACTCTTCAGGAGCTCTGCCTCACGCGTAGGGCAGCCATCTTCATCAACGGCCAAGCACGCTTCTACTGCCGTGAATCCCAGGCCTGGCCTGGGCAGGGGTCAACCTGCAGCCCCTGTTTTCACATCCCGGACCCCCTAGATGGTGCAGCTCCGTCGTTGCTGGCGTATCGCACCCTCCACGAGGCATATTCGCGCCGCAGGCTCCGTCTCGATGGTGATGCGCTCCGCGCTATATATGGTGCCAATGAGATGCTGCTGGCGGGAATGGGGTCGAAGGAAATAGAAGGCATGCCTGGATACCACCTTGGGTATTTTCTGTTATTCCGCTCTCGGCAGGGCCAACTCCGCCGTCGTCGCGAATTTGCAAGCTACTCCTGGGCGGGCTGGGAGGGTGAGCTCCAGTGGCCACGTTCTCAGGCTGACACGGGTGACGGCGACCCATCAGACCTGCTGAGCTGGATCCGTGATAGACCGCTCGTGCAGTGGCACGCCTTGGATTCTTCCTCCGCCCTCACATACCTCTCTCGCCGTGAAGCAGAGGGAGATTCGTCACCACTGGAAAAATTTCTGCGCAGCCTACCGCACCCTTTACCTCAAGACTCTATCATGGATGCTATTCACACAATGAGAGCAGTTGATACGGCCAGGGCCGGGACCTATCACGCTGTCGTAGGCGGCGAGTCCTCGACGGTATCTCGTGATAACGAAAATGCGACGCGGGGCACCCCCGACACCACCCAACGGGTTTTGGATTACTTCCCGTTGCACGTTCTAGAGACGGTCAAGAGCAACGCTGAGTTTGAAGCGATCCAGAAGCGACTGAACGGCTCAAGATATGAGCGGGCCCTCCAGAGCTGGTGTACACAGCGGAACTACAGTGAGCCTCTCCCCTCAGCAAGCTGACCTCTCGCGCGACCATTGCTTACCCGCGCGCGCGCATAACCAGGACAGAAACTTTCCGAAAAGTATGGCGAGCCCACTGGATCTCGACCAGGCCCAGGAGTGAGGTTCCGAGGGCCCCGAGAACCCAAGGGGAGCGCGGAGGAGAATGAGCGGCTACAAAAGGATGGGAGGGTCGTCCAGGGAAAGAAGAATGCAGCTCAAGCACACAACATCGACGAGGCGGAAGCGGCCACCCTAAGCGTTGACAAACTTGACATACCGTGAGTCGCCGCAGGATGCTTCCAACGAACTCAAAAGAAGTCTTCGCTAATACACCCTTTTTCCTCTTTGGGGCTACAATCTAGGGTCTTTCCACCGTACACCGTCCTCCAGGGCTATGCAATCACGCTGCAGTTGATTCTTGGGAAGCCCTCGTCGCCAGGGCACTCACTTTCTCGGCCTCTCGTCTCGGCATCCGGCCAAGTGGTCGGTTCCCTGCACCCGGACAGCATCTCAGATCTACCAGCAGAGGAGAAGCCTATCCGATGTATTGTTCTCTCACGTGTAGACCCTCCTGTAAACGGTTATGAGATTCCAACTGCGGATAATGCACTATCGCATGAGACAGCCCATTCCGGTGGAGATTTACTGTGGGTTATGCATATCGAGGAGACTGATGGTATTTCTGAGCGCCGAGGAATCGGGCAGATGCAGCTGTCTGGGCTTGCGGATGCCATTGCCCCGGGGCCAATCGTGCGGATGATCTTGCTAGGATAAAAGAGTAAGTAGAGGTCCAAGATTATCTTTAGAAATAACTCAATCGTCTCTATTATATATCATATCTTGCGCCATAATTAAGTCACTTTGTAGGCGGTTAAAGTTTAAGAATTACCTTTCAATCTTACAATGCTCTAGCATTTCAAGATTTATTCTATCCTAATATCTTTTTTGATAATTACAAAACCCTAAACTTCTGTAGGCTCTTTTTGATCAAAGGATTGTTGTTTTGCAGATACAAGCCTAATAACTCGCTTTTGCAAGTTACGAAGGCATGGACCAAGCTGAAGTATGGAAATGACTGTATTGACTGCGCTAAAGAGGAAGGAAAAAGGAAAGGAAAAGGAGGAAAAAACAGCTGGCTAACTGAGGCTATAGACAGAGGCTGCCTGGCGATAGTGGGGCCAGTGACTCACCTGGCCTCGCACATGAAGTGTCGGTTGTCACTTCCAACCACAAGTCTGATCCTACAGACAAGTCAGCCGATCCACCATATGTTCTGACAGGGTTTATAGCCAGGTGGAAGCTCGAATTTGATGCTGACGACTGTTGCCTTGAATATGAGGTCGACGTAAGCAGGATTTACTTGATGCTGGTTGTTGATGACAGAACTGTTCAGACAAACCGGGCCATTGTCCTCCCAAAGACCGGGTCAAAGTATAAACGTTGGCAAGTCCGAAGGCTGGGGGTAGCAAGGGGCGCCAACTACGATGAGGTTCAGTGGGAACTGAAGGAGATACGGCTGGAGTAGACAGGCAGAGCCTGAAAATATCGGATTTTGGCATGCAGATGCATAAGCCGGCCGCCAGTCAAGTACATCTTGCGCCTAGATCACCCAGCATGCAGGTACATGCATGTGTACTACATGAACAATCGCGGGTTTTCTGTTTTTGGTTTCCTCGATATATCTTCTTTCCGTCTATTCACCAGCCGTTTCGGATTCTCCGTTTCCTTCTCTCTATTGTTTTATTCTTCGATCCATGAGGAGATCGCGAGTTCGATCCTCTCCGGGACCATCTTGGTTTTTGTGTTTTTGTTGATTCATGTCAAAAGCCTGCAGTTTCTTTTATGAGACTGGAACGCAGTGTGAGGCGGCACTTACACAGCTCTTCGGTGGGCGGAGCGGGGCGGACGTTCATGTAAGCCGTTCAACTCCGCTACACGGCCTTATTGGAAAACACCGCTCCTGGGCGAGCGCTGGCTAATAATGTCCGCTTGCTTATTTTTGCTCCGAATCTTGATCTCTTCTTTGTGATTCAATCCGCAAAACCCGGGTCCTGGCAGCCGGAGTTACTTAGATTGGTACACTTACATCCGCTACCCTACTCAATCAAGTAGGTTTCGCGGCGACCGAACAATACATAAAGAGACGGCTTATCCAGGCAGCCATAAACATCTCGACCCTTTAGATACTTCAACAACATACTTAGTACTGTCCCAGGCCTTTTGAGTGCATCCCGAACGATTTCACGAATCTACGCTACTTCCCACGAGTTATTGAAAATCACGACAAACCATTCACTCGTTCTCCATCATTTCCTCCACCCCGATTTGCTTGTTTCTCTTTTGAAAGGGCCAAAGGGAAAGAAATTTACAGAAAGAACATCTAGAAAATATGGATTCTTCCAAGACTTCATTCAAGGTCGGCATCATCTGCGGCAGCACGCGCTCTGTCCGCGTCGGCCCACAAATCACGGCCTTCGTCCGCGACACCATCAATCATCACCTCTCGTCCCAAACCAGCGATGGCGCCAAGGCCTCTTCTATATCTCTGGAGATTATCGACATAGCAAACTTCAACCTCCCCCTATTCGATGAGATCATCATCCCACAGGCCGTCACTGAACCCAGCGGGTACGCGCACGAGCACACGCGCGCCTGGTCGGCATGCGTCTCTTCCTACCACGCCTTCGTCTTCGTCACTCCGCAGTACAACTGGGGGATCCCGGCCGGGCTCAAGAATGCAGTGGATTATCTGTACAATGAATGGAAGGGCAAGCCGGCCATGATTGTCTCGTATGGTGGGCATGGCGGGGGCATGGCGGCCGAAGCGCTGAGGACCGTTTGCCGGGGTCTGAAGATGGGGGTCGTTGAGAAGACGGTGAACATGACATTCCCTGATAGAAATTTTGGAGGAAAGTGTTTTGTTGGAGGGGACTTGGGATTGGCAGAGGAAGGGTCGAAAGTCTGGGAGAAGGAGAAGGAGGATATTGTGGCTGTCTGGGACGAGATGGCTAACAAACTGACGGAACTTGCTTGAAAAGTGCCTTTTTTGGTTTGTTTGAGGGGAAGGGGAGGGGAGGTGTGTTTCAATGTCGAATTGTTCATCTCTGTTATTGATCTCAAAACGCTTTCCTTTTCTCTTTTCTCGTTTTCCTTTCATCCTTTCGTGCGCTCAAGAGAACTCAGCCAATTATATTAGCATATCACTTACAACTTTGGTTCTTGGAACTGTGAGCACACCTGCCCCAGCACAAGATAATTACGGCACACCCGTGAACGCGGTGCAAAGGTGCAATATTTTTATAGAAAAATTTGTAGTGTTGTCTTCAAGTCTCCAAATCTTAACCTGATTACATCTGGCCCAATTCAGCGGCTGCTTGAGTGTATTGTATCGGTAGTATGTACTTAGCACAATAACCAGCGCTCGTAGCACCAATCTACATTGAATAATATTTACTCAAGTAGTGAGTGCCCTGATGGTGATGGTATACCCCTGGCATGCCTGAACGCCCTTCTTGACCTTACTGGTTTAGGAATTTGTACGGCAACTTTTCATTGGCCACTCAAGCGCGGTTTCATGGTTTGGCAGCAATCACCCTCCAGAAGCTGAGCGGACCCGCTTTGGCTCTCACCCACTCTCAACTGAGAATCTACCACCCTCAACTATGTTTCTGGGCCTTCACTGTCCTCGCAGCCCTCATTAGGATAATGCACCCTCCCTGATCATTGGTCGCCCACGACTGCCCATACGAACAGACATGGAGTCCTACAGCCCTCGAGACGCTGTTGCGAAGAAGCGACAGACACCGGGTATTGCTACAGAGAAGCGCAGAAAGCCACCGCAGACGACGCAGTTTAGTTTCATCAGGTTCAATACCCCAGGAGATGCACCCACCTCTAGTAGCATCCGCCAGATCCGCTCGCATGTTGCGAGGGACATACACGCGCGCGCGCGGCAGAAGCGCATCGACAGCCTGCAGGTCAGGTCACTCCCGCCGCGGACCAGTGATATCCCACGGCGGCACAGCGCGGGCACAGCAGAGGTGGTGACGAAGGCGCGCGGGCACGGATCCCAGTCGAGCCCAGTGGTGAAGGGGCCTCTAGAGGAAGAAGACACGGTGATTGTGCCCACTGCCTTGCTCCAGTATCCGGTTGGCACTGGGCAGGTGTTTGCGAGAGACATTACCTGGAGTGAGAGGTACATGTTGAGCACTTGTATGTTGTTGATTATGCTCGCGACATCTTTCAGGACTTTGACTAATCAGATCCACCCAGTCATGGCTTATACGGAGAATTGTGAGTAAATCCGCTGTATTACTTTGCATGACGACTTTAAGACAATCCTCTGAGGTCCCGCTCTCACTGCGAAGCATATTGACAAACGGAGACAGATAAAAACTCGATGCAGCGAACGGTCAAGCAAAGGAGTGTGTCCGCCGACGACCTTAGACAGAGATGGATCCCCTACTGCATGAGCCAGGAAGGGCTGATAGAGACCTTGTTTCTAAAGGCTGGCAACGCCTTGAGCGAGCTGAAAGGTAACAGCGAAGAGAGGTGGGATCTTGTAGCTTGTCACTACAGAGAGCGGTGCCTGAAGAAAGCCATCGAGGCGTTAGCACGAGAAAACATGTATCCCGCCGATAATACCATCGCCCTTGTCATTTCTGTGGGCGCTGATGATGTGAGTATTTGCTGACAACAACTCTTCCGGCTCCTCCGGCATGTTCTGACTCTTTACAATCTTGTATAGTTCATAATGGGCAACATGGACGGATGGTTCCTCCACGGCAGGGCTGCACTCGAGATGGTCAAAAAGAGAGGGGGGCTCCCTGCTCTGATGAAGTGTATGGATGGTCTTCTGGCTTCAATGGTGGCGTGGTCGGTCCTCAATCCTGCGTTCAAGCTCGTCGAGGGACCAGAACCCGACTCGTTGTTGCAGATTTCCTGAGAGTCGAAATTGTCGATCAGGCTCGTTAATCATTTTTTGAGAGCAGATTTTCCTGTATGTCTAGGTGAAGTCCGTTGTCCACACTGGTGTAGGGAAATAAAAGATACCTTCCCTGTCCTGGACTCTACTGGGCTGTCGTGCCAAACAGTGTTGCTGATATTATAATTATGCATTGCACCATTTCGACGCTCAATTGGAACTCAGGTCAGACGACATAGTTGGAAATTGAGACCTCGAATTTCTGGACATGGATGAAGTGAATAGCATTTGGCACGTACAAAACGTGACGCTGGTTCTAAAATCATCGCCTCGTCGGAAGAGACATTTTCGCCTTCTCCTTCTCGCGAATCTTGGCCCAAGCATATACAATACCGCTTATGAAGCCAAACAGGATAGCCGACACACTACCAAAGGTAATGGGTGCATCGAAAAACACGAGACCGCTGATGGCAATCGGGAGCTTGTTCAACGCGCCCACCATCGAGTACGTCGTCGAGGAGGTGACACGCTGACACCAAGTCGAGGCGTATGAGATGAAGATCGCGCCGGCGCCAGAGTAGATCATGCCGATGATGAGGCTGCGTCGCGTGTCTTCTGGGAAGTTGCGGGCAAAGTTCTCCGCAGACCAATCCTCTACAAGGAGGGAGCCGAGCACCAGAACTGGAATGCTGAGGAGGTTGCTGTAGTATGTGGCTAAACGTGAAAGACATTGTCAGAATCCATTCACCAATATCTGGTCTGTTGAAGGGTGGTGACATACCATCCCAGTCTCGCGTCTGCAGCTTCTTCATCACTCTGCCCTTGCCCAGAACATACGCAGCCGCACAGAAGACATTCGCGAACATCCACGCATAGCCCGAGTTGAGCGTCTTCAGAGCCGCATCGGTTTCGCTTGGGTGGCTGTCCGCGTCGAGTGTGGCCTGAATATCTGCCCAGGCCGCGACCACCGAGCTGAACACCATGAGGCCGAAGGAGAGCAGGACAAGAGGTGTGACTCGGCCGCCGGATAGTAGGACTTCACCATAAGCGATGACGATGATTGTCAGATTCTTGAAGATGGTGAATACGGGCACTGAGAGGAATTGCAACGCCTTTCCGCCAGTATAAATCTGGGCTACGAGAAGAACGGCGATTGGGAACCCTGGCCAGTGTTAGCCAAGCCTGCTACCCTGCATGATTCCTCACTTCGTGGTGAGGTACAAGGCGAGACTCACATTGCTTTGCATTATCCATATTAAACTTCTCCAGACTGAGGAAGCCTAGCTGCTGGCAGACAAGAATTGCAAGAATGCAAACAACTGACTAATTATACAATGTTAGCCTCTTCTAGCATCATCAGAAGGACGGGTTTGAGGGGCCACAGCTTACTTGGATTGCAAGGTAAAGGAACATGAGATTCCAATCTGACCCTGACACCACGAACTTATTGACAACAGTCATTGAGATGGACGCCAAACAGTAACCCAGAATAGACGCTGTGGCATTGTTCGCGAGTGCCGACAAGGGGCTGGTCGATTGAGCATTATGTCGGGCGGGAGGAGAATAAAGCGACTGTGGCTTGTGGTCCTCGTTCAGAACGTCCATCTCATGGTCGCCTTCCTCCGGCATGGCAAGGACATAGTCGTCATTCTTCTTCTGAGGCATGTTGCCAGTCTCGAACGTGCCTCAAAATGGACCAAGTCTGAAAACAGGCCCCAACAGAATTGCGAAGCTCCAATTCTTTTGTTTTCACCTCTCGCACTCGAATATCTCCTGCGTGGGCGTCTGTGAATAGGTCGACTCTTGGGAACTATCGATCAGGGCAAATTGGTGTCAAGAAAAAAAGGGGCTGTGCGGCGCATCTCTTGATACGTGTCGGAAGACGGATGACAGACGCTACTAAAAGATTGCGTTTCGTCTTACTTGTGGGACCGAGGCACAGACAGCTACGTTACCGCGTGCAGCAGAGGCACGCGACCCCCCTAAGATGCGGATCTGCATCCCTGAAGGTGCTCAAAGGTCAAAAGTGCGGCCCGATGCGACGTCTCCCCCGGTTACTTGGCCGATCAGCGAGGACCCGGGAACAGGCTTCGTTCGTTAAATGAGCCAACTGTTCCATGTCAGCAACAGAAGAGAAGAGTCTTGTTGGTAAAGAGAAGTCTCTCAGTAAGCAAAAATTTAGTGTAGTGATCAGGTAATGAATTGGCTGTTGGTTGTCATCGAGAACAAGAGTAAGCCTGGTCATTTCCCACAGACAGTTCTCATGCGTGGAAAAAGCTCTATTACGTGGCGCTGAGGAAAGAAGGGAAAGGAAGGAACAGCCAAAGGGCCGAAATATCTGAGGCGACTTATATAGGCCTGGCCTGCTGCAGCTTACACCACACCAGCTGGAAGCACCCTGTCCTCCCTTTTCCTGTTTTGCCCCCTTTGTACTTCTTCTCTTCCTTTTTTTTTTTCTTTCGATAAGCAACCTTGTCTTTCTTAAGTTTCCCCATCGATGTAAGGATACTTTGCCTCGCTACTCCCTCTTTTCGTAGCAAGAGGTAAGTTGAAAACGCGAAATAATTTTCGTTATTCATTTACAATACTCGCTTATAAACTGAACCATTTCAGATATGGGCAACATCCTCGCAAGAATCCGGAGCCTGGCATATGATGTTCAGGACTTCTGTGGTCTCAGCCCATTAGATCGATGGCGATTCAAGGTAGAGGGTCCAGTTGGCCGTCGGCTTTTGGCTCTTTATAGATGGTCGCCCGAGGAGACGCAGCTGAAGAATCAGATATGGCAAGAGTATGACAGTCTTGAAGCAGCTAGGCGCGAAGCCTCCCGCCCGCAGCTATCATGGCAGGCGGCTTATTCACAGAAGCGAGGGTACGACAACGATCTCTTGAGCTTGCGCAAGGTCATATACAGCCCGATGTCTGATGACCAGATGGATTCTGCTCCTCTCTCCGTCTATCTCGATGGATTTCTGGACGCCCCGACGGAGTCACGTGTGGACAGTAGGATTTTCAGCTGGGGAGCGGCCCTTGGTGGGTGGGAAGCCTTTCGCAGGCTGGCGCGCAACAAACCCAACTTCCTCCGAGGGCTTTCAAAAGCCCAGAAATCAGCCTTTACAGCTTTATTGGACTGGTGGACCTCATTATACTCAGACCCAGCACTCATGCAGGCTACTCGAGCGTTCATGCAGTCTCAGCAACACAAGGAGTACTTCTTGCAGCCCTTGAACGACGACATGGTCATACAAAAGACGTTTCTCAATGTGTCCATTTATCACCAGGAATGCTTTTCTCTGTTTTGCTACAAGTTTCATCCCCACTGCTGGGAGCCCTACGAAAGCGCCAGTTGTCTGATCAGGCTGCAACAACAACGCCAGCTAACAAGCCATATTGCCATCTCTCAACGCTTCGTGTCTTCAGTCACCAAGATGTTTCCCTACGGCGTACCGGCCGGTACGGCTTATCTGGCCCCGGTCAGGACGGACAACACGTGGTTCGACAGAGTCGACCGTGAGTTTCAAGATCGTCCATTCTACTTATGGGATACCATCCTCGGAAAGACCGTTGAGGTACATACCCTGGAAGTGTGTCCTGACTATATTTGTATCAGCCACACCTGGGGTCGCTGGAGGATCGAGGACCGCATGGCCAGGGTGCCTGGGGTTCGTTGGGCTGTGCCAGAAAATACTCTGTACGAAGTTCGCGGCCTTCCAGATATGTTGGAGCGCTTAGGTGAGAGATATGTCTGGTTTGATCTGTTTTGTATCCCTCAGATCCGGGGAGACTTGAGGGCGGAAATCGAAATTTCCCGCCAAGCTGCGATATTCAGGCACGCCAAGCGATGTATCGCATGGATGAATCAATGTCCCTCATGGACTGGCGTTGAGAGTGCCTTACGGTGGCTAGCATACAGCTTCGTCCAGCAGACTAATCATGCACCTTTAGCCGCCGTCGATGAAGCCTTAGACTCACTTGGCGAAACGGCGTGCGGCCCGGTTGAGCTGATGAAGTCTGTAATGGACGACCTGGCATTCGAGCGTTATTCGAGACCGGATCCCTGGTTTACGTCACTCTGGACCCTGCAAGAGACGGCACTCTGTCCAGAGATCGAGTTGTACTCACGGGACTGGCAAAAGCTCAATCTTGCTGGGGATGATCCGTTCACGCTGACTACACTTGTCGTCTTTCTGACTATGGCATGGAGATATTGTAGTCCTCTGGACCCGAAGCGACAGGCCGTCCCCTTTTCAGAACAGGAGCGACCACGCCTTGGCGAGGCATCGATACGCAGATGGCTGAATGCCCTCGCGTTCCCGGATGGGGTGAGGGATCTTATGCATTTGGTCTTTGCAACGCAGCTCGATACAGTTTTGATGGACTTGTCTCCCATGCGCGTTCTTACGGCTGTTGGATCTCGACAATACACGGCTTGTGACCGCTCTGAAGCTATCATGTCCGCTATCGGCGTCACCGACTGGTACCAGAAGCGGCTCCAGAGATCTTCTAATGACTCAGATGACTCGTTGCTGCTCGGAGAATTTTCTCTCGCCTTTGTACGTGAAGCTGCGGATAAGATCGGTGGCTTGTTCTTCACCTCACAGCACTCGTCAGAACAGCGAGCCGAACAGAGCTCTGCGAGGCTGGACTCGAGTGGCTATCTTTGGTGTGAGGGAAGTATGCTTCCCATCTCTCCAGTGATGCCCACAGCCTGGTCGAGGCAGAGTGTGGGAAGCATTCCTCACGTGCCAGCACCCCCCGTTTGTGGTAGGCACGATCATCCCAGCGTGGCAGAGTGGACCGTTACCGCCGCTTCAAGCATCGAGATCAACCGCGCCGGGATAGTTACCATATCGACCTCGAACAAGCCTATAATCTGCTACCAAATGACCATCACATACTTCATAGCAACGATACCACCGGCCTCGGCAGCACATGTACCAATGACTGGAAACGTGAGCAGGAGTTCGCCCAGCGACTTATCCGAGACCCTCGCCGAGATATCAAAAGGCGCCACGCTATACGCAGTAGCACTGTTCCAATCAGGACATTATCAGACAGGTGTACTACTTGCACAGCTCATGGACCAGCACGATCTCGACTTCAAGCTACCTCGAGTACGTCTTGTCAAGATTGGACAGTACGAAATACTCGGCATACCGCTTCCCCCCTCGACCGAAGTTAACTGGATGGTCGTGTGATAATAGGCTTGATGTATTATCGTCGTAAACATTTGATCCAATTCGATAGGAGGAGCTGCGGTATATTACCTAAGAAGAAACGGTTCGGTAATCCCTCTGGGCTGACTGCATATATCTTAAGAATGAGGACAAGCAATGTGTGACCTAGATTCATATATAACGAAGAGGAGAAATAGACAAAGTTGCTACCCTTTTGTTGATACAATGAGACTCATTGGGCCCCTCATCGTTTTCTACTTCCTAACTACTATCACTTGCTTCTATATCTACATTTGCCTTCATTGATAAGTTTTCACGACGGCCAGAAAACCATCGAATGAAGTTGCATGTAATATAAAACGAGTGAAAAGGTTATGGACTCAAATGAGCAGCAACGTCAGCCTCCACTTAGTTTTCCGGAATTTTATATCATTCAGAGGTGATCGCGGATAGGAGAGCTTGGTTGAATAGAATTTCTTCAATAGAAAGATTATGGCAAAGAGAGGAAATAAAATTGTACCTTGACAGAAATAACTGCGGGAGACAATGCAACATAAATAATTAGCAGCATAACCCAATATATCCGTCTTATTTTCTGTTCAGATAACTCACCGCTCTTGGGTCATGCTCCTCAGCGCTCTTCTAGATAAAGTATATACCCATTATGGCACGCAGGGCAAAGACATCGGGTTATTGACACTCATAATTCCAACTATGGCAGATTGCTTCTGCCCAAAAAGGGCGAGACTAGTGTCGAGGAAGGCTCTCTTAAGGATATAGATCAAGATTTCAATACAAAAGTTGATTGCAGGCATCAAATAGAAGCCACACTGGCTCTGCATTGTTTTGCAGATGATTGAAGCAGCATTCTCATAGTACATCTTTCGAAGTTTGTTGAGATCATTTTGGAAGAATGCTCTTCTGAGGGGATTTCCCCAACGGTTGAAAGGCTCTAAATAAGTCAAAGCACCCACTTTCCGGCCACCCTAGCCGGCCATACCACATATACACACACATATATATTATATATATTTCTATACCCTATTCACCCACCACAATGCAGTCCTCCTCATCAGTAGGTAATTCGACATCGCTCTCTTCATCCTGACTATCCTCATCGCGATTAACTGAATTTTGAGCCCTCTGTATAGCCTTAATGCTTGCAAACCTCGAATTCGGACTGATATCGACCTTTCTCCTTTTATTAGGCCTCTGAGCCTCAATTTGTCTTTTCAGTGCTTTATTTTCCTCCAGAACCTTAGCTAGCTCCATATCTCTCTCGTCCTGTGCTTTTCTTATCTTTCTGGCAATTAAACGGCGCCCTGGCTCATCTAAAGCCTGGCCCTGAATCTTTTGCAGCTGATAATATAGATCCCTGGCCTTTCGAGGAGTTGAAAAGATATCTGGTTGGCTTGAGGAGGTTGTCTGGGTAATCTGAGATGCTGTCAAAGGCCTTGAGCTTGAATTTGGCTGGGTCGGAGTGTGTTGAGGAGTATTCTCGAGAAGGAGAGGGCTCAAGAGTGGTTTAGATGGTCTGACTGGCCATAAACCAGATGCTTTCCATCCAGATGTAATATTCTGGCTAGAAAAGCCTTCAATCCGAGCCAGGCGATAGTTTTCGGGAAATAATCGCTTTCCTAGGACTATTGAATCCCCCCATTGGCCTAGGAGACTGATTTTCTTTCTGTATGCCCTCTTGAGAGACGAGAAGACCCCTAGATCGAGGGGTTAAAGCATATGCGAGGTATAAGGAGGCAAATAAAGCAATAGAATATTGTTTCGAAAGTATTGCCATATAAATTCCTTAGTTGTATGGCTGCCATGGCTATCCAGGACCAACAGCTTTGCTTCTAAGGGGTCTGCTGGCTGGCTGCCTGGGATGAAGATCTTTTCTAGCTATTCAAGTGCCACAGCATTATCAGTCTATCCATTTTTCGTTGCTGTGAACTGCTAGCCCTCAAAAGGCTCCAGGCAAGTAGGAAACTATTGTTGTTGAACGGTCAGGCCCTTGAAAATCACCAGGGGGAGGAGATGAGTGCCTATAGCAGAGATACACTCGAAAAAAGAGATCCAGGCTTTCGATCCAGGCTCTTTTTTTTTTTTTGGATTGAACGTGAAGAAGAGCCTCCGAGGACTAATCCGTTCTCCCCTTGGCCCTCTATTATCCCAGCCTCGTCCATATTCCATCGATTAGCTGGCTTAATAGCTTGAATCTGAGGAAGATCGAAAAGACGAAACCAAGGCCGTATTACCTCTGTTGTGGCTCCATTGGTTCGAGCTGAGGCAATCCGTTGAGTTCTCCGTACTCTTATCTCTAGATATCTCTTTAAAAAAGAGTGTGTCTATCTCTTTCCTAGGCCTTGGGGGTCGCCCTGGATCTCGAGGATTCGTTGAGCAAAATGCTTAAGCTCTGAATGGCTAGGTGGAAGTCCTAGGCTTTCCTGAGCGAGGATCCAATCAGCTAGTTTTCTTTCCTGGCTAATAGAGAGCCTTTGATGGTCTTGATGGGCTGTTTTATGCGGTTCTCCGCCTTCCAGGCGGTCTTGAAGAGTACTCCTTGGGATACTATATTTACGCGAGGCTTGTCGCTGTGACAGGCCGTTTTTGACAGCTTGAATGGCCTGAGCTAGCTCAAATTCGGAATAGGGCTTCATGATAATGATATCTAGGATCTATGAAAAATTGAAGCTATTCGGATTGAAATTGGCTGAGAAAAAGTTATAAAAGGAGAGGTGGTTGAAGAGGCGGTGTGGCCGGCCAGGGTGGCCGGAAAGGGGGGGTGGCCGGAAAGTGGGTGCTTTGACTTATCAGGTGGAAACAAAAGTTTTGATTGGGCACGAATGGCTTCGTCTTGCCTGCAAATCATGAAAAAGACTGCCGCGTGGCAACTAGGTACTTTCACCACATGGACTGCACGTCGAAGAAGTATGAAAACACATCACTATATGATTATATTGCTTAATTCCCCGGCGACGGGCCGCTTCCGTCGTAGCCCTACCCAAGGTTCGCTGTGCCGAAAAGTACTAATTGCTCTAGAATTCGGATGAGGCTAGCACCTAACATTGCAGGGCTGGTAGCTCATTACCTCACCTCGCCGCCGTTTTCGACTATTTCCATATAAATCTGGGACATGGCTCACTTATGAATGTGGGCATTGGCCAGAGCCTTTCTCCATCTGCCTACAAAATCTTGTCGCAACCCGGGACCTCTCGCCTTGTCCTGAGCGGTGTCTCTGGACGGCAATGACTTCGAATCTTTTTTCTTGAGAATCAAAAGCAACACAACTGAGTAATGGAGCCTCTGTTGCGACCGGAAAAAGTGAAGACGGAGTTTGTCAACACCGTCGCCGACGATGATCCCATGGCCTTGGAGAGCCATGCCAAACGGCCCAGCCGAGATCATACCATGGCTCTCTGGCCGATATTCTGCGGCGTTTCTTTGTTATGTATCCCCATGATCGTGGATTCTGCGGTGCTGATTGGTATCATTTTCCATTACCAAATTATTCCTGATTCTGGAATACCAGAATTTCGCGTTGCGTTCTGGAAGTTAGGGCCACACAATATCGCAACAGACTTCAACGATATTAAGCGAGTTGAAAATAGCGCAACATACTATATGGACTATTCGCCTACTAGCATTATTACAATTGCAAGTTGGACCGGACATGTTGTTCTGTACTTGCTAAGCTTTATTATAGCGATAGCTATTCTTTTCACACCTCGGTTCATGGAGATGAAACCTCTGCATAGCAACCACCATTTATCAACACCGGATCAACAGACAGCCCTCACCAACCTGCTAAGGAAAGACGAATTCGAATTTCTGAAGAATGTTGCAGCATATTACAAGCTGAAAAAGAAAGGGAAATCTGTAACCCCAGTAGCAGCTATGTTCACAGCTCTGGCATTAATCACGATCCTAGGGTGAGTACAGCAATCAGAACTAATAATATAAAGTCAATCAGCATTAACAGCTCATAACAAGCCTTCTGATTGCTCTCGTCAATACGTGGTTCGGTTTGAGTGTTCAGACCGTGACTATGACCCAGCTTTATGAGGTCTCCACGGATGCATATCACTCTTTCGGTCGTCAGCTAGATCGAAACAAGGGAAACTCTTCGAGCTGCGCCCTGGGGCCTATGATTCCAGCTTCTCAAGGAACCAACCTACAGAGCTTCGCATGGCCATGCAGCATCGAGATGCCTACAACACACCCCAGCAACATGTTCCTCACCGGTAGCCGAACGATGAAAACCGTACAGTCACGGCTGCCGTCAGGGCTACAATCAGAACATGCTATTTTGTATCATACAGGGCCGGCGACCGCGTCAATCCCACAAACGTCGTCTATGAATTACCCGATCTATTTCATCGGTGATGAACGGAGTAGCACCGCTGAGGACTTCGAAACACAGTCCATGGGCATAGCAACGCAATGCGAGATCATCACAACTCAGTGCTACAATGGTGAGGAAAGTAACGGCACCGCTTTCAAATGCCCCGGTGGCTTTGAAGGCGATTTCACCATGTGCCAGGCCGGTACATGGCCTCCTGGAGGGAGCAAATCTGGACGGGGGGACTGCACCACGGGCATCGGCTTTGCTGCTGATGCTCAGCTCTCCCGCGGTGCAGGATTCACGAACATGACCAGCAAAGACCACACCAGCACTGTCGGGCAAGTCAGTAACCTCCTTCAACAGAACCCGATCTACTTCGGGACATGGGCCCAAGGCTTTCCTACGTGGGGCGACCTAGACACCGCACTTACAAGAGAGGGGATGTCGAGCGATGATGGGACAGAGGTCTTCGCTGCGGGTGCCTCGGTTGCAATGTGGCTCTTGAACTGCAGTGCCACCATCTACGATATCAACTATGCCTGGGTCAACGGGTCGGTGCACAGCTTTCGAGCCGAGCCGGCTGCTCCAGAATGGGGTGCTTTTTTCTCCGCGCCATATGCCTGGGCCAGTCTTTCCCCAGGTCTCAATACTGCCAAGATGAGTCTGCAGTCCGCTGCCTGGGACGCTGCATACTCTGCCCAGAACGCTACGGACTTGGCCAACCGATGGGCCCGGGCTTTCTCATCCTACGCGCTGTCGACGTCTCTCGGAGTTTTCGTCCCTCAGACCAACGTCCTGGAACAGGGTCGCGACAACACGGTCAGCGCGGCCAGGGTGCCGCTGGTCCCGTTATATCTGCTCCTCGGCCTCCAGTGGCTCTATGTCGTGGTCGTGTTATGTCTGGCGATCGGGGTCTACTGTTTCACTCGCCCGACCGAGACGGAGCTTGGCCGTTCAGGGCCAGCTCAACGTTGGCATCCTCGCCACGGCGTACTTTAAGAAGCCAGATGTACTCCGTCAGAACGCCTTTTAACTGCAGTCACAGCAGAACCAGGTGATATGAAGGAAGAGGGACAGCGACAGCACCAGGCAAGAAGGCTGAGAACAGAAGAAATAAGGCTGGCCACAGGAGCATTGTCTCCGGAGCAGGCTCCAACAGGGTCTAGCAGCCAAGAGCTAGGATCCTGCCCACATCAGAAAGAAACGTCCGTCACCAGGCAGACAGGCATGACAGGGTAGTTGATAGAGTCACAAGAAATTCCATCTGCACCTTCCCTTTGACTCACTATTGTGGAGTAGAGCCCACCACTAGACCATATCCAGTAGGCGGTCAGCGGCGGGAGCACCTGGTCTGTGCACCTGTAGCTCAGAATATATAAACCTGCCCCCTCCCCAGCCAGCTTTATTCCTTTCTTCTCTTTTCCTTTCTTCATACTTACCTTGTCTGAGTCGCAGTAGCTCAAGAATTACTGTGACTAGATTGGGAAGCCTGCATTGCACAAAGTGGAGCTGACCAGTCTGGTTTGTCCTACGGGGCCGACCTGGGCGCAATTTTTGCTGCCATAACTCAGCCTCCAGCTGTCTTTTTTTTCTTTGTCTTTTTTTCATTGTGTTCATCGCTTTAGGCGTTGACATGAAGAAGAAGCTATGTTCCCCTTCCTATCCTATACCAACCAAGCCTGTGTCACCTTCCTATTTCTCAGATAAGGCTCTGTAGAAAGCATCGCCCCCCTGTCAGCTGCCTGAGGAACAGCCCATTTTCAGTTTGGGTGCTACTGATAACTTGGTCTCATATTGAATGCAAGTACATGTACATATGTACTCTGCACTCTGGGGAAGCTCGCTGATGGCGTCATACCTGCTTGAGCATGGCTGCCCACAGGCTGTACACACCACAGCTCTGGATCGATCGACAACTGTAACATCAGCATTGAAAGGAGACCAGGCTGGTGGGCAAAGGGGCAAATTGACATCAATTGATAATCAAAACCCCAGTGGCATGATGCCATCTTTGTCATTACGATGCTATGCAGCAAATGAACATACACCATCCAGGACCTAGGTACTTAATGTAGTAGCGCCATCCCCTCCTCCTCCACAACTGTTAACCAAACCTCAACAACCCCGCCTCTTCGAACCTACCCCATCACAGGTCTCGGTCCATTCAGCATCACCAGCAAACATGAGCAAGCACGTCCTCATCCTCGGCGGCCACGGCAAGGTCAGCCAACTCCTCACACCTATCCTCCTCAAGAAGTCATGGACTGTCACAAGCATCATCCGAACAGAGGAGCAGGTCCCCACCATCAAGAAGCTGGGCGAGAGCCTGCAGGGCAAGCTCAATGTGCTTGTCCGCAGCATCGAGGAGGTCAAGTCTGAACCCCAGGCCAAGAGCATCCTGGATGAGGTCAAACCTGACTACGTTGTGTGGAGTGCCGGCGCAGGAGGCCGGGGAGGTGCGGAGAGGGTCTGTACTACTCTGTCCCCCTAATCTTGAATGGACCACATGGCTCTGCCAAACCCATACACAGTCACTGACGGTCTCTTCGCGCACTGACAGACCTACGCCATTGATCGCGATGCCGCCATCCACTTCATCCGCGCCTCGGCCGCCTCCCCGTCCATCACCCGCTTCCTCATGGTCTCGTACCTCGCCTCGCGCCGCAACAAGCCCAGCTGGTGGGACGACGCCGCTTGGGCCAACGCCCTCGAGGTCAACAACAAGAGCCTGCCCGACTACTACAAGGCCAAGATCGCTGCCGACGAAGTTCTGTACCAGGAGTCCGCCAAGAGGGGCAGCGATTTCGTCGGCATCAACCTGCGGCCCGGCACACTGACAACCGAGCCGGCGGGCGGGGTCGAGCTGGGCAAGACCAAGACCAGCAGGGGTCCGAGCAGCAGGGAGGGTGTCGCTCAGGTCGCTGCGAGCCTGCTCGAGGTGGAGTCCATTAAGAACTGCTGGGTGGATATGCTGGACGGCCAGGAGGAGGTCGAGGCGGCCGTCAAGAGGGTTGCTACGGAGGGTGTGGACTCTTGTGAGGGAGAAGACATATACAAGGCGTGACTTTTGGCGAGGATATAGGGTACCTGACGAGTTTAAAATTGGGTCTTGTTCAACAAGCTCCACGATGCTTTATTGACGCCCCGGACATTGCCAGCTTCTCCTCCATCATGGTGCTACGCCCGAAACACGGGACGTGTCTGACCAGTCGCACATTGTTCTCACTTTAGTTAAGGAAAAACTTCTTTGCTTTGTAACTATCTAGGTACCTAAAGCTTGGCCTTCCGTTCCCCACGACCGCCGGTTCGTTTGTTGAAAACAACCCGGAGCCGAAGGAGGAGGTCGCCTTTCAACATAAGAGATCCTGCTGGCTTTGCAAATCCGTCCCCCCCCCCTGGTCCTCATTTAGATTCACATCAGGTTTGACCTCAGGTCGGAGTGGTGCATCCTGGAGAGGTCAGTCGATGCCACCACCACATGCGGCCTCGGACTGGCTTTCGTCAAAAAGCCTCAGATGCTCATCTCCTACGGCATTGCGTTAGCCCAACGTTCATCAGACAGACACCCATAATCCAAAGGCTCCCCCGACGCACCTCTAGTCCAGCACGGTAATCTTGAAGCTGTGCAGAGCCGCGGTGGAACCGAGCCCGTCCGCATAGCAGGTATCGCTGTTGGACAGCGAGCCATACTCGAAGGCTCCAGAGCAGTCCGTGGTCTCGTACGCGACCACTTTAATGTTCCTGCCGAACATGTTGGCGCCCACGGCCTCCTTGTACGAGTAAAAGGCCCCGTTGGCCGTGTGGCACTCGTCAAGCACGCCCATGCTCGTCGTCTGCAAGACGTTGCAGCACGTGTCGTCGCTGTACAGCTTGACGGTCACTGTGGACGGGTCCTTGATGGAGGGCTGGGTCGAGTCGCAAGCCAGGGCGGCGCCCGCGGCGAGGAGGAGGGTGAGGGATAGCCGAGCGAACATGTTGGAGGTGCTGGGAAGTCTCTTGTTGTTATTTTTTGAAGCTGGATGGCTTTGAGAAGAGTGAGGTGAATCTCTGGGGATGATGGACAGCTTGATCAGGAACCTCGACGGCGGGACATATCGACCTTTTTATCTTCGAGAGCCGCCTCGCTGTCTGCCTTGACTTTTCTCTCCCTTCGATGGGCATCTATCGCGATCACTATGTCGCTAACAGGTTTTGTGACCCAGCCATCACGTTGAAGGGGCGCTGACTCTGGTCTCTGCCATCGTGACAGTCGTTTCGAGAGATAACAAGAAGATCACTTTCTGACGCTTTCCCCTTCCAAGGTCTTCTCTTCTTTGGTTTTGCTGATAGGCTCAACTAGAACGAAGCCACAATATCACGGCGATTAGTGATCACCGTCCACGAGTGGACTAGACACATCATGAGACCTTCACCGCTCTGGGACAGCGTGCTGTCGTAGTGTGTGAAGTCTATCGACACCCGTCAAGCTGCGACCAAGGGTTAGAAAAGAAAAAGCACCTCGTGTGGTTGATGAAAGGGACTGGACGAGGTGACTGCATGGGTTGCGGCCGATTCGTACTAGGCGGCTTCATCATGGGTAGGGAGCATATTCGCCTGAGGGCCAATGACGAGAAGAAGAACTCTTAACGTTGCTGGTTAGGACGCCAAGGCTGAGATGACACATTGCTCTTCTTACACGCATTGCCAAGGCGGTTACTGTATGTGATAGACTTGGTCGGGGGCAGGAGGGCGAACGCCTCAAGCCACAACGGTCTGATAGCTGCCTACAAACGAACCAGCGATGAGGCACAAACCTCCTGATGACCATCGTTGCCAAGACTTGGATTACTTGTTTGTTCACTTGAGGCTTACAGGTAATAATTAGTGCAACAGGGCAGCGGAACCAGGAACTGGAGTAAGATGTATAAATTAATTGCACGATAGCAGGATTTGGAAACTCCGTGAGTGCAGCTTGGTGGACTTGTTTGGTTTGGGGAGTACCTTTCAAGCCACTGAATCTTATGACTCGGCCGTATCCTCCGTCTGGGCTACTTACTATGAAGCTGGATCAAGGACACCACCAGAAGAACAGATGGACTTGAATCCTACCCGGAATCGGTTCCGCAGAAGCAGTTCCTTAAGAAAGCAACATGGGAAGAGGTTTGGGGGAACTCTAATGGTATCTTTCATTGTAAGTCAACGCTATGCTCTTCTCTATCCAAACTTGCCCGCTCTATATGGCTATTCCTGGCTTCATCGCCAGTGTATTAATGATTAAGGGGTTCTTTTTTTTTTCTTTTTTTCTCTCTTCTTTTTTTCCCCGTCTAATCATGACGACTTGAGGACGATTCCCCTGGGTCCGCATTATGAGACGCAGGTACCGAGGTCGAGGCAGCCCGTGACTCTTCCTCATGTCCTTCTGCACCCTCACCCGCGGCGGCCGCCGCTGTCGTTCCTCCTTCTTCAGAAACCGGCGGTAAGGGCGGAGCCCGCTCTGGGGCTTTCCCCTTGTTGACAGATGGAGCTACTGCTGCTGCTGCTGCTGCTCCAGACGCCTCTGCCATCTCAGGAGCGGCTGCAGGACCAGCATTCGCGGGCGACATGAAGGCAGTAGCCTCGCCACTGCTAGAAGCCTCCAACTCGGCATCATTCTTGGCAGCCATCTTCTTGTTGCTGCGGTGTCTCCAGATTAAAAAGCCGGCGAGCCCCAGGGCAAGACAAGCGGCGGCGATGCCGATGCTCATACCGATCAGGGCGCCGAACGGCAGTACGCCCGAGAGGCCTGCTGTCTCATCACTGCTTCCATCCTCAGACCCCGGGCCATAGGTAGAGCCGCTCCCTGAATCGGTATAGCACTCGGAGTAGGCGCAGAAGAGCGTCGACGAGGGGACGGTGGCGCCGTAGCTCGTGAACGGGACAATGTTGCTTGTCGCGGTGGCGTCAAACTTGACCGGTGCGACGGCCACCTCGTTGTTGACTAGGTCGAAGACGCTGTAGGTGCGTCGCAGTAGCGTGCTGCCCAGGGTGAGTTCGTAGCCCGAGTTGGTGTAGTTCTGCACGCCAAAGAGGCACAGGTTGGTCATGTCGCCCTCGTCCTCTTCGTCATCGTCGTCATAGTAGTAGTCCTCGGCCAGGATGGCTGACACGTTCACGTCGCTTACTGGGATCACGAGATCGGACATGTATGCGGTGATGATGGGGCCCAGGGTCCCCTCGCCGCCGAGCTTCAGGGTGAAGTTGGTCGTGGTGTCGCTCGAGGCGTTGCACGAGATGACGGCCAGCTGGAGCTCCTGGTGGAAGTAGGCTCCAGCCATGGACCAGATCTGCGCGGCTATGCCGGTAGGAAGGGTCGAGACGGTATCCGGCGGGCTGTAGACGGCTGTGAACAGATAGTCATCACCATAGTAGGACCCTGACGAATCGGAATCGTCGTCGTCGTCGTCGTCTGTGATGGCGATCGGGCCGCCGCTGGTGCTCGTTGAGCCGTTGATGCCGACGACCTCGACCATCATCATGTAGTACGAGTATTCTGACTCCAGGCGTGTCAGGTTGCCTTCGAACTTGGTCGTGTCGATAGCCCCGAAGAGGAGGTTCCCCGAGCTCGCGGTCTCGTCGTCCACCCAGATCGAGTACGCGGTGCTGTTGATGAGGCCTTCCTCCTGAAGGCGGTTGGGGAGGTTATCATACGAGCTGTCATTGTAGCCGATGCCGAGGACTCCGATGTATGTCGATGTGAACTCGCCGCCGTAGGTATAGTTCACCAGCCCCATGGTCAAGTTAGACACGCTCATCCCGCCAATGGTGAGGACGTCGTTGATGTATTCGCCGTATGCGTAGGCGCCTCCATTGGTGGTTCCGGTGAAGGAATCATCATCGTCATAATAATCGTCGTCGTCATCGCTACCTGTGTCGATGAGGGTGAAGGTACTTGAGTTACCAGGGGAGACTTGTTCGGGGTTGGTCAGCTCACGAGTACCTTGATATGAATGTGTTGAAGCATGATGCGTCGTGAGGAAGGGTTTTTCATAGAAGAGCAACAACAACAGGCTGGCTCAGGGCTCTTTTCTTCTTCTTTTTCTTCTTCTTTTTCTTCTTTCTATAAAACAAAAAGTTGACTTACAAGTGCCCCATATGCAATTGTTGACGGTGATATAGTCATAATCATCATCTCCATCCTCATCACTCACGTACTCCGAGTACGTGCAGTAACCCGATCTCTCGTCGATGAGCCATGAATCCGAGGAAGACGGTGACAGTTGCAGGGAGACAGGTTGACCAGGGGTGCCCACAGTCACATTCACGACATAAGACGTGTCGTGGTACGAGAGGCTCGAACTGACCGACCGAGGCTTGGAGCCAGCGACACTCTTGGTCCCACCGATCTTTTGCTTAGAAAAGGGGAAATGAACAGCAGCGCCCGCAAAATGAAGAGAGGCGCTGATGAGCGCCAAACGAATGGACGTCCTCATGGCGAGGGACTGGAATTAAACCCCAGTAAGAAGATAAAAGAAAAAAGCCAGTGAACGACGAACAAAATAAAGAAAGACGCTGTTGTACAAAACATATCGCGAGAATCCGAGGGCAGAAACTGCCCGACAAATAAAGTAAAGTTCCGTCATCTTATCCTTTTGAATGGTCGACTACAAAGGTAGTAAAAGGGGACCCTCAAATTTCGAATTTTTTCCCTCTTCCTCCCCCCCCCCTCTCTTCCCCCGATGAGGGTCATGCGGGATCGTGAACCTAGTCGCACCTGATGGCTTTGTGGCCTTCCTTGGATGTTATGCGCCTTGAACTATTCCTCTTACGGCCGCACGCCAAGGACTTAATCTTTTAAGCTTGATGGTAACAGGCTCAACCACGCTTTAGCGAGATGATTAAGCCTAGCTGCTACCTGGGTAATCTTTGCGGCTCCCAGCCTAACTTAGGGTCCTGGGACCCCCCCTGACACTATTTACAGACCGAGCGAGTGCGAAAAACCATAGTAGCGTTCTCTGAAAGATTGCCGCTAGCACAGGCAGCCGCTGCATGACACGAGGTCGGCACTCGGGAGGACGAGTGCCACGCTCGGTGGTTGACCGTAGCAATGCTGCCATGGGGACAGGGCCAGAAGAGAGGGTGATGCCTGGGCGATCCGACCTTGCAGAGCAACAAATCCCTAGGAAGGATTGCGGCGGTACTTGGGAGAAGTGAGCTTTTGGCCTCTTTCTGGACAAGCTGATGTGACCCTGTCTTACAGAGCATGACTGACTCATCATAAACATAATGGTACGATGCCAAGTCTCTGGTCTTTTACAAGGTCAACAACGGTCACGAGGTGGGTTTAGAAATTGGTGTACTTGCTTGTCAAGAGCACTCTGTTGATCTCTCTCTGGAAAAGGCCTCGGCATCGGAGTCGATACACATATTATTATATCTCAGTCAATTGAAATCTAGCCTCATCATATCCACATAGGACACATTCGCAGAGCTGCAGCGCTATGGTGAAGATCGGAGCCCCTATTTAATATTACTATTTGGAACGCCCCGCCCAGCCCCTTCGTTTGGTTCAATCCATCAGAGTGAGAGTGGCTGGGTTCTCCCACGTAAAAAATCAAAATCAAAAAAAAAAAAATCATTGATACTATGTATGATCATGATAACCACTGCAAGGAGGAGGAGAGCGAGGAGGCTCCATTGTTTTCCAGGCAGCTACTCCATACTATGACGGGTCTGTAGCCATGATATTTGTTAGAAGACCTCCAATGACATGGATGTGCATCCCAGAGTACTGAAGCAATTCTTACACTCGCGAGCCCCTACTTCATCCCCATATTCATCACCAAGGCCCTGATTTCGATTCCCGGAGTGGCTTTCCTTGGCGTGACTGGCCTGCACTCCTTTTCCTTTTTGTTATAGGAGTTTTCCTCACGAGGGATTGCCGTTTTGTAGTCCTGGATCCTTGTCAGATTTTTGATAACAAAATGAAACTTGGCGGGATGTCTCAGAGGGTGGACCTCACCTCTTTTCCGATGGCTGACAGAACTCGACGAAGGGAGCTATGACTGCGAGGATGGTCTTTGGGGTTAGAACAGGGCAGCCCAGCTTGCGCTGGCTTCACCGCACTCATTTCTGACGACGACGCAGGGGAAGACATGTTTGCAAGTCGCAAGCTTCTTTGGCTGCAGGAAATGGGAATGCACATTCACAAGAAAACTAGAAATAATTTGATACCAGGTTTCGCAGGACACAGGCAGCTACGAGTAGGTAAGAGTAATAACTTAAATAGAAGAGGGAGACGACAACTATTATTTAGAGGACTCAATGTCATTACCTCACCACGGCAATGCCTGTGGTCGAGTTGGAATATTACTGCGGCCGTTGATCAACGACCTCGACAAGCAGAACGAGCGAACTAACAAGGGATCATAGCGTGGTCAGCGCTCGAAGATTCAGCCATGCTCGGACTAAACCAGCCAATCCGACCGGCGACTGGGAATTTGCGGGCCCCAAATCTAGTCCGACCACGGGGTAAAGTAGTCCGCTTACGCCGCTCAATAGAGCGTGGATGATATTCGATGCACCTCGTCGCCTTCTCCATCGATGTTTTGCTTTCTCCAAACCTAGAAATTCTTTGATTTGTGTCAGATTGACCCGAAGCCCGTCCGTATCTGACCACCTTAGACGAGAGAAGCCGCCCTGGAGCAAAGTTAGCCAAACGCCGCCAAACTGCGGAGTAACTTGGACCTGGAGAGAGATGTCGACCACAGAACGCCGCCGCAACGGCTCAGAGGCATCCTGTGAGCCCTGCCGCAAGAGGAAACAAAAATGTGGACACGAGCAGCCGGTATGTACGGCCTGTCGACGTCGAAAGCTTGAATCCCGCTGCTGGTACCACCCTGCGCCTCTGTCGAAACCACGAGGCAATAATACACATCCTAGGTGTGCCGTTCCGCTTAGTCCGGCCCCTTCTGGGAAGTCTGGAAGCGGGCAAAGGCATGAGCTCGCGGGCGTTGTAAGATCTCATCCTGGAAGTATCCTCGCCGGTACTGGCGCTTCGGAGAGGGCCTTGAGGATCCACACGTGGCCTTTCTTGACGAGTGACTTTCATGGGTGCCCGGCGCAGGCTGTCCTGCCAGAAATCACCAACCGGGACGCAGAGGCCTACAGAGAACAACTCATCGCCACAGAGGAGATTTTGTCTCACTTCAAACATATCGCGCGGATCGAAAAGCTTGTCGAGGATGACATCCTGTTCAGAAAGATCGCCGTCGTCCCGCCTCCCGTCGTCCGGCGGCTTGTAGCCTCTGTCAAAAGCATAGCTGCGGCTCGAGGATACGGTGGCCATGATAGTGAGAACAATAACAGTGAGGCCACCAGCGGAAGCAGCAGCACCCTCAGTGTATCACAGCTTGCCAGGGATGTGATAGAAGCCTCATCTTCGGTAGTCAATATCACACCACGCCTCAACGGAGAGGCATTCTGTGCGCTCTTCTGCGGAGCGAACCTTCGTGTGGAAACGCTGGGCCTCGTGTGCGCCATAGCAGCGCGCTGCCATTTTGATTACGTCTCTACCTGGCATGCTGAGCACGAGGAAGACGGGTTTGCGCATCAGCTGTCCCGGTGTGCGAACCTAAGCCTCCAGCTCGCCCGCGAGCTCTCGCCCCAGGTCAACGATGTGATCTTGTGGCTAGCATATGAGAACATGCAATGCTGCACAAGCCTTGAAGGTAGCGCAAGTAAGTGTTACCAAAATAATTAACCAATTCCGCTCTTTTCTTTCTCCACCCAAGACCCGTCGTCACTAAATGAATATATCCTAGGCTTGAGCTTCTGGCGGAAACTAGGCGACGTTGTCACGGATATGTACGCCCTGGGCCTGCACCGCGAGGCAACACATTCGGACGAAGCAGTGCCGTTCTTTCTGTCGGAGTATCGAAGAAGGTTCTTCGTCATCATGTTCAATATCGATAAAGCATGGTCGGCCATCTTCAACCAGCCTCCTCGAATACCAAGTCGATATGCGGATTGCAAGCCGCCCCTGGATGTGTCAGAAGAGGACCTCTTTACACTGGAGCAAGGTGACCTGGGTCAGCTGCTCGGGAGATTGACACCAGATGGCTGGAATAGAGACGGCGGGTACAGGACGACGACGTGGGCACGGCTGCGATATGTCCTTGGCCAGATCCGTGGACAATTCATCGAGGCCCAATTTCACTTGACACAGTCAGTTGATGGAACCGAGCTGAGGTATGCATTTACTTGTTCGGGGGCGAGATCAAGGTGGAGAGATGAGATTCAAGTGAGTGTTCGACTGAGTGCGCCTTAGGACTCTATCTGCCCGATGCTATGAAGCCTGGAATTCCCTTCCCCAGCACATACGATGCGGCCAGGACCCAGGCCAAATACCGTCCGACTTGCCCAACATTGTCCGCCAGATGCTCATGAGGGCACACCTATCCTTCGTGCACATCGACTTCCACATCATTAGGTCGATCAGCAAAGACAGCAGTACGGCCCCTTCACCCGAGCTGCTCGAGATCTCTACAAGGATGCTCCAAGGCGTCATTATGTGTGTCATGGAGCGCGGCAACAAGCCTTTCCTCTGCGATCTGGCCGAGGATGTAACTATGCCCCGTTTTCTCCCGATTGAGACCGGTGTTGTGATAATTGATTGGCTGACAAATATCTTACCTAGTTACTTTTCTATGCTCTGCCTTGTGCTGTGGTTCTGTGAGAAATGTTCCTTATCTCCATTGACACTATCGGATTATTATCTCAAAATAAAAAAAAAGATGACGTGGCAAAAAGACACGTCCCAGCAAACCTTCCGATATTACCCTCCACTGGAAGAAGAGTCAAGCAGCATTTCTTGGTTGTAAAACTCCCTATCGGAAAACATGCATAACTGACTGTAGATCATTTATAAATTGAATGACAGAATCACCGCCTTGCAGGCCGCCATGCGAGATCCAGCACGAAGCCTCCCGACCTCCATAAGCAAAGCCACCGTGTTCCGCAACCTCTCCGTGCTGGTGTCTCAGCTGGAGGCCCTCGCCAGCCCCGAGCAGCCGCACTTCACGTTCTGCGCACAAGCGGCCAAGAGCATGTCCAGAAAGCTCGACCAGGTCCTGGAGCACAGCATGCCTGTCCCTGTCACCGCGACCCGGGCGGATAATACAAGTAATGGTAATAAGATCCCGGGAGATCTACAACAGGGTGGAACCTCTATTACTACAACAACAACAACCCACAGGGCAGGTGGTGAACAGCAACCGAGCAGTGAGGAGGAGCCCGCTCTGGGGCCGCCAGGAGACGTAGCAACTCCTTGCATGGATCTGAGTGACTTTGACAGCAGTGATTTTGAAACATGGGCAACAAACTGGGGATTTGATATGGGTACGACTACAAGCGAATGGGGCATGTTTTGAGATAGATCATATGCAAATAATTACAGAGTTATGTAAAGCTGAATTTCAGTAACAGCGACATAAGCGCGGCGCTGGACATGGGGAATATCACTCTCCTGGATAAGATAGTGAGGTTCCTTGTGATTGGTATCGGTATATTTAAGATTTGGGACGAGGCACTGGGTTCAGCCTCTGCCCAAAGCTCAAGATCTCTCTCTCTATCTCTCTTTCCCTGATGGTGTATCTTTGTAATACAAACCAATCCTCGTGCTAACCTCGGATTTCTCATCGGCGCCAATCGAAACATGTTTACGTGAACAAACCGAACAAGTCAAGGCCGGCATAAAGGCCGGGTCCACGAGCCGTCGCAAGGACAACAAACAGCAGACTAATCAGCTGCGCCCTCAGCTCAGCTTCCAAACACGTCAAAAGCTGGGGGCTGTGGAGCCCTATCTCTCTCTCTCTCTCTCTCTCTCTCTCTCTCTCTTGCCTCGGTTTCTCTCTTCAATGTTTTCTCATTTGCTCAGTCCACCCGAGGGTCCCTGCCACCATGCTTTCCACCACTTTTCCACTTTTCACACCCGTGAGCTGCCAGGTTGAGATGGACGTGGCACATTGCGACGCATGCTTCGTCTGTGGGTATGGGGATCGCATGAAGTATCGAGCATGAGACTCCTAGGGGGAGAGGAGTGGATATGACAGGAAAAAAACAGGCGCGAGGACCGATGCGCCGGGGAGTAGGGAAACAGGACGCCTATCTTCGCTCGCTGCAGGAACCCAGTTACCCGGGGGGTACTATGGTACATAGTATGTTCTTATGGATCCTCCTCCTTCTTCTGCAGTTCTGTGACTCTTGGGCTCGAAAACCTACCGGGTCTATTTATGGGTCACACACACTCTCTTTCCTCTACCGTAGTACGTTATATTTACCCTGCCAGCACGTTTTTCTTTCTTGCTTTCTTTCTTTTTTAATCCCCCTCCCCCCTTTCACCCCACAAAGCCTTTCTCAGAAAGGGAAGTGGATCCAGATCGTGAGATGTGATTTGCCTCATGCACCGTTATGGAGACGCAACCCTCGACAGAGCCCAACCACCGTTGATTGGTAGAGACCAGTTCACACTGCTGCAATACCACGTCTCATCCAGGAGGCACATGTTCAACGCCTTGACCTTGGGTCCCCTCCCCCCATGCTCTCTCCCCATTCCCCATTCTCCCAATTCCCACGGACCAATTCCTAAATTTTTTGCCCGCGGTGAGCGCTCCCGGATAAACCTGCGCTGGAGCCTGACATTGACAGCACATCAAGTCTCCAGGGCTCCACTCACCTCGGCGTGCCGACGAGTCGGACCATCCGCCCTCCCTCCTCTGCCCTGGAGCGCCTCACTCGACAGGTCAACTTGTTGGGCTGCTGGTCTTGGGCTTGGGCTCCTCCTTGGTAAGCTATTTCAGACCCCTGGGCCTGGATACCGCTATCTCGGTGTCCGACCGTGTGACCCTCTCAACGAGCCAGCCAGAGAGAGAGGGAGGATAGAGAAGGAGAGCGCCTAAGCAAGCAAGTAAGGTAGAGAGGATTGCAGGAGGAGGGCCCTTTTTTTCGAGGCGACGCGTCGGCCACCACAGTGGTCAGTGGAGCTACTCTCCTCCTTGCTGCTGCGCCTGGATTTGGCGTCCCAAGGCTGGAGCCTCCAGACCGCCGAGATGGGATTCCCTCCTCGACAGGTGACTAAACTGACCAGCCAGCGAGCCAGCTTGCTCATGCTTGTCATGGTTTGGGCTGGGGCCACTATGAGGCGTCGTGTTCGTTCGTGGGATGGTGGATGGACAGACGGTCTGGTATATAGCTATACAACATAAACCCCAGGTTTTCATGCTCTCGACTTTGCTCTTCTTTCTTTTCCTTTTGGTAAAAACTCACGTTCGACCTTCGAGTCTTGTCATCCTCTCGCGTGCTTCTTTGCACAAAAAACACACGGCCTCTCGTGTCCTCTCCTCCTCCCTTCTCCCCACCTTCTTCCCAAAGATCAAAGCCATCAAATATGCTCCGCGTGTCGGCACCTTCCCCAGTTCCCTCCTCAGCCGCCCTTCGCGAGGAGGTATACTCGGGCCCGCCCTCCGCCCTGTCAAGCATGTCCCCGTCGAGTCACCAGATGGCCTCGGCGGTACTACTCGTCCCAATACTAGACGAGAAGCACCATGGCGCCGACCTGCTGATGATTCCCATCTCGAACAACAAGACGACTACCACCACCATCACCACCACAACCCCCGCATCATCATCAGCAACAGCAAAAACAACAGCAAAACCAGTCCCCCAAGTTCAGGAGTCATCCTCCACCCGCCGGACGGAGACACCCGCGGCCCCCACACCGCCTCCGAAGCCCGCGCTCCCCGAGGGTTGTCAAGACTGGGACGCCTATCTCTCGCAAAAGAAGTCCACCGCCACACTGCCATTTCTCGACAACGTACACGAGGAACAGCCCTTGATAATACTGCCCGAGATTGAGATCCAGTCGCCCGACTTCAACTTCAAGCACTCGTTTGAGGACCTCGGCTGGCGGGACTGCCTCAGCCAGCGCCAACGCCACCCGGCCGCCAGACCTCTGCGACGACGACCATCTGCGGCCACCGTCATCGGGACCCTGTATACCGGCCCCAGCAGCATCGGCGGTGGTAGTGGCGGCATCGGCGGCAGCAGCACGGCGTCGCTCCGCAGCGCCAAGCGCCTCAGCAACGCGTCGACGCTGACGGCCAACACGGTCGCCACAGCGCCGTGCATCCTCAGCAGCCGGTCCTACAAGCGGCTCAGCAACGCCTCGACCCTGACCACGCTCACCACAGCCACAACCAGCAGTGCAGGCGGCGGCAAGCCCCGCTCCATCCGCCGCATCAACCGCACCCGCCACCTGCGCGCCTACTACTCAGACGGCTCCCTGCTCCGTGCGCGGCGCCTGAGTGTAGGCGTCAGCAGCATGGCCGACATTGCGGAGCGGCGGGAGCCTTCGTCGTCCTCGGCATCCTTCGTGGTGGCACATCAGCGGCAGAAGAGGTTCTCGTCGGCGTCGATGCCGCTGACGGGTGGGTTGGGCTCGGAGCTCTGCGCGCCGCCGCCGTATCCGCCTCCTGAGAAGCCGCTGCCAAACCTACCCGTGATGGAGGTGTGCGAGCTGCAGACGAGGGAGAGGACAAGGTGGAGGGAGCTGCTGCTGAGGAGTTTCCAGCAGGGGAGCTGGAGGAGGGGAATAAGTAGTGGAGGCCGGTAATTGCATGTGCATGGCCGACAGCTGCTGGTAGTTGGGCGGAAAGATGATTTTTTTTTTCCCCCTTTCCCTTCTGAACACCTCTATGAACTTTACGAAATCTTCTGTCTTTTTTATTCTTTTGTCTTTTGGTAGCGAGCGGGTCGGAGCGTTTGTCTTTTGTTTTCATCCTGGGCGGAGCGTTTGAATTCCTCATTATAATGTATTGTAATCACGGCACCACAGAACAGGAGCTTGTTTCACTCAAGTAATAATTCTTTCATCACCCTGCCTTGGGTTTGCTTTCCCTGATGATTCAAAGTGGCCGCACAAATACCTCATCATGACTTGTGTGACGTGTTTGGTCGCTGCGGAGGTGCTCCTTTCCCCACAAAGGAGAGACGCTGCATATTAAAGAAGTAAGCGCAACCTGAGTAAGTACTCAAGTATTCAGCACTTCTTTCCCTCCCCACTTGCCTTCTTCGTCGCTCAGGCTAGGGCAAGTCCAATGGTGTGCTCAGCCGTTGGCTCCTGCCTGTCGACGTGAATGCCGCGCAACTCCGACTGTCCTTCTCCCGCCTGCGTCGCCACCTCCCCAGTATGAGAGACGATGGCATTCTCACCCTTCTGCGAGGCTGTGGGCTTGTTCTGATCGTCGTCGGTGCTTGTGGGCAGCGTAAGGTCGGTGCCCGAGGCGAGCTCCTGCCAAGCGCGGTGCTTCATGATGGGAAGTTCTGCAGAGAAAGAGGGAGTTGTGAGCCAGTAAATCATACCATACTCTATTATTATTGTACTTTATTCTCTTGATGGGACGAGTGGAACGAGGTATTGATGCTGAATTACATGACTTACCAATGCCATCGTCGTCCGTGCCATCACCCCGACGACTAGGCCAGCCAAAGGGGTTTCGGGCCTTCTTCCAAGCTGCTCGAGAAGACGTTCCGATGGACTGACCCGTGGACTTTGCGAAGCGGCCCATCTGGGAGGCGAAGGGGGACGACCGTGGTTGTGTGAGCGGCAGAGCATGGTTGTCGCGCGGCTGACAATCGGCTGCGGCAGGAGTGGCCTGCTCCTGTCCTTGTTCTTGTCGGCCAAACCGAGGATGATATACAGGTCGTTGGTGCCTGTTGACGGAGGCCCTCCAAGACTGTCGCCACCGCTCGGGGTCGGCCTCAGCTGTGGTCCAAGAGTATTTGATTAGAACCCGTCATGCCGGTCAGGTAATAGTGGTGATAGGATGGAAAGGACAAAATGATCGAAGAGGGGGCAACTCACGCTTGCGATTGATGTTACGCATCCACCAAAGGAACCACAGGACGGGCAGCATGATGACAGAGCACAGGGCGAGGAGGCCGAAGAACATGATGACGGGAGGGTACTGGTCTACGCCCTCGTCGCGTGCGACCTGGACAGCAAGGTGGGAGGGTGCCATCGTTCTGACTGAAGTGGGACTCTGGTGACCTTGATGTTGTTTGGAGGTTTGAAGATAATATGGAGCGCGATCTTGGGAAAATAAGTGTCGTGACTAGGAAGTTCAGTTGCTCTTGTTTTTGTTGTTGAGCAAGCCTGGTGTTAGAATCAGTGACTGGAAGTCGAAGTCGTGTGAGGCTCAACCTGATTCAACTCGCGTCGAGGGAGATGATATCACACTCATTGCTGGGAAGTCGAGAGATGGGACGAAATTGGCAGCAAAATCAAAGCTGCCTAGGTGGCTTCACTTGGTAATTCTGGTACCGTACACTGGTAGTAATAAGTGAGGGAATTGTGATGCTAGCTAGAACCTTAAAACAGTAGAACTTGCTTGTAAACTGTGGTTTTTCTCTCATGATCAAAGTGTGTTTCTTGATTTTTCTTTTTGCCGTCTTCGATGGAAGGATTAGGTACGAGCTGAATCAAGATAACGTAGAAGAAAAAGGACAGCAGCAATTTTATATTAGGAGACTGATTATTACATCACGACCGGACTTGCATGAGTTTATGTCAAAATTGTATTAATGTAAAGAATTGCCAGACCGCTGAGTTCTCAGACCATGCTTCTTTCCAACTTGAGCCGACTCTTCTATCACATCAAAGTTGACCAAACTCTCGCCGCCAGGTAGATATTGTAACTATACCCCCTCCCCCCCGCCCCCTTAAAATGATCACCGTTTAAGAGCTTAGAATCAGATACGAGCCTTATAGACTGTCTTGTTAGCCCTCTGCAGTTCCTCTGCATCCCTCTTGGCCCAGTCCCTCATGACTTTTCGCTGGATCTTGCCGCTCTGTAGTCTGGGCACCTCATCGACGAAGACAACCCCACCGACGAGATGTTTGTGCTTGGCCACCTTTGGCTTGATCCACTCTGCAATATGCTCAGGCCTGACTTTCCCTCTTGACCTAGCCTGTACTTCAACGTACGCCCTTGGCCACTCATGGTCGTCACTGTTCAGTATTACAGTATCCTGTTAGTTAACATGCAATACTCAGGTCCATAAGGCTGGAATGAAGAAAGATAAGGGAAGAGGGTGGAGGGTGGAGGGAAAAGGGCCACCACTCACATCGTGATACCCACGACAGCCGCATCAGCAACATGCTCATTTTCCAGCAGGACCTGCTCCAGCTCCGCGGGCGCAACCTGGAGCCCATTCACCTTGATAAGCTCCTTCTTACGGTCAACGACCCAAAACCAGCCCTTCTCGTCCACCACGCAGACATCGCCCGTCCGCAGCCACCCACCATCGCCCGCCAGCGTCTCCCTCGTGGCAGCCTCGTTGCGCCAGTACCTAAGACATACCTGCGGCCCCCGCACAAACAGCTCGCCTCTCTCGCTCTTCCCCCCCTGCACAGGCCCCACGACCTCCCCGCCCTCCTCGTTCACCAGCCTCGCCTCCGTCCCAGGCAGCAACACACCCACGCTCCCGCTCTCATCATTGACCCCACCAGGCACCAGCATCCCCCCACACGTAACCTCCGTCATCCCCCACCCCTGGTACACACGCACGCCGAACCGCCTCTGCACCTCGTTCTGTAAGCTGCGGCTCAGCGGCGCCGCCCCGCTCACCACCTCCCGCAGTGTCGTCAGCTCATACTGCGCCGTCTCGGGCCGCTTGCACAGCATCGTCAGCACGGGCGGCGGTACTTGTAGCATTGTCACACCGTACCGCTGCACCGTCTGCAGGAAGGCCTCAAAGCGGAACGTGCGCATGATGTATGTCGGCACCTGCAGCCGCAGCGCCAGGAACATGACCCAGCTCTGCCCGAAGGCGTGGTATAGCGGGAGCATGCCCACCCACCTGTCCGGCGTGCGGCTGACGGCGGCGGTGGCGCTTCTGTCACGGTGGGGTCTCCCCCACGCGTGGGACATGAACATGGTCTGTTCCGCGTTGGCGATGAGGTTGGCGTGGGAGATGCACACCCCCTTGGGGAGACCCGTGGTCCCAGAGCTGAAGTTGATGGTAGCCACGGTAGTCTTGGCCTCGTCTTCCGAGAACCTGGGCCACTGGTAGGCCTCGCCCTGCGCCGCGGTTCCGACCATGCTGCTGCGCCAGTCCGTGATGCCCTGCCGGGTCGGTACTTCGTCGCCGTCTGCGAACTGGAAGATACGGTCCCGCGGTATACAAGCTTGTGACGCGGCTTCCAGGGCAGGCTCGAGGAGTTCGGGCTGCACGAGGAGCACCTTTGCGCCCAGGTCCTTCATCTGGTGCACCAGTTCTGCGTCAATCTGATTATTAGCTCTTGGCTTGGGTCCTCTTGATTTCTCGCCCGCCAACCATAGGAAGAGAGAAAGACACTGACCAGGCACCGTATAAGCAGGATTCGCAGCGCTGAAGACGAAGCCGCCGCCGACAATACCATAGTACACTGGTGGTATAAAGATGTGGTTCGTGGTATACATCATCACCACATCGCCCCTCTGTAGACCCAGGCTGGCGAGCCCAAACGACGTCCTTTTGATCCACTGCAGCGCCTGTCTAGCCGACAATGCCTTGGAGGGGTCCTCGCTGTCAATCCACAACGGCTCGTCGGAGGGCGTCGAGTTGGTGGGAAAGACGTAGTCCAGCACATTGGTGACCTCAAACTTGAGAGGCGGGTAAGGGGACGAGATAGGCATGTTGGTTGCTTGGGGAGAGGGGTTGCACAAGCACAGTCAATGTAAGAAGTTAGAGACGGCTTCTATTCAGTTTACGAGCTCGCCTGAGGGGGGGGGGGGGGGGCGCGGCCTTTATGTGAGCGTGGCCATATTATTTACTATGATCATGCACAACGAGCATATAAAGCCGATCTACCGCTCTGCTGGGGTTGAATTGTGTTTACAAGATCCACTGCAGGCTTGCGGAGTTTGGGCGGAAGTCCCCGGCGTAGGGTGGGAAATCTGGGGTATTTTTACCGCTGCGTTCAAGCCTGATCACCAGCCGCTTCTCTCCAAAAGCCGTCGGACAAGGCCACCAGGGCCAGTCAGTGGACATCGGCAATGACCTCGGTCAAGTGCGTTTAGTGCAAAGAAAGGTAAAAGTATGTGAAAATTCTTCCTGTACCAGTATAGAGTACTGTTCGCAGCCGTGATGAGGCCGATTCAACATGCATAGAGGGTCTCCGCAAAACACCTGCCCACGACGACTCCATGTCCCCCCCCCCTGGTATTGTATTCTTTGAAAAATCGAAACCCGATCAGTCGTGCATGCCCATCTTCTTAACATGGAGAAAGAAAAGAGGGTAGGAAAAGAGAAAAAGAAAAGAAGATGAAGAAATTATGGAGATATGCACAGAATGAGACGAACGTCCCCCCCGATTCCGTTCAGAGCTACTGCCCGTCCGCCATGGTATGCCACATGCTTCGAACAGAGGACGAGCACTTAGTCACCCCTCGAAGACCTCGAAGCGCGGCCAACCAGCAGACAGACAAGTTGTCTTCTGTCTCTGGCCGCAAATTTCTTCCTGTCGGACCATGGTCATTCAGGCCGTCATGAGCTACGACCTGGGACCATCGGCCATCGGCTCGTCGTCCTCGCCTCGCGATGGTGGCGGGATGCCTTCGTCCTTCCACTTCTGGTAGTCCTCCTTCGCCTGCTGGACTTCCTCTTGGCTGAGGTTCTTCATCCATGGACTGTTCATGGCCATCTTCTCGATGAAGTTTTGGTTCCGGATCTCAGTGATGGTCTTGGACTTCAACTCGCGCTTAGCACGCTCCTCGTCCGAGCCGCTAGCGAGATTGTAGATGAAATAGTTCGAGGTGAAGTCTTCGTAGATGATCTTAGCCGTGTTGACACAGATCTTGAGCACCAGGCCTTCTCTGAACGAGATGGCCTTTGGCTGGTTCTCACTGTCTGAGTCGGCGTCGCCCGAGGGCAGATTGCGCGTTAGAACCACCTTCTGCATGCCGGTGCGTGATACCCCCTCGGTGGGCTCGGTTCGGATCCAGGAGGATATGTAGTACTGCCACCGCTCCTGCAGCCCCATCTCGTCCGTGTGAAATGTCATATCATCCTTCTGCAGCCAGCGGATGGTCGCCTCGCTCTTCCCAGGAAACTGCGACAATGTAAGCCTCTGTCTATATTTTTGGGGGTTGTCGTAGAGAGAAAGTAAAAACATACCCAAGTCAGCACAAACATTTCACCGTCCTTGACGCATTTCTCAGCAAATCTGCGGGCGCTGAGCTCGAGCTGGAAGGAGGTGTCCTCGGTCTGCCGGTGGCTGAAGTGCTGCGTAATCAGCTCACTGGTCTTGTCCTTGCTGTCGTTGCTGTTGCAGACCAAGGCCAGGCGAGACAGTGTCTTCAGGAGATCTTGGATCGTATAGAGCGTCCAGCCATTCTTGAGGTAGTAGCGCCTTAGCGTGTCCTGGTACACATTCTCATCCTCGTCCTGGTTAATGTAATCCTCGATCAGCTTCACCGTGCGGGGCCAGAACTGGTGCTCCTCGAGACCGGCAAAGTACTTGGACTCGTCGTGGATGAGCCGGAGCTTCTTAGCAGGCTTTTCCATCTCCTCACGCGCGATTTCTTGCTTGACACTCTCGGTGTTCTCCTTGACGCTCTTCAGGCGCGTGTATAGGACGTGGAGGATGCTGAAGAACACGTAGAGGGTCTGGTTGCAGTAAAAGTTGTACCAGCGCCGAGGAAACAGCCCATCTGACTTGATCTCTATATCTCCATAGACGTTGTCGCCGGAGACGACGGTAGGCACTGGCGCCGTTGCCAGCCACCGGTCGTTGGCGCCAACTTCAGGCACAGAGGTTTCTTCGACGGCGTCCGGCATCTCCTCCTCATTCCCAGAATTCGCATCGGGAGTGGTCTCCTTGCTTCCGGATGCGTTGCTGCCCTCCTTGTGGTTGCGTGATTTGCTGCCGTTGCGGTCGGGATCAATGACGGCGCGCAGTAGATTCGTCTTCCCTCTGCGGCGGCCTGACCGTCCGTTGGGAAGCTCGGCAGGGGCCACGTCTTCTCCGTCCTCGTCGCCGGACTCTCGGTCGATGCCCGCTAGCTTCTCAGAGACCTTATCCTCGGGGAGATCGAAGAATTGTGGGATAAACTCCTCAAAGAAGTCCTGGATACGCTCTCTCTCGTTGGCACCGTGTTGTCCACTGTTCGTGGCGTACAGGAACATGAATCTCAACAGATCAAGGAGAACATCCTTGTCCTCGAAGTTCCACAAGTACTGATAGCGGTCGGTTTTGGTGCGAGCCGCCTTCGAGCGTTTCTGTTCCTCATGTTTGGTCTTGATCATGTCGATCAGGTGTTTGGCCGAAAGATTGCGCTTGTCATTAGACTTGACCGAGAGTCCCATGTGGTCAAGAGACTTCAAGAACAGATTCTCGGTCTGTGTCTGCCAGACCTTCTCCCATTCTCGCTGCGAGAATCGCCACTCTTCGTCCTTTTGCTTGAGCCGGGCCAGGACGACAGGAACGACACTGAAGGGAGTCGAGAACATGTCATTGACAGCCGCAGGTCCATGTTCCGGACCATAAACCTTTTTCAACACACGCCTGTAGATCGACTGGCTGTGACCGCCCAGTCCGGTAGGCATCCTGAAGTTGACACGCTCGTGCGCAGGCATCGTCAACATCTGCTGCGCAATTGGCTCCAGGAGTTGGATACATTTCTGATTCGCCTCGATGTAGAAATCGTAGTCGTGACGCTCTTCCTCGATCCTGTGTAGGCCTTCCTCAAACGCGTTCTTTCTATGAGCAACGAATCCAGAATCCTCAGAGGCCCATGTAGGGTGAGACGCCCACTCGTCGTTCAGGACTGAGCTGCAGAGGTCGTCCCGCCCACTGCAGGGCTTGAGTCGTTCCCTCTTGGGCAGAAGGCGGTAGCTAGGGCCGTATCCACGACAGTTGCTCAGGGAAATTCGGCCAGTGGGAGGCGCGGGCCGATTATCGACAATCTGGTCATCGCCGCTGTACAGGACGAACGACTTGAACCAGGCGAACAGTTCGGCATGGCCGCCGATGAACTGGGCGGCCTTGCTCGTCAGGACATCCTTGTCGATCAGGTCCTGCGTGTACATGTTGCAGAGCTTCAGGAATTCAGAGTTCGCCGTCTTGTTATTGAGGTACTTCTTGACTCTGTCGAAGAACCCGATCTCGTCGGCTGCGGCGACGGCATAAGGCGTGGGAGCGAGCGGCTCCGGCATGACGGGCGTCAGAGTGGGCTCTATGGTCATGCCATCTGCCGCGCCCGGCTTGAGGTGACTGGTCTTGAGCCTCTTGTTTCCGGTCGATGGGGCGCCGCGCACGTTGGACAGTGGAGGATCCGCCATCGGTGTCGCCGGTCCGGTCTGTTTGTCTGACCTGGCACGCTTCTTGCCCTCTTTACTGGCGCTCGCTGGAGGCGCAAAGTTGCCGACCGGTGGGCCTTTGGGACCGTCGCGCGCCATATGTCCAGGTTGAGGCGTCTGGTTCAGGTGAGGGATGCTGAGGGCGTCTTCGGGGCGCTGACCTGCCCCTCGTGTCTGCGCTGCGGACTCGGGCAAGAATTGCTTGAAATCCTCGAGCAGGTCTGGTGCGGCGTTGAAAAGAGTCGTGACTTGCGCGTAAACGTCTTGGATCGGCTTCTGCTCACGCTGATAGGTCTGTAGAATTTCCAGGAACTGTTTGTATATTTCAGGCTTGTCTTGAAAACGGTTCTGGGGAGACGCTAAATTAGCAGGCTTGTCGACGAAATACGTAGATTCACTCTTTTGCGCCCCCGGGTAGCCAACGTAGCCTGCCAAATTTTCGCGTTGCAAACACAGAACACCTTGCAAGCGGCCAGAATAGAATCACTCACCTTGATCTTATTGACGTAGCTGATGGCATGGTTGAACTCAACCGGTCCCCGCTTCTCCAGGTTTCCCTGTTGTTGAGCCGCGACTCCGTTCAGAGCCTGCACGGCCGCGGGGGTAGGAGTGTGTGCATTTCGAGCAATGGGAGGATGCGCTGCGGCCGAGCTGCCCTGTGCTGCTGGTTGACTTCGTTGCTGAATGGGGCTGTGGCCGTCAAAGGGCGCGCCGTGACCAGGCCCCTGAGCCATGGGACCATGTGCACCGGGAGCCGGCGTGCTGAACTGAGCTTCTGGGCTCTCGATGCTGTGGTGGACGGACCCCTGCCAATTCGCTGGGCGCTGCTGGTCGACAAATCGCTGACTCGGAGCGGAGGATGGTGCTGGCACAGGCTCTGCCTGCACCCTTGCGCCTGGGCCGATGGAGTGGATGGTCGAGCCCGACGGCGTGGTTACTCGTATGCTGTTTGGGTTGTTTTCAAGGCCGCATTCAATTCTATAACCTGGTGGTAGGAAAGTGTTAAACCCTTGAATGAGGTTGGGATGACCAGCAAATAGCTCAGAGACTCGAGCAATGACACCAGGAGTATCGATGCTTGTTTTTAGGTTTCATGTCAGCATGTCCTCAGCTTCCTACCATGATCAGGCTAGAACTCACGTCTGGCTCTTGAAGTCCTTCATTATGTCTAAGAACCTGTTGTACACATCGGGCTGCTCAGAGAACTGCACCTTGACCTGGTCAAGGTAGCTCAGGGCGTCCTGTTGGAGGCAGGCATCAGCAACGGTACACTAGGTCAGGCAGCCTCTCAAGAGATCTGGCCTGATAGCTCTATATATCCAACGCTTCAGTGATGGGCTCACATTGAGGATGGGCTGTTGCCCCTGATTCATTGCACCGGGCGCCGGGCCTATCGTACTGCCTGTAGGTATGGCACTGACGCCGAACGGCATGGGTGGATGGGGGCCACCACGACCTCCTTCAGCTTGTAGAGGGGGGCCGAACACAGCACCCGGGCCGTTGGAGGTGTGGACTGCGCCATTTGGAGGCGCCGGGCCATGCGGCACCTGAGCAAACATGACGTGCTGTGCCGGTGCAACACCATTCTGACTACCGTGGGGCCCTTGCCTGCTGGCCTCGCCATGAATGGGCCCGACAGGACCACCCGGCCCAGGTGGCGCGCCGAGCGGAATATTTGATGAAGAGGCCCCGTGACTCGCGAGCAGCCCGCCGGGACTATGTATTGTGCCGGGAAACCGATTCGCGACGGGCTGGTGGATGGGGAGCGACGCAGCGTTGCTGTGATGGGGCGCGTTTGGCTGGTACGGCTCTCGAGGACGGTCACCAGCAACCTCGCGTTGGTCTCTGTCTCTGTCTCGCTCCATCTTGATTGCATCCTCGTGGGCGCGATGCCTTTGTTCGTCCATCTGGACGAGTATGTAGGTGTGTGCTCGCTGTCCAGGAGATTTTTAGGGGGGTGTGGAAGGGGGAGGTTAAGCTGGACTTTTTGACAAACGCTGGACCTCAACAAGACTGGAACATGTCAGCTCAGTCACCCAAAATCCACAGTCATAGATCAGATAACAAAATCACAGTGCAGACAGCATAAGTAGGGCATCACTTGCAGACAGCAGTGATGGGTGTGCCCTGAGGAAATGGTGATGGGGAGTGGGTGACGAATAACAATCGAGACACACAAACGAACACAAACGAACACAAACGAGTGTGCAGGGGAAAGAACCGGAAGGAGACCATGCTTCACCTACCAACACAGAGAAAAATGGTTGTCGAGGACAGAAACAATGCATTGGCGATTGATACAATACAGGATGAATGAAGAACAGGGTTTGTATTGGTCTGAACAGTGCTTGAGGAGGTTGAAGTTTGCAAGTTCCTGGAGCTGCGAAGAAGAGGAGGAACAGAAGATCGACAGCCTGGGGGCAAGCAAGCATCGGCTTTGGCTTGGCTATTCTGGAGGGGGCTGGATAAGATAAGAGAACCTCAATGTAGTCAGCAACACTAGAAGTGGCTAATGCATACAAATTACCACTACAGGAGCTCCAAAATTGATAGTGACTACCATGACGGTTAGCTTCACAGTGGCTGGCCCCCTGCATCAGCAGATGATTTCTGCCTGCCCTGAACTCGCAGCTCGTCCGAGCACGGAATAACTTCTGTCAGCGCCAGGAATCTGGGTTCAAAATATGATGAGTAGATCTTGGGTTGTGGCATGTAGTCCATACCCAGCTTCAAGGACAGGATAATCTCCCTCTGGACTGGAGCTGGAAGGAAAATGTTGATATGTTTTACTCCCATACCAGATTTCTAGCGCAAATCAAGAATTCTTTTTTATTTTTATTTTCATTCTCCCTTCTTGATCCGAAAGCTGGAGAAGAAGGCACACAAATGTGGCAACTCCAACAACAAGGAGAGGAGGTCTGAACTCACAACACAACTTTGATGACATCTATCGATAGAACCATGGAAATGGAAAAGATTTTGGGCACCGAGAATTTTATTCTAAGCAACAGAATATGTCCAGCCTACATCTAAAATGTGTTCCTGCAGTGACCAGGCACACCAGATACCTATGTACTTTATGCAAGGAGGCATCTCGCTCCATCAGCACTATTACAGTAGGACAGGCCGAATATGAAGAGAGTCATGTACTTGATACCATAGATAACTATGGATATATAAATTGCCGGGTGCTGCGCTCGTCCACCAAGGTTTGTGCTTTACCAGCATTCCTGGCTGCATCATATCAACACATATTCAGCGGTTGCCCTTTGTCATTTGACCACGAGTGTATCATCTTGTGTGTATGCAATCCATTGTACCTACTCAAAGCCAAACAAGCAACATCTATGAAGAGTAGTTACGAACACCCTTCAATATCCACTGCAAATAACCAAGAGTTAGCATCCATAACCATGGCATGATTCGGAAAGCTGAACTGAAGTCTTGCTGCTCCTATGGGAAGTCTTCAAAGGGTACTCACAACTTGACCGTTTTGAACGGAGCTCGCAACACTGTCCACCTCAATATTACCCGGTTGTATCTGCCATATTGTCAGTCAGCTCTCCCTGCTACCACTCATCTCTGCCCTGACGAGATCACTCACCACCTTTGCGCCATCTCTACTCTCCCACCACAGCTCCCCCTCCCCAGTCATCGCCTTGACCTTCTCTCCCTCCTTCCACGGATTCACCGGTACCACATGCGCCTCCACAAATCGCCGGATGTTCCTCTGCGCCCTCTCCCACCCTTCATCCCCCTCATACGCCTGCGCCCCTAGCTTGTCGTAATCCTCGGGGTCTTCCCACGGCTTGCGCGGTAGCTTCTCCATCGCGCTGTTCAACGGCGCCAGGACAGTCGAGTTCTGGCCCTCGTCATCCAGCCGCCGCGAGACGCCCTCGACATCCCGCACCAGGCCCGCAAAGATGTTGATCGACCTATCACGGCCCATCACATCAGACAGTATCACGGTGCCGGGGCTGCTGGCGGGCGGAGTATCTTGGGGGCCACCAGATGGAGGCATCGCGGGGCCGGGAGCGTCGAGGATGGGGCGTTGGGCGTGGATGTCGTCGGCGCGGAGGGAGGGAGTGTCGGCACGCTGGAGGCGGGCCTTGAGCAGCGGAGTGAGGGAGTATGCGGTGACGGCGCAGGGTAGCAGGGCAGCAACGACAGCTGGCCTCATGGTCGCGATAGGGTCGGAGGTTTCAAAGAGCAGGTGACGATGGTAGTCGTGGCGTAACACGATGAGTTGGCCGTGGTCCGCCATATAGGCGACAGCGATAAGGGACCAGGATGACGTAGCCGTTACTGATAAGGCGAACCTGAACCCTGAAGACGTTTCACTTAAGTACCACATTTCTACCGAGACTTTCGCAGAGATACAGGCGCTTATTGACTTTGGCCTTATCAGGCCCTGTATTATGGTTTCATAGTTCCAACCGGGGTCAATACACGCACATATAAAGGCGCAAGAGCTGTAGCCTCCATATATCCTGTTAGCCAGCAGTCACGTCCACAACCACATACCTGAAATGAGTCTTGAAAATGCTTTGCTTCTTTAGGTGCAGACATTTCGGGATCTGGACAAGCCATACTCCTTACCTGCGCAGCTCCGTTCCCTTTGGTGATAATAGTATTGATGCGCAGCTCATTGGGCCGCGTCTCCCAACTTCCAGTGGGGCAAAATGCTTTATTACAAGCTGCAGAGGCTACGGACCTTTGTTTACCTCGATGCGGATATCATAAGTTGATGCAGGGTCGATTGCTACTGACTACCTACCATTGAAATTGACGCTCCGGGGAATTTAGCCATGAGCATGACAGAACTACAGCCAATAGCGCTTTACGAATCCAGCCTCATTACTTACCTTGGTTCTCTCACTCGAGTGGAATTAATTGTGTGATGCATGGCTATCACCATGGAGAGATAATCATCGGGAATTGCAGCATGTATCCGTTGAGAGGTGAAAGGAGGAGGAGGAGGAGAGTACCAGATTTGAGCAAGAAGCTCGGCTCGAGGTCATCTGGTAGGTTATGTGGACAGCTCAGGGACGAAGACATCAGGAGAAGCTACAAATGCAACGCGCAGGCCCCTATCGAATGTATCAGGGCATGAGCAGCTGGCTCCAATGGCACTTGCGTCAACCTCGGACACGAAGACGCCACAAAGATGAGAGACATCGACATGATAAAACCCAGCAACACGTCTTTGAAGACAGAGGCGAGCCTGGAGCGTCAGGTCAGAACCCAAATGGCTAGGCCAACGAGCCAGCACTCACGGAGAAGCAGTGGCTGTCCTTGGTGTCTCCTGACCGTAATAGACTAGCTTAGAAGTGAGATTGATGCAATTATTCGAGCCACCAGCGAAACGATTCTCATGGGCCCTATTGCCTAAACAGATCTTCAAGTCCAAGTTGATCGTATCCGGCCCAAGAGGATATAGGAAAGTAGCGATCCTGGTATTGAGCTCGCAGATCCCAAAGATCATCACCACTGTCAAGAACAGCATGCCTCTCGAAGTCGGCTAAATGGTTGGGTCAACCCGTGATTGATGTCCATCCAAAAGGGGGTCGTGCCACAAGAGATCAAATGCAAAATCCGGCCTGGCGCGCGTTGGGGGCTTTCACATGCCGAAAGCATCCCCAATGCCAGGCTTGCCGGGAGGCGCAGCCAATCATCGAAATGATTCTCATAAAAACAAGTCTTTCAGTTCTGCGGCGGTTTCAGACAACACTCATCAGCAGACTCATGGACACGACCGCTGCCCCTGGACCCCTGGTTCTTTGGGAGGGCCCGGCTCGATTCGCTGACATGTGAAAGTTGCCGCAGCGCAGCAAATCAACTCGTGACCGTGCGATCAGCTCAACGACAGTCAGGAAATTGCTGGAGGAAAGGGAGGGAAATGATGAAGTCCTCACAACTGAGAATCATTCCCAATCTTTTGTCTTCTTCTCCCCCGGATTCGGATGCACTGAAGGAGGGTACTGAATCCCCACGGCCGGCAGTATGAAGGGGTATCCTGACATAATTACAAAGTGATGCTTCTCACTAGTAGCGGAGTCAGTGGAAGCCGCCGCGCATCCCCCACAGCCAACAGTGGTCTCCTCCCCCACACTCTGGCGGGAGAGAGAGAGAGAGAGAGAGAGAGAGTCCACTGAGCCTCGGCAACTTTTCCACCGGCCGTGAGTGCTGACCAGCAGACGAGGTGGGTCTGGGCCAGTAACTCTTGTCGTGGGACTATGTAGCAACAGTACCCACATGCCATGTCGGTCAAGCTCGCCGCGAGTTCCCCCCAAAGAGAATAATGACCACCTTGGGTCACTATCGTCGGGGACGCCGCCCGGACTGCCCTCAGCTCAGCAGGTGCTCGAGCACTGTAGAACGAGACGTACGAAAAGCATGATGCCTCCTGGGCAATCTGTATCTTGTGCCGTATGTACAAAGAAACCAGGTCGACTCAGTCCGAGCACGGAAGGCGGCTAAGGAGGTTGCTAGAGTGGCCCTGCTTAACCCCCGACGACCAATGATCCTTGCTAGTTGGCCAACCTCGGCAAATCAGCGTGTCAGCAATGGAAATCGGCCCAGAAGAGAGTCTGGGGAAGGAGCCAGAGCCAAGCAGCAAGCAGGCCCACTGCCACGAACGTTCTTGTACAATGAGCATATGATTTCCATTCTCTTCCACGTTCCCAACCTTCTTCTTGTTCGTCACCACTCAAACTTCTTGACCGTACACACGCCCTCTGGGTCAAGATCCTTCCTTTCCTTCTTCTCTCATTATACATACGGTATTCAATCACCATGGCTCCAAGAGTGATCGTTGTTGGCGGCGGCTGTAAGTCTCAATGCTCTCCCCAGCTGCTTGTGTGAGCCGCGGCGACTTTGGAGTTTTCAATCACATGCCACCGTCGCCGTCTTCACCACCCACAGACCCGTAAGTACTGACCCAGCATCAATAGTGTCGGGCTTAAGCGCTGCGCATACCATCTACCTGGCTGGTGGAAATGTTGTCGTTCTCGACAAGCAAGGTAAGAACAAGCCCATGTCCCGGTAGAATCGTACCATCTGGTGACTGTCGAACGATCTAACCCGAGCTCCCGCTCCTTGACAGGCTTCTTCGGCGGCAACTCCACAAAGGCCACCTCCGGCATCAACGGTGCCCTGACGAGGACACAGATCGATCTCGGCATCCAGGACAGCGTCAAACAGTTCTACGAAGATACCTACAAGTCTGCCAGGGACAAGGTCAGGCCAGACCTCGTCAAGGTCCTGACCTACAAGTCTGCCGCCGCTGTAGAGTGGCTGCAGGATGTCTTCAACCTGGACCTCACCCTTGTTTCACGGCTAGGGTAAGTAGATTGACCACGGCCATGTATTATGATTATTATTATTATGATTATTATTATTATTATTATTATTATTATTATTATTCGTAAGCTGATCATCCCTCGCAGAGGTCACTCCCAGCCGCGAACCCACAGAGGTCACGATGCCAAGTTCCCCGGCATGGCCATCACATATGCTCTCATGCAGAGGCTTGAGGAGCTTGCCGAGACTGAGCCCGATCGGGTCGAGATCATCAAGAAGGCCCGCGTCACGAACCTGAACAAGGAGGGCAACACCATCACTGGTGTGACATATGAGTTCAACGGGGAGGAGCTTAGCCTGGACGGTCCTGTCGTGCTGGCCACGGGTGGCTATGCCGCGGACTTCAGCGACACCTCTCTGCTGAAGAAGCACAGGCCCGATACCTTTGGCCTGGCGACCACCAACGGTGCCCACGCCACGGGTGACGGTCAGAAGATGGTCATGGCCATCGGCGGAAACGGGATCGACATGGAATCCGTCCAGGTCCACCCCACTGGTCTGGTCGACCCCAAGGATCCCGGCTCCAAGTGGAAGTTCTTGGCTGCCGAGGCCCTGCGTGGTGAGGGCGGTCTCTTGTTGAACAGCGACGGTGACCGGTTCTGTGATGAGCTGGGCCACAGAGACTACGTCTCCGGCATGATGTGGAAGGAGAAGGAGAAGGGCAAGTGGCCCATCCGGCTCTGCCTCAACTCCAAGGCTTCCAACACTCTCGACTTCCATACCCGCCACTACTCCGGCCGTGGTCTCATGAAGAAGATGACCGGCAAGGACCTGGCCCAGCAGATTGGCTGCTCCCCAGACCACCTGCAGAAGACCTTCCAGACCTACAACGCCATTGCGGAGGGCAAGCAGAAGGACCCATGGGGCAAGAAGTTCTTCCACAACATGCCCCTTGACGTGAACGATGACTTCCACGTCTCTGTTATGGAGCCCGTGCTCCACTTCACCATGGGTGGTATCGAGATCAACGACAAGGCCCAGGTTCTCAACAGCGAGAAGAAGCCGTTCGACGGTCTCTTCGCCTGTGGTGAGCTTGCTGGCGGTGTGCACGGCGCCAACCGTCTCGGTGGCTCGTCCCTGCTTGGCTGTGTCGTCTATGGTCGCGTCGCTGGTGATACCTCCAGCAACTACCTGTTCCAGCAGGCGCTTAAGGGCGCCAGCACTCCTGCCTCCCGCCTGGGCCAGATCTCCCTGCACCTCGACCCCGCCGCCGGTCGTGTGACTCTCGACTGGGGTCAGAGCGGTTCTGGCTCGGGTGCCTCTGCCAGTGCTGGTGTGACGCCGCAGGCCAGCACATCTGCAGCCGGTCCCTCACCCAAGGACGGTGCCAAGGATGCAGCCAAGCCGAACAACCCCAAGAACTTCAAGGTGCCTGAGAAGGAGTACACCCTGGAGGAGGTTGCCAAGCACAACAAGAAGGATGACCTGTGGGTCGTTGTCAAGGGCTGCGTGATGGACTTGACCAACTGGCTGGATGAGCACCCCGGCGGTCCCCAGGCCATCATGAACTTCATGGGCCGTGATGCCACGGAGGAGTTCGAGATGTTGCACGATGACGAGGTCATCCCCAAGTATGCGCCACAGCAGGTCATCGGCAGGGTAAAAGGACAGACTCCTAGCTTGGAGCTGTAGAAGAGTTAGTTACGCCGGGAAAGTGACAAGGGTTGACAGACATGTTACTCTGGGACGAGAACATTTGTGAACAATGTAGACCAATATTGGCTGTTGAGCAACCCGAGATTACATCTAGTTCGATTGGGGCATGGCCTTTTTTTCCGTCTGAATATCGATCGACTCAGCATGGGCTGTATGGCAACGAGGAATGAAAGAAGATGGTATCACTTTATGTTTGATGGATATGAATGAGATGGTGCTTTTTTCTTCGTCGTATAATCATCTTGTATTTCATACTCTTTGTGCCCTCACTTACCAATTTTTCCGTTCGTCCTTCTCCTTTTGATGTTGTCCCGAGCTTGCGACAGAACTACCAACTCTGCCAACTTTCCAAGCCAATGCTCAACATAAATACGACATCCTGCCCACGGATCTGACACGTGATCAATAGCAGGACTGTCAGACTATACCACAGAATTTGGGGCACACGCTGGATGACTCGTGTCCTTTCCCTCATACTCGCTTTTCTTCTGGGAGAGGGCAGTGAGGGCGGCCAAGGGATGCCTGAATCAGCCAGGGTTGATGATAGCCATGATCTATCTACAAAGGCGATTTGATGAATTTGAGGCGGATCACTCATCATATTTGGAGATACAGTATATGTATAAGATAGACCTGTCGGCCGAGGGTTGCTTAACCCATATGCGGGCGCGACGCTCACAGACTGAACAAGGCCTCCTCACTGCATCACTCGGCGGGCTCACGTGCCGTACACCTGTGCTCTCTCCTCACCTGCCTTCCTCTGGTCGAGGAACTATAACATCCCATCCACTCATTGTCGGCTCCTCCCAAGTGCTGGGGTTTGAGCGGAGACTAGTACTTGGGTTCAGCATTTAGATGAATAGAGAGAGAGCTGTGCGCGCGAGATCAGTTTGGCGACACCGATCGTCATCGCGAGCAAGACATCCCATGGCGCGTGCTAGCAATAGAGAGGACTACATTGGAGCTGCGAGTATCCACAAGTAAGCCCAAAAGAAGCGTGATTTTAAAAGAAGCCAAGGAGGTGACACGAGGGCCGGTCTCATAGACCAGAGACCTCCAGCCGAGACGAGTGACACACAGCGGGATAATGTGGGAGTACTTCCATCGGAAGGAGCAGCGATGCAAAAATCCTCAACTCCCCGCCACCAAGGCTGGCCCAGTAGACGCTGCGGCGGTTGGGAGCAACAAGAGGCTGAGGAGAATGGTTCTGGTAGCAAACCCATCCATCCATTCACGTGTCCCCTTTCGTCGCGGGTTCTCTTTTCTTGCTTTTGCTCAACAACTCGACATGCCAACGGTTGCTAATCAAGGTTGTGTAGTCGTATTGTCGCGTCTGGCCCCCCCGGGATGCTCAGCGTTGTGTAACAAGTCGGAAAACGCGACGATTCAGTACGACAGAAGCCTCCGAGAAGCCAAGGATGATCTCTGTTCTTGTATGCTGGGGTTATGCCAGCACTTTCATCCTTCTGCCCATCATGTGATTCCTCCCACCATGCCTTCTGTCCTCTCTCTTTCTCTCTCTCATGCCTTATCTTCAGCCCACTCCGACGGCGTCGAGATTTCGAGGGTTGCCATCCTCTGGGCTGAGCAGATCGCCTCCTTAAGTTTCTCCTGTACTCCCGTCAAGCGACGAGACGTTGTGTGACGTTGCAGCGGCTGGCTGGACGGCGTGGCACCAGGCAAGCCCTTGGCGGGCGTCCGTCTGCCAAAAAGAGACTGTCACGACTTGTGTATGTGTTGTAACACCGGAAACAGCCACTTATGTCAACAGAAAAATCCACCAGACATTCTCATGATGGATTCAGCAAGGCAGGGAAGGTGGGGACAAGACACCCTCTTTCGCAATTCCAGGGTGGTTGTGATTCCCCAAGAGGGCGACAGATATGCAGCCAACGGCACATAGGACTACCGCGCTTCCAAGCACACACACACACACGAGAAGCTGCCGTGGCCCAAGGCCTGCCTTGCCGTCCTTGCATGATGCATGGCGCTCGCTCGGCTGGAGGAGCGGTCGTATGGCAAGGGGGTTGACATGGAGGGGGTGTGATCATTTCGCCATTTTCCGGCCGTACCGATATCAATCGGACAGCACAGGGTAAGCGACAGCCCACCCTCCCCCCCCTTCATACGGGACACGACAGGTGCAAAAGTAAGACTGCGACATGCGGGCCACTGGGCTGAAAGGGAAAAGGGTTTGTCGACTCTCACGGAGTTTCTCGCGCATGTTCGGATGATGAGTCTTGGATCATATGGCAAGGATTTTGCAACACAGCCCAGCTGAAGTCTTTTCCAGCCCGTCACATCCCTAGCGAATCTGTCCTCATCATGACAAAAAGAATTTTACCACATAGTAAGGGTGATGACATTGTGTTATCTAGCGGTCAACGTCAGAAAAAAGTCTCCCTTACCGAGACATGAAGCCGGGTCAATGACTTGACATGTGTAAGTCCAAGGCTCGCGCGCCAATGTATTCTCCCTCGGGCCACCGGCGCCTGAAATTTTTCGAGACTCAGGCATTGGAGTGCAGCATCTTATGCTAAGACTTTTGATGCGCGCCACCGGTTCAACTTATTGGTGAAGGGGGAGAAATATGACCAACCTGGACGATGATCTTGGCCACGAGCAGGGGGCCAGAACAGTCATCTCACTCAACACGCTGACTGACAGACTGACTGTCTGTCTATCAACTGCCAGGTTGGCATTAGCCGTCCCCAGGCATCAAGAAACTGTCGGCGCCGGCAGAAGTCGGAGAGCAAGCTTTCGACCGGCCAACATCCAATGCAGTCCTCACTCAACTAGGAAGGCGCTTTCACTCGCCCCCGCCCCCCCTTGACGATAGGCTGTAGGGCCGCTTGACAAGTGAGAGACGATCTCGTCAGAGGAGAACAGCGTGGATAATTCCACCAGACGGGGGGCCCCATTCTCCAGAACCGTTTCCCATCGGACTAATCCACCCCTGACCAAGCGGCATAAAAGAGAGGTACGAAAGAGTACTGTAGGCCCGTCACGCCAACCAGCCTTGCCAATCATAGACAGCACTCGAGGAGGGCCTCGACATGGGGCATGCTGCAGACGGACAAACTTGTTAGCCGAGTGGTTTCAGGTAACACATGGGGGGGAAGGGGGGGGGGTTGTTCTGGGAGTTGGATGATGCTAGCAAGGCAACCGGACTGTCCACACCAAGCCCGGGTGGAGGAGGAGCGCCCAGCGGGCATATGTGACCACAGGCATGCAGATGCGTGATAGCTGACCCCCTCCTTTGGGCTGCAGCCATGTCTGAGGCGATCTTTGGGGAGGTGGTCAGACAAAGACGGTATGCCCCGTAGGTTTGTCACATCGCTTCGAAGAATCTGCTTCGTCTGCTGCTTTTGAGGCTCTGCCTCTGGAACGAAGGCGAAAGAGAGAGAGAGAGAGCTTCCTCCCTGATCGCGCCGTGGTCAGAAAAGTTCTCTATGTGAGGAAACAAATTGCGGTAGCTCTCTGGGGCCAGGCACCGCAGGCGGCTAGGCCAAGGCTGTCACCGAGCGGCGCAGCTCCCCGCACGCGCTGGGCGAGAGGGAATTGCAAATGCAGGATTCGTGACGCTAAACCTCATCGAGCCGGTGGATCAGGTCGGGGGAAGACGCGAAGGATTGCGGGATGCTCACCCTCGCTCGACAATGTTCCTTGCTTGCTGGTCCTGGGCCAAGGGACCCCCAAACTGCCCGGCGAACCATACTATGCATCATGATAAGATTTGCGCGGAATTCGTAAGCGAAACTTTCCATGATCATATGAGGATGCCCTCTGCCCTTGGCGGAGGTTGGCCCTGGGGCATGGAGGTCCGATTCCGGGGCTAGGTTCTTCTTGATCCTGCGCCGTGGCAGAGGAAGATGAAAAGGGTTTGGCTGCGCGATATCTGCTGCACGTAAAGCGTATGAGCCTCATAAGGCTGATGATGTTGATGATGATGAGTGTCCGAGTGTCCATCTGACTGAGCTCGTTCGGGACATCCATTATGGAGAGACTCGACTTTTCTCGGAACACGGGAAGCTTGAATCCATCGCGTCGAAGGGGCTTTCTTTGACGAGGCTGGCGAGGATCACCGCGAAGGTGGGTGCGGAGGTTCTAGAGGGCTCCGACCAAATCCGGGGTAAAACCAGCCCACCCAGTGCGCATGGGGGCCGCTCTGAAGTGCTTCGCACCGTATACACCGGCTTAATTTTGTACAATGCAGGTGTCATGCCACCCTCCTCCTCCTCCTCCTCCTGCTGTTCTTCCTCCTCTTCCTCCTCCTGCGGCCTCTTGTCCTCTCCACCCTCTTCAGAAAGAGAGTCTCTCAAGAGGGAGGGGGGGGGGGGGCGGAATGTGGACTCCCCATCTCGATGCCGTGGTAGGGATGTTCGAGGATGGAGCTCAAGGAGGCAGAAGCGATAGCCTGTCGTTGGCCAGGGCCCCTGTCACAAGCTGTTTTTGTCACAAGCTGCATTAAGCTGCCGAGCATGTAGAGCGCTGTACCACGCAGTATCGCTGACTCGCTGCCATGGGTGGGAGGTGAAGAGACAGACTCTGCCAAAGGTCGCCGGAAAGAGAAAACGAGGCCATCAGGAATGCAGTGCGTCGAGTGGTGACAAAATGATCTGTAGCCTGCAGAGCAACCCACCACATTCATTTCTGTGGAGCACACCCTCCATAATTTGATTTTCTTTTTCCCCAGACGACTTGTCAACCACACGTGCTGTCTCGTTGCATTCAGGTGATCCAGGAGGCGTGCGTGGCGTTCTTGGAGGGCAGGCAATGTCACCGTATCAAGAGAAGACCAGAAGAGGAAAAGTCCCCCACGCAGGAATCGACTCGACTCTCGAGGCTTGCCATCGAGTCTAGCTCGACACGTAAAAGTCCGGGGCCTCTCTGTGCTTTTGTCTACCAAGCAACACGACTGTAACACACAAAAGTGACCCAATGCGTCGTCGTCGTCGTCGTCGTACGCTATCCAATGCGTTGAATCGTGATGTGTCGGGTGGAATGGTACAAAGGAACAATCTCAGAATGAGGGCGGGGATGGAAGAAGATTGGGGGGGAGGGGGGAGGGGATGCGGGGAAGACACGGTGTGGCTTACTTGGGTGCTGCTGGCATACCGCAGGACTGGTAGCCCAAACGCCACCACCCACGACTGGAACTCGAGGTCTCAAAACGGTTTGACTCTAACCAGCGGGACGATCTTCCCTCGACGGCCCAGCCAAGCTATTGCTTTTCACACGATCAAAATCTAGAGATGGGAGCTTTCTTGAAGACTGTTGCAAATATACATACAGAACATTGCATGAGAAGGAAAAGGCGCGCTGGCTGGAGGAGGAGTGCTTGGTTCTGGGAGGTGGTGGAGGTCAGCGCCTGAGTGGCCACTAGGGAATACAGTATGTAGGCCCCCCCCCCCGGGGGAGCAGGGGGAGGGAAAAAAGGCACTGACCATTGTACCATAGTGACACTAAACCCCCCGAGTTAAACCGCCTAAACCTGGTCTCCCCCCCCCCTCCCCTCCTCCCCAGCGCCTCCCGCCAAAGATAAAATCCGTTAGTTCAGATCTGGGCCCAATCAGAGCCGGACCCCCCAGAATAGGGCCAGCTGATCGCCCTTTTTCCCCCATTGTAAACCCCATGGCCCTTCTGCTGGCTGTTCTGTGCGAAGCCCTTTGAACGCCGTCGCCGCCGCCGCCCCCCCCCCTTTTGGCCCGGCCTTTTCCATTTTCAATCTTCGACCATACTATGTCCCTTGTCCACGTCCACTTCCGCTTCCCACCCCAGTCCTTTCCTCTCGTCTCCATTCAGTCTACTTGAGCCAAAGTCTGAAAAGATCCCTTCTCTACTAACTCTTGTCTCTCTCTCTCTTCTCTCCCCCCCCTTCCCCTCGTCTCCATTCTTTTGTTCTCCATCTTATCTGACCTGGCCTGGCCTGACCTTGACACTGCGCGCATACTTGCTCCTGCTCCCGTACCATCCGTCGTTGGTCATCGCCCATTCCGCCCTCCAGTCCAGCCTGATACCACCCACCAACAACTTCCACCCTATCCCAACCACTCGTCTCCGGTTCCACTTCTCGTCAATCTCGTCTCATCGGTTCTCGAGCCACCCCTTCCCGCCTGGACCAACCTCCCGTCGAAACACCTGCTACTGCTGCTGCTGCTGCTACCGCGGCTGCAACCGTCTTCGGCCATTGCTTCTGCTGCAAATGGTCGTCCACGAGACCATAGGTCGAGTCTGCCGCCGACTACCAAGCCCACGATCCCTCGAGAGGAGACTCACCCACAGACACACCGAGACGATATCCCATCCAAAGAACGTGGCTTGACGGCCTCAACACTCTCACCATGGCGATTGCCATGGGCTGGCGAAAGCCAGACAATGTCGCCGGCTCCTCCGCCCCGGCCATCATGATCGGCATCTTTGTCGCATCCGGAGGTCTCTTGTTTGGTTATGATACAGGGTGAGGCCGATCCACAGGAAACGACGCGCTCGTGTCCAAGGGGGGAGGGGGGGGGGAGAGAAAAGTGATTTCTTCGGGGAGACAGGGTAACTGACCTGGCCTTCTTGGCATGTACAGGACGATTAATGGCATCCTCGCGATGACGGCTTTCAGGGACCAGTTCTCGACCGGATATAAAGTTCAAAACGCTTATGCGCTCACACCATCCCAGACCGCCATCATCGTTGCAATCCTCAGCCTCGGGACGGTGCTGGGAGCCTTGCTTGCCGCCCCTGTGGGAGACTACTTTGGAAGACGCAAGTCACTGATAGCTGCCGTCACCGTGTTCAACTTTGGGTGTATATTCCAGGTCTGTGCGCAGGCGATACCGATGCTATTAGCTGGAAGGTAGGTCTCGAGGGCATTGAACACCACCAAACGCCGAGGTCCTCTTTTAGTGTGTTGTCGTTGATGAGCAGGACACTGACACGGTGCATTCGTCGACAGATTCTTTGCTGGCGTAGGCGTGGGCGTGATATCCGTCCTCGTGCCCATCTACCAGGCGGAGATGGCACCGAAATGGATCAGAGGAACCCTGGTCTGCTTTTACCAACTATCCATCACCGCCGGCCTGCTCACGGCCTCTGTCGTCAACATGCTCACCAATGAGATGGACGGGGCGGCCGCATACCGGATACCACTCGGCCTGCAATTCACGTGGGCCGTCATACTCTCACTGGGTCTCTTCATCTTACCCGAGACACCCAGGTTCCTCATCAAACGTGGACAGAAAGATGCTGCTGCCATCTCGCTGAGTCGCCTGCGTCGCCTGGATCGGCTGCACCCGGCACTGGTCGAGGAGCTGGCCGAGATCGAGGCGAACCACGAATACGAACTAGCCCTCGGACCCGACACCTACAAGGACATCATCATGGGCACACCGCACCTCGGACGGCGGACCCTGACCGGATGTGGTCTCCAGATGCTACAACAGCTGACGGGGGTCAACTTCATCATGTACTACGGCACTACCTTCTTCACCGGCGCTGGTATCTCAAACTCCTTCCTCATCAGCATGATCATCAACATCGTGAACTTCTTGTCCACCTTTCCGGCCCTCCTCGTGATCGAGTCATGGGGCCGTCGGAAGGTCCTCATCGTCGGCGCCATTGCCATGGCTGTCTGTCAGCTGCTGATCGCAGCCTTCACCATCGCAGCCGGCGAGTCCATGAAGACCACGGCCCATCAGCTCCTCGTGGTCTTCATCTGCGTCGACATCTTCTTCTTCGCCGCATCGTGGGGACCCGTCACCTGGGTCATCACCTCCGAAATATACCCTCTCAAAGTCCGAGCCAAGTCAACCTCCGTGTCGACAGCATCCAACTGGCTGCTCAACTTTGGCATATCGTACGGTACCCCCTACATGGTCGAGGAGGGTACAGGCTACGCCGACATGGGCACCCGAGTGTTCTTTGTCTGGGGTGCCTTCTGCGTCGTGGCTGCCTTCTTCGCCTGGGCCTTCGTGTACGAGACGAGCAAGATCAGTCTGGAGCAGATCGACGAGATGTACGAGCGTGTGCCGCAGGCGTGGAAGAGCGAACAGTTCGAGCCCAGCTGGAGCTTCCAGCAGATGCGCGACCTGGGCTACTCAGACTCGGGCGTTGTGCCGCAGGAACAGGAGCTGGAGCCGACCTCATCACATTCTTCAGGGCGATCAGAGGCGGAGACGGAGCAATCGTTAACAGCTGTCAACTCTGCCTCGGAAGCAGAAAACAAAGCAATAACGTCTATGGGCCACGTCGACTTTGGTTATTGAGAGAGGAAAAGATGGTGGTCATCTTTTTTTCTTTTTTTTTCTTGCTTTTTTTGTTGCATAATCATTTTTCGTAATTTTTTTTTTTTGCCACCATATTTATGTTACGTCTGGAACGCCACCGTCGTTCACTTTACGAGAAGGGTGGGGGGGGGGGGGTTCTTTCTTGGATGGCCGTCCACACTGCACGTCACGCAAAATGAGATACCAGCGCTGGAGTTTCTACTTGGGGGTGGATTGCGGAGTTCTTTTTCTTTTCTTGTTTCTTCTTGGGCAAAGGGGCATGGGTCGTCACTTTTGATTTTCAATGATATCAAACTACTAAATATCTTGGGGGGTACGGGATGTGGGCTTCACGGGCTTCACGGTTACCACAATATGGCCCATCTATATCTTCTCTCTGCATGATTCTTCCTACTGGAAGAGATTATACGTTTTTTTCTTTGAAGAAAAATAAGGGAGGAACGGGAATGAACTAGGGAAGCTGATGTTGTTGTTTTTTGGTTGGTGATTCAAACGGCGCATCTTTCTATAATTTCTTAAGGGCCATGCTGTGACAACCATGGCACCTACCTGACCTATATGCACCATGAATGAAAGGAAAAACCAGTTGAGGAAGAAGACAAATGTCCCTCTCCCCAATTGACGACCACCGGAGCCTGATTGCACAGTGCCAGTTTCTACTGCCTAAGCCTCACAGATTGATCCTTTTCTTTTTTTTCTTTTTTTTTTTCTTGCGACATCTCCCCATCCCCATCCGTGTCGTGCCATTTCAATCTAAGGAGCTAGCGCTGGGGCCCAATCCACGGGCAAAAGGGGGGGGGAGGGAGTCAACCCACCACCCCCCCCCAAAACCAAGTTTCAAAAGCAAAGAAGAAAAAGGAAGAAGGTTAAATAAAGTTCATGCATGAAAACATCCCAACAATGCCTGATACACACACACACATACACACAGACATGCACACAGCATGAATCTACAAGAAGAAAAAAAGAAGAATCCCGGAATAGAAAAGAAAAGAGTTTGGGTGTGTAGGAGGAGGTTTCTAATCCCCCTTAGGAAGGGTTTTGCACCAGAAAGAAAGAAAAAAAACCATGGGATGATTCATGGCGTGACTGAAATAAAGTTCCCCTTTCTGGGGGGGGGATGGTCCACTCGGGCTGGAACTACTTTTGGCCTGAATCTCACGATCCTGAAAGGTGAGTTGGCTGTTTCTCTGTTTGTATGGGGGGGGCATCGAGGTGTCAACTGACTTCAACTTCTGATTTGGGTACTTACCTACATACTATGTTGTAGATAGTACTGTATACACCACCATCGAGCCCTCCTCGTTCCTGTAGGCTCTCAGGGGGGGGGCCCGCCCCCCCCCCCCGGGCGGAGAAAGAAAAAGACCACCAACCACCCACACGCACCTACAACAAACAAAAAGGATGGGAGAGCGC
>JACWQW010000166.1:0-66929 GCA_014849355.1 Cryphonectria radicalis
CGTCAACGTATACCAGCTAAAGCGGACTCGGCTTACGCGCAAGGTCTTGGCTCAATTTAACAAAATGGCAAGGAACAAGGGAACCATCAAGGCAGCGCCTTCTGCACCCCCCCCCCCCCCCCCGGAATCCACGATCGTGTCGACAACAACAAAGACCACTTCAACAACGACGTCTAGTTTTGCTATCCAGGCCTACGAAAATGGCATCCTCGACTCCTCCAGATCCAAGAAGATATTCGCAAGCGACATACCCAGTCTCGCAGAACGGCTTCGCCCCCTGAATCAGTGTATGAGCGCTATCTCGACAGAATGGGATCAGTTGTCAATGAGGCAACCATGGTTATTGAAGTGAGCGGGAAGCTACTAAAGGAGCACGACAACAAAGGCTATATCAGAGCCTTTAACTACGCATTCACAGGCTTTCCGAAGAATGTTGGTTTCAATAATAGCCTATCTGCTCTGCAACCTGATTTTGTCGAAGGTCTTGAGATGCAGGAATTTCGCCCATTCCCGGTCTATAAGCATGTCGACGGAGTTGTTCTTTACAAGGACAACCCCCGTTCTGTGACGCTGCCACATTTGGCCGGAGAGTGGAAGGGACCCGGAAAGGCTATGAAAGAAGGGAGGCTGCAGAGCGCCTATAATGGAGCCTCCCTTGTCTTCGCGAGGAACCAGGCGCTTTCTTATCTTGGGAAACCTGACCCCCCTGGCCATGCAGAGATCACGACTTTCACCACAGACGGCACCACCAGCCTTAACCTGTATGCGCACTATACTGCTCCATCGGAGGATGGCACGCTTGAATACCACCAGTATCCCGTCAAGTCGACAAACCTCACAGACTCTCACCAGGGGTTCAAGGACGGCCGAAGATATCTTAGGAACGAACAGGATCATGCGAAGGAACAGTCTTACGCCCTGAGGGACCAGCTAAAGGAGCACTGGAAGCAGCGCTGCGGTGCTCCCCAACTCATCACCGAAGGAGCTCCTCCGCCTGTGCTGGGCTCGGAGCCGCCTGGCTCGAGCGCATACGAGGATGAAGACAAAGACGAAGCTGGCCACGAGATAGTCGAGCAACCATGCGGACTTACGCCTCCGACTTCGTCCGGATTGGAACGCCCGTCTAAGCCTCGCCGATAGCAGTATTGTGTTAACTGTTCTTCCAACCCTACTTCCTTTCCGAGGCGTTTAGCATGATGACCGAAGATGGCTCGCGAGATTGGATCGTCAGACTTCTGACCACCGTGCAGCGACGGCTCAGTCTGTCGAAAGGCGGGCGGGCTTGTGGTGCAACTCTGGCTTCCATCGAATCTTCAAGCCACCCTGGCCAATGTTCGCCGTAAAGAACAGAGCGGCAGTGTTGCGCTCGCCTACAGCCATGGGCTCCCTCGGCCAGTGCTTTAGCGAGGATGTGAGAGATCGGACAAGGAATGGGTAAGCGCTCTTCGATGAAGATGAACGTCGTCGGAACCCGCGCTTCCTCTTCTCGCCTTTGTGATAGCGAAATAAAAACTTGCATCGCAAGGCGATCCTGGCCACCGTTTCTCTCGGGGTCGTGCAAGATCCACAAGTCAATATCCTCCCAGCACAATACTTTGAGCTCTGGATTCTCCTCTCGTTCATCCAGGCCTCCGCATATGACACATCGCCCTGTATGAGGTTGGTCGCGGAATTCCTCGACATCTGTATAGGCAGCGGAGTGCGTCCTGCGCGGCACAACACGCGGATGACCAAGGCTGCTGCCCACATCTGGCTGCGCCGCCCTCCACCACCGTTTTTCCCGTCCGTTTCATGATGACCTCTATCTTCAGACTCGTCACCAACGGACCAGGATTTGCTAAACCCGGCGATGAGGCTCGTTCAAGACTTCGGGGGACAAAATGCATTGACGATGTGGCTGATGTCGTCAGTCGGATGGGCAATGGCAGAGGAGGAGACAGGGACGGGGGCCCGGGAGAGGGAGGGAGGCCTGGGGGGCTTTGTGGGTATATAGCTCGTCTGCCGTGCTCTTCTCCTGAAGGACGTGGTGGTGATATTTTCTGCATCATTCTCTGAAAATGGCCATCTCAACACTGAAAGGAGGTACATTTCCACTAGTACGCACGTTGGTCCGTACGCGTTTGTTTATTATTTCGGCCGCCAGGCCTACCAGTCTTTTAGTTTCCTCCTCTCTTCACCTTTCAATTCAATGGCTTGATTATCATCAACTTCAACAAACACCAAGTACGACAAAGCATGCCAGCGACGAGCCGCTCTCTGGGGAGCCACCGCTCCCCGAGGAGCCGCCACTCGCCTCCTTCGACCTCATTCCTGACGAAGAGGTGGTGGATATCTTTGGCGACCCGGACGACAGCGATGAAGACATAAGCTCCATATTTCTGATTACCGAGTCGACTGAGAAGGCACGAAAACGAGCCCTGAAGGCCTGGAACAAGTAGGTCCTCTTCCTCCTTTCCCCGGCATAGTACGTATAAATGCTAACGGGCCGAGCCAAGCCATCGAGACTGGGTCTTCCGCAAGCACAACAAGCTACTTGAACCGATCGATATCTGGGTCGACGTGGTCAAGAACGACCATGCAGCAAAGGCACATTGCCAGAAGTTCCTCCGACTCTACGTCAAGGCTTCAAAGAGGAAGCGGCTTACCCTTGGGCCCGAGGAGTTTGTCATCGAGCAGGGCGTCAAGGCTCGCAGGACCGCCAACGCCTTCTGGGAAGCCTTGATTGCTGCGGCAGATGCCGAGTATCTGCTGCCGAAAAGGCAAAAGGACCAGGAACTATACTGGATGATCCTGAGAAGGCCGAAAAATTGTCCTGGCTGAGTCGATCAAGGCCTTGTTTCCCAAGTCACCACCCAGGTCAGTCGCTCTTGCTGAGTCTTGCTAAAGTTGCAAAGCTGATCGTGCTTGCTAGTGGATATACAAGGAAGGCGCAACTCTCATGGGGTTGTCCAAGGAGTCAGATTATGAAAAGGTGGAGATGACAGGTCGCGACACCGGACAAGCTTCTCAGGACTCTCTACGAACGCGCCGACGATATCCCCGTGCAACACCCCATTCAACGCGTCATTTTCCCCGCCCTCGTACTCCCCCCCCCCCCTTTCTTCGAAACTTACACATCAAACAGATTTAGCTTCTCAACGACACTGCTCCCGATACCCATCTTCTGCCTCATCAGTCTTATCGCCGCACGTGGCGTTCAAGCTGGTGCTTTTGAAGGCGACTTTGAGACATGTGAAGACTTGTTCAACCGGCCGCAGTTCGAGGACGGTGTCGACTGGATACCCCTTGACTGGAAGAACGAGATGTTGGACGAGAAGATCTTCCCGATGGTCTGGTCGACCTTCATCCGTATCATCCGCCGCTGTCTCCTCGTCATGGGTTGCAGAAAGAAACCTCGTGTCTGCGCATTTCGGGTTAGTGTTGGTGCCAATCTCGATGGTAAGTGACAGGGTCTTTTCCGCTCACGACACGACGCATATGCTAACTGTGCCTAGGCTGCCTCAAACCTGCGCTCCACGACTTTGTCATCACAGCCAGTCGAGTGACGTCTATGAGAACAACTATCTGACGAAACGCATGCGTGTCGACCTTGCTCGCTGCCGTCTTGGCGACCTTGCCGGCTCCAATGGCCTTCCCTTCGAGTATCTCCGCGACCTCTCTATCCAACGGGACCCGGGTGCACCCATCGAAAAATTACCCAGGACCAACGACAGTACATGGAGAGCCGCAACGACACGACCGACGAACGGGCCGAAGAGCTATCGCTGCTGACCATGGACTGAATGGCGCAATACATGGCCCGCGGAAAAGGGGAAACTCGTCCTGCCTCCCGTCGGCCCGGTCAAGAGCGACTCCGGATCGGACGACTCGCAAATGTCCATTTGCTTCCTCTGCTCGAAAGCCCTCAAGTAGCGATCAGCCCTTACCAAACATTACAACCGGGTGCACATACCAGCGGGCGCCTTCAAGAGGCCGTTTGACTATCCAAGGTGCCGCGAGCTGAGATACAGCAATATCCCGATTTCGGGATCTTATGAATGGATAGCCCATATGGCATGGAGGAGATTCACGGGAGGGAACACGCACCGAAATTCGACTCAGACTCGCCAGCAGAGCCGACCACGAGCACCTGCTTTGTTTTCCAAGGCCATCTTCATGCCGGAGTCCCGAGACACTACAGCACACACTCCAAGGTGTTTGTTTCTGGAGAGCTCTTCCCATGCCCGGAATGCCCTCGGGACCTAGGCGACTAGGACGGCAAGTGCGAGCTCCTCAGCGGCGACGACATGCTCGTGCATCTCGCCCAGGTCCACCACCACCCAGCCATCGTGCGCTGAATCCTCTGCGACAACTTCACCACACCAAGGGGGCCTCGCGACTCACATGCGGGACACTTCAAGACCGAGTCTTAGCCAGTTGCCTGTCCCTGCTGCGTTGTGGCATCTGGGGAGGGAGCCCCTTTGTTCCACACCTTCAAGTCCTGGCACCTCCACGCCATTGCGTTGAGCCATACCCACGGCCTCCCAGATGACCCCATCGCCAAAGCCGGTGGGTTCAAACACAAAAGGAGATGTGCGAATGGGTGCCCTAGCCCAGCCTCGAGCCTTGAAGGCGTCGACGAGTGGTGTGGCAAGCAGGACACCCCGGAGACCCAACCTGCCGCAACTAACTTGCCGCCGAGTCCTCCGGCTTCGGACCCCGGAGAGGCAGATATACCTCTCAAACGAGCCAGGCTCTGCTCTTCCCCGTGTGTTTAGGGAACCAAAGTACCAAACTGTCGACACATTTCGTGAGCATCAACCAACAACAACTGAGTGCAAGCGCTTGGGTGATGCACTATGGAGAGAAGTGGAAAGAAAAAGAGAATGAAAAAAACTCGGTATAGAAAAAAGTTGGTTGCATCGTGGCCAAGACAGAAAGCGCCGGTATACTGACTGCGTGACGACAAATATGTACAATATGTAAGTTTTAATCCTAATCTATCCGAGGGTCTCAAATGGCCTCTCTATGTTGTTACATTACGGTTCCTCCTCCTTAGCCGCGTCGCCTGTGATGATGATGATGCCGTAGAGTCAAGTGCGGCCTCTTGAGCCCCTGTTTGTCGTTGACTCCTGCGCGTTCTGCGTTCCCCAGCTTGAGGCTTGGAAAGGAGAGCCTCTGCGGCACCGTCACCAACACGGCGGCGGTGCTTACTTCGACGACGACGAGGCTCAGGCGCAGCCGCCATGGGTGTTGCGGCTCTTTCAGCGAACATCGACGTATCGGCCTCCTTTCCCATACCTGGCTCTGGATGCTCCTGGCTCGAACCGTCTTGGTCGACTTCGTGCCTCCTCCTCTTGGTCGGCTGACGTGCCGCGTTGCCGCCGTCGCCTCTCAGCTTCTTCTTCTTGCTGCTGCTTGCACTCGAGCCGACCTTGACCGTTTCGTTTTTCAGGGATCATGCAGACTCGATCAGGGCCAATTGCTCGAGCACCCATTGTGCCCGCTGCTCCTGACGGCGTACAGCCATCTCCTGCCGTTGAAATGCCTTTGTGCCCCTAAGGAAGCTGCGGATCTGCTGCCTTGTCGCCAGCAGTTCGGCCCTAGTTGCGTCGAGCTCCTCAGGTGTCCCGGTTGTCGTCGATGTAGCTGGCGAGGAAGACGCATCGAAGCGCCGCAGCTCGTCCCATGCCTTGCGATACTGCGGCTCCGACCTTTTCATTGCCGCAGCATGGTGGTCCCGCCGCCAGTAGGCGCAGTTGAGATACTCCACCCATGTCGTCCATGCGTCCTGCTGGCGTGGGTCCTCGGCAAGCTGGAACGGTTTCGTGAAGCCGTGAGACGCCAGGCGTTGCCTGACCGACCGCCTGCGCGTATGCCGTGAAGCCCTCCCTCCCAGACGCCTCTAGGAATCTCTCTTCGTACTCCCATGCATGCCTGACGGTGTCCTCGAGCGAGGGGTCAGAAACCACATGCGCTTCTCCTCTGAGCAGATATCTCTTCTTTCGCGACTCGAGGTGAGTTGCGAAGCCCTTATCTCTGACGGCCGAGCCGCGGTTGTCCCACTGCCACTTGTGCTGGAATGACAACCAATCCTCTAGTTGCGCAGAGAATAGCGGCGGTACATTGCCGTCCCGACGGCCCGAGTCGGTGTCGCCCAGCCACGGCTCGAACTTTTCCGTGTCGGCTCCTGCGCCCTTGGCCGTGTGAAACAGAAGCCCGAGGGGTACCACTGGCCTGCCACCAGCCTTTACCAGCTCGTCGTGGCAGAAGGCATCTCTAACCGGTTGTTGCCCTCGGGGGGCGGGCTGGAGGTTGGAGACCGGGCCGCTCTTCTGTGGTTTTGTGACTGCGACGGTGCATCGTCGGTACTGCCACGGTCGGCGAATGCGCACAGGAGCCTCGTGAGCTCGTTGGTGTTGAGGGGACCAGCTTTTGTGGCTGCGGCGCTACCGACATGGCACCATCAGCGACAGGGTTTCGCGGGACCGAGACAAATGTACAGGCAGGTGTGTGAAGTTATTATCGGCATTCGAGCGGCAAAATCCCGGCACTCGACTGGGTGCTCGGCAAAACAAAAACAACAACGCGTCACGATGCGTCACCCTCGCCAACGCTACAATTGCGTCTCTGCGCGATTTGCCCACCATGGGCTCGACTTCCTTATCTGCCGCATCCTTACACCATTTAATTCGCCTCAATTGCAGAGAAAGACTTCTCGTAGAGCCCCTGCGCTCTTAGGACGACCCATCTACGGCATCTCCGACAATCGCTCATCAACCAAAACCGTCAAGTAGGCAGGTAGCTCGTCAAATTCGACGCTTGATGTCTAACCGACGGTTTGCTACCCGAGAACATGCCATACGACAAATTCTCGTGCCCCCTCAGGGCGAACTGGCTGCATCCAGGCCTGTCCTACAACCTGATTTCCTTTATTGTTATGGAACAGGTATCGTTACTGACCATTTTCTTTCTTCTAGCCATCCCCTCACCTTTTCATTCGACAAGCACCGTGTCAGCAGCCTTTCATGTACTATCTTCTACCTCCGAGACGAAACGAGTTCGCGCGCGCTTCCTGTTGCAGCATATAATACCGACCGCCGGCACATCGAAAAAGAACGCGAGAAGTCCTTGCGTTGTCCAATCACAAGACCAAATATACCTGGTCAGATCTTATTCAAACTCCAGCTGAGGAAAATCACGCCTGTGGAGCATTTGTGTGATCCATACATACTGGCTCTGCTAGTTGCTGTGGCTCAGGAAAAACGGGAGGTCCAGGGACCACCAATCTCCGAAGACACTGCCGGTACCAGCTATGGCAGCGTGACAACATATCAAGTAAAAATATCAATTTGACCCCTTCTTATTGCTCTTCCGCTAACAACTTTTCTGCTTCAGCCCTTCCTTCTATTTACTGACGATGACCCCGAATATATCCACCTCTTCACAGCTGAGTTACCGTCGTCCTTCCTCGACCGGTGTGATCTTCCTGCGCTTCCCTACTCAGCACCACAGTCCATTGCGATTCAACGAATTATCGCCCCTTGCAAACCGTACGAGTCCTTTCGTGACCGGCTTCTCGAACTTCTTCCTCCAGCAACTGCAAGTCAGGGGAGAAAGCGGAAGCGAGATGCAAGAAGAGATGAAGGCATCCAGAGGAATCCACCCTTATCTCGGTCTTGCGGAAATCCAGTGTCCTTGTCATGTCCGTGACTCGTCTGGGAGACCGTCGTAATCGATAGGCCTTGGTAGGTTTTTATAGCTGTCTACGAGCTCGAAACAATGCCAACGCCGAAATTACTCCACGCTGGAACAACCCAGGCCTGGGCCACGGGCGCTCCAGGCAACACCGTGTCCTGGCTGGCCTTCCTCGTCGTCATGAATGACGCGCCTCCCGACTGTGGAGAACAGGTCCTTGATGATCACGTGGGCGCTTCTCGTCCAAGGTCGCCGTGAAATGCTCCCAACTGACGCCTTTCCGGTAGGGCAAGGCAAAGTCTGCGTCCGGGTTTCGTCCTGACACCGAGCCGCGATGAGTCTTGGGGGGGGGGGGCTTGCCGAATCGAATGCCACACAGGGTAGGCGCGAGAGGTCATCATCGCCCTCTGGCGACTCTGTTGCCTCCCTGACAGAGCGATTGTCGGTTTCGGGCTATCTCTCCCACACGAGCATGCTTACTCCAGTACCCTTCTACGCTTTGGTCGAGATACCAATATTGACAACCCCAAACCCGCATCTTGTGCAGCCGACGTGTGTCGGATGCCGGCTTCCCATCGTATGCCGCCCAACGCCGGCCCCTGCTCCCGCTGCTCCAGCATCGCGAGACAGAACGTCCAAGACTTTGTGCAAAACACCGTGCTGCCCCAGCTGCGCAGCTTCAGGAGCAAGTCCACGGGCCTCAACGGCTATGTCATGCCGCTACGCTGGGTTATTGACATGGACGACAGGCCGGAATGGCCAATAGAGTGGTCTACAAAAGCCCGAAATGTGTTTACCCTTCATGACCTGGGTCGATCACAATGTCTTGCTCGATACCAGGACGCTGGAGGTTTAGGCACCGATAGATGGGGAGGAGGGAGGGTTATTTCCCTAGGGAGATGCAGCAGTGGCGATACAACCGGGAGGGCCAGTTCAAGATCTACGAGGAGACGGGCTTGATCGAGAGATATATTCCCCCTCTTGGAGTAGTGGTGGTTCGCACATTCAGCCTGTATCTAGCAGCAGGACTTGAACAGAACAGAGAATGAAAAGGGGCATCATGGAAGTTCATCATTTGAAAATTGAACAAGTAGCTACTATTGCTTAGCCAAGCAGCAATGGATATAGGAATGTGCTATGCGTGGAAATCGATCCGAAGCGGCAGCACGGTAAAGAGCGGCATAAATTAAAACCAGCTTCAAGTTCATCTCGAGGTCCTACGTCCTCGGTACATGTAGTTCATTCTGAGGCCCTGCCCCCGTCATCTTCTCTCCTAACCACCCACCCCCCGTGGCCTGTCACCTTCAAGACTGCAGAAAGCAGCTATTGCTGCACGGTACCGCACGTGGGATACTTATAGGTAGAGAGGCTAGAGAGCTGCTCGTTGCAGCCATCTTTCTTGCATTTCACCTTTCACCTTTGCGGGAGGAACGGTAATCGGGGGCGCTTCCGTCGCCAGACATGATGCTGGACAGGTTAGGAACCTCGAGTGTCTGTTGATTTCTTTCCATCTCGGAACCATGAAATCTGTCGCCGACTTTATACTCGAGAGCAGAGGCCATGATGGCTGGAAGGGGGGCAACGGCGAGCTGTAGACGAGTAAAGAAGCAGGCTCTCTATCGAAGGCACTCTATGGTGGTTCACAAATGGTAGGAGGGAAGATAATCGGTTGTTTACTATCGTAAAAAGGCGCCTTGCCAACTGCCTGTCCATATAAAAAGAGGAAGTTGGCGCTAGTCCTAATTGGGAGTAAAATATTAGCGACTCACAACTTACCCTAGACCAGTGAATGGCCGAGGGGTCAGTCACTTTTTTCTTGTTACTGGTGGCCCAGGGCCCCACATTTCCTTCGGAATCTGGCGAATGGGGATTATTCACTAACAAATCATTGCAGCAATATATGGCTTCTGCATGGCACCTCAACCCCACTTTTACCTCTCCTTACCACCCTTACGATAGCTCGGGCTGCACTTTTTAAGTACCTCACTTTGGCTCTCCTGCAGATCAATCTGCACAAAAGCGCCATTTTATCTATTTTAGCTCAGCTCGGGTTCTTCTTCTCACAGTGTCTCTCACATGGTTCCCTTTTTTTTTTTGGGTTTTTTTTTTGGCCTCCCCTTCCCACCAACTCTTTACTCCTTATCGATCCGCATGTCCGGCAGCACCTCGCATCAGCACGGATAATGCCAGGGCAGGGACTTGGTTGGTGCAGCAGGACCCGGATAATCAGAGGCCGATAAGTTTATGACCAGTCTCTAGGGAAGGCGACCTTTCGAAACTGGCACTTTGCTCGCTCAGGTAGAAAAGCTAACAATCTTTATTCATTGAACTCAATGCTAATGCTGGCTTGAGTGATCTCTTGCTTGATAGTCTCAGTTGCGTCCCCAAGTTCGTCTTTGACCCAAGTCTCAAGCTCATATTTCACATCCACCATCTTTTCGTCTAACTGACAGTCAAGCTCCTCTGACGCCCGCTCGATTTGTTCATCCAGCCTGTCTACCTCGGCTGTCAACAGTTCCCACTTTTCAGACTGATCCCGGAACAATGTGTTGATATGTTCCAATATCCGAGCTTCGACCATCGCAAGTTCTTGGTGTAGCGTGTCTGCGAAGCTCTTTTGCTGTTCAGCTTTGATCTTCTTGCGAGTAGTCTCGAGGCGTGCTGTCTCAGCGTCCGCAGGAGAGCTCACGCGTCGCCGTTTGGTGGAAGCCGAAGGTGAACCAGGTACTGTAACCAGGATTAGCAGGATGGCAAGGAGGCCTTGATCTTAACTTACTTGGAGCTTTGTTTGACAGGGGCAGAGGTGGATCTTCAAGATCCTCATAAGATGGCGGGCTCGGAATGGACGATGGGCCAGTAATGACCCGTCCACCTCGCCCAGAATACAGTGCAGCAAGTCGCGCGGTCGTGTCCTGGGGTTGAAACTTCTGGCTCGAGAGGGTCTGACAGAATTGAAGTGACAAGCTATCAGATTGCACATAGAAAGTCAAGTTAAGAGTGCTTGGGAGCGATAAAATTGAAGTAAGAAGGGCTTTCTTAGCAGGATGAGGCTCATAAAGCGGCCCTATCAACTCAGCAGGCCTGGTTAGCACAAGGTGCAAGCACTTGGCCGTCATGCCAAGACTGCTTCTGACTTGGTCCGGTAGGCTGTCCGAGGCAAGTGTAGCAGAACGAATCCGGTCCAGCTGGATCCATAAGTAAATGGGCGTTCTGACGCGGGATCTTTTGTTTCGATGCAGCTCGACTATGATTCGAAGTTCCAACAGACTTGTCTTGCCCGATGTATCAGAGATCGTAGAGAATGTCAGAGGATGGGCGGCAGAGTCAACCAGACATTATTGCCTAGTGCCGTTGTCCAGAACCCACTCAAGAGCTGCAGGTAACTCTGTGAGAGCCATCGATGGATTGTAGGCAGTAGATTGCGCGGACGCCTGCTCAGCCATGATCACAGCCTTCTATAGCAAGAAACCATTAGTAAATCGAAATAAGAAAAAGTCGTTCAAGTAAACGGAGGATGACGTATCAGGTAAGATATTATTTAGAAGGAAAAGAAAAAAAACCCCTTGCGTGGATGCGCAAGAACCCGCCCACCCCGGCTTTCAGCACGAGCAGAGCAGCCGAGACTCATAACTTAAATATATTATCCCAGACAAATAAAGAGGGAGAAAAAGGAAGAAAAGGGGGAAAACTAGCCGTCAAAGTTGAAGCACACTGGAACAAATAGGCATCGCACATCCGGCTGCTCTCCGAGGGTCTCTTCCTATTAGACAGGTCCGCAGACCTGGCGTATAGGTGCGAGTGAAAAGCTACCCGATACAGGCACACACGATCACGCGCAAAGCAGGGAAGCCCCAAAGGCACCGCTCAGGCCCAGGTCGGTAGTCTCCTGTCGCTTGACTACTGAGAGCTAGCCACAGTATTCCAGAGTGCTACTCCAGATGTGCGATGGAGTATTTCAAAATTGACGAGAAGATGCTGGGGATGCTCAACATGAAAGAGTGAGGAGGAGTGGTAGCAGAGGAGAGGGAGAAAGGGCGTGAGCTGCCGATGTGAGTGAGAGACTGGTGATCTCAGGAAAAGGGGGGGGAGAAGTAAGAGCAGCGGGAACGGGCCGTAATATTAAAGTAAAGCGCTATCTTTGCTAGTCCACGCGGCCTCTTGACTAGCGCCGGTATTTGGATTATCAGAGACCAGTCATTGGTTGAGATAAGAATTGAGTTTCAAGCAGTCCACCTTCAGCATGTTATCAAAGAGTGGCCATTGGCTAGGATAAGAATTAAGCATCAAGCAGGTTCCACAAGACCCATCAGTGAATGCTTGACCGCTTCCGGGTCTGAGATGTTCCCCAGTTTCTTCAGCCACCTGTCGCTTTAAAGGGTGGCGGCGGGTTGACCCACTGTTTTCAGCAAATCAAGGTGAGCCGGAGCTTTGCGACCGGAAGGCCCTCCGCTTTCCCGCGGGGAATGGAGAGGGTTGCTGATGAACGCTTATCGGTTGGTCACATCATCCCCAACATGTCTCCACAAATCGCTTATCCGTGAGGTGTTCTTACCAGGCCATCTCCTTGTTCCCCTCGGCTTCCCGCCAGCTGCAGTCCGCCATCAATATGTTTTTAATGTGGCCAATTCTTATTTGACATGTTTCGTTTCACGCTTCGTTTCTCTCTCCCCACAAGTTCTCAAATCGCAATTCATCGACCTCTTCCATCGTCCAGCCACTATCATCCCGAGCCCTCTGCGAGACCCTGCCCAGCTCCACAAGTCATGGGTTCAGAGGAGGGGGAGGGGAGGCATCATGAAGAAGGCCGACGAGCTTCGCGAAAAGTTCTCCGTTAAAGGTCGCCGTCCTCCTGGTTGAGCGGCAGGGGGTTCTATACCTCTACCAGTCTGGGCCCGAGCTCCCTCCCCTCTCTACACTACCAACGGCCACTCCTTGGCGGATGTGCAGCAGGGCAGAAGTACCCCCACAAGCACAAGAGCCTGCCCCACAGGAGGGTCCGCGGCCCCGGTTCTCGCCCCCACAAACACGTCGGCCCGGGCCGGGAACCTCAAGATTGCGCTAAGGGGGCTCGGCAGATGAGGGAGCACTAGCGATAGGCCTGCATAAACAAGGGTTCCCAGTGTACAGGGGCAGTTACTAAGGTAAGGGGTGTTGAGTGATGACACCTGTCTTACCTGTCTTGGCCTGATCCCAGATGCTCGGTCTGCAGAGCTCTGTGCTCTGGTTTCGGCAATAGAAGTATTCGACCTTCGCCTAGCTCCACTTCTCCCTCCTCGGCAGTATCCTGGGACACATCTACTTATACGCCTCTCCATTAACGTCTCTGACCTCCCTCCTCTGTATAACGTCGGGATGCTTCATGTGCTTCTCCACGATCTATCGGTTTGTGCGGATGGCTCGTTTTGGACGCGCCGAAGTGGGTCAGACCCGAAACATTCGGGAGCTCCTTGCAAGTTTGGGCACGAGCCAGGCATAGATAGCATCAAGACTCAACCAGGCACTAAGGAGGAAACGGTGACTCCTGTGAGCATTGAAAGAATGGATTGGATTGACTATCTAAGGAAAGATGAAGAGAAGAGAGCATAGAATATGTTGTTTTATATAGGAGAAAGGTCAGGGTTAGGGTTTTTCCCCGACAGGCACCTACTTCTACGTAAGTTTCCTTAACATTCCTTCTTGATTTACATCTCAGAAATCCATGCTTTCCGTGGTCTTCTGGGACCCCGATGAGAGAGGTTCGACCAGGGAGGTCTCATTCCTTCTCTGTGATTCGAATCCTGCCGCGGGCGCTGTCAGACACTTACTGCAGAAACAACACACCGTGAAGGTGAAACTTGATGGACTGTATGGAAAGGAACTGCAGCTCGGGAATCGTGGCTTGGTCATGTTGCTCGCTGAGGGGGTGGGCATCGTGGGTTTGCTTCCGTTTGCCTCATCTCTGCTCTCCAGACGCAAACATGACACCGGCGACAAGGCTGAAGGACTACACGACTGAGTCGGCTCTACTACGACCAGGTTCGCAAAGTCGACATCATTTGGAGACTCGATCACAATAACCAGGTGAAGTGGGTTTCAGGGCTTTTCAAAGCCCTATCAGGCATTTAGGCCAGAAGTAGGAATGGACATACACCTGGAAGTGCAAAGAGCGTGTCACAGGTCAGCAACCGCCTTTTCACTGTTCGTCCGTCTTTGCTAACTATGTAGGCTCTATTGATGGTATGGGTCTGTCTTATATCCCACCCCATTTGTGGGCGGCAAATATGTTCCTTCCGAGCGGTCTTGGATTGAGCATGAGGTTCAGGAGGAACGATTATCGGACGTGCTTTCCGGCGTAGTCAATGCAGAGGCAAAGAAGATGCCAGGACAAGGCATTGTAGTCGGTCAGTCCTTATTGTCCCACGAGACACAACGAGAACCCTCGCCCACAAGCCCTGAGCAATTTCCCTTTTCATACTTTCGTCGGCTAATTGCGTCCAGCATGCGGAAGCGGTCCATGGGTAAACAAAGCGAGGGACGCCGTACGGAGCAAGTCCAGTCCCTCTCGACTGGGAAGAACTCGAGTACCAGCCACTCACTGCCTACAGTCAAAGGACAATCCGCAGTCAAAAGACGGCCTGCTGGGTTCAGAGGACCCCGAATTCGGCCGAGACAAACTCCTGGCCAAGAAGCGCAGCCGGTCACAGACAAGGACAGATATCTAGAAAATCGTTTCGGAGACCTGGAGAGCCGTTTCAGATCCATCGAGAACAGGTTCGGAGACCTGGCAATCAGGGAGAAGACATCGAGGAGCTGGTGGACGGTTAAACAAGTACCAAAGGCATTGCTGGACAGGAACGGCAGAGAAACAACTAATGCCCCGGGTTTGTCACTCGTCTTAAATAACTGAGCTCATGCTATATCTTCTGAAAGTCAGCTCTCCTCAATGCAATCCCTCGTTATCAACCTTGCCGTTGTCTTCTGGGTCACTTGCACTATGGGAGCATGCCTTGACATTATAACTTTCCGCAAGGAAAGCATTACGAAGGGAAGCCGCACTTCTCGTCGTGCCCAAGGCTATGCTCTTCTTCGACCTGCTCCGCTGCGCGCGAGCCGTGCTCCGGGGAGGCCGTCTTTCCGGCCACCCATGCTGTATCCGCCCGGGCTATGCCAGAGCCAATGCAATAGTTGTGGCCCCCAACAGCGAGATCAAGACCTGTATCTAGTCCCGCCGCCGCGCCCGCCCCTTCATTCCGACCAGCGTTATCAGCCATGTTACCCAAAAGCGAATAGGCGCACTTATGGGATGAGGCGTCGCCATTCGCCACAATCGAAAAACGAATCGCATGATAAGGGAAACCAGGGAACAGATCCAAAATCAGAAAGCCAAGATTTCCTCTCGGGCAGGTGTTTCTCAAGGGACAGTTCATTAGCAAGACGATCTCGTCTCGAGGTTGAGACATGTGCATCTAAACACAGGACGTCGAACCCAGAGGCGTCATGTCTAGCAAATCCTTCTATGTTAGGAATCTACGTCCATCACCCTACTCTATGCTTCCACCTGCACGTTCTTACAGTCTTTCAACCTTGATAATATGGCAACCACGTACAACAGGGTGGTAATTCAATCGAACGAGGTACCGACCGATTCACTACAACGTGGCAGCCTCTTTCTGTCTGTGGCTTGTCCTGGCCGGGTTCAGCGTTCTACCGGGAATCTATACTTTGCTGAGCACGTCGAGAAGACTCGGAGAGTCTACCGGTAGAAAGGTCGTCTGGGAAGCCTTCCGCAACGTATCTCTTCTTCCGGTAGCCATTGTGTATTTCCTGCTTGGTATTGCAGGGCTCGGTGTTCTCTACAAGAAGTTCTGCCGCAATTATATATAGATGCTTCAGCACATTCTGATGTAAGAGGGGACAAGTGGGCCTTCTGCGAAAGAGCCCAGGGCTGATAATCTACCTGAGGGCCTAGTGCCCTCAACTACAGCTGCGTTCTGATTACTATATTTAGCAATATATACACTGTTAAGGGGGGGGGGGAGGGCAATTGGTCGGTAATCGCGCAAGTCACCGTCATTATCATGTCGTTTATTCTTCTTGAGATGGTGAGCAGTACGTGTTTTGTTCGGTTCTGGCTGCTCAGAGGAATTAAGCCATACCACTAGTGATTTGAGTAAATGTTCGGAGGCCTGGTTTGTGAAAACCCTTCGTCCTGAGGTCTGCAATACGACGAGACCTTGGATTCGGGTAGCCTAGTATGGATTTGAGTGTTTGGATCCTTGAGATTAAGAAATCCTTTTCATTCTCCTTTTCTTCTGTAACGCCTATTCTTTCTTTTCTTCCTTCCTTCTTCTTCCTGTTTTCCGACTTTGCTGCCGACTGCTCACTTATATAGATCGCTCTTCATCTTCATCGATATATCTTCTCCTAGTCTGCCCTTCCTTACCTTGGTACTTGACCATAGTCACTACGTCTGAGCATCTGACACCAAAAGACGGGCCAGGCGCTTCCAAAACACCATCTTGAGATTATGTCTCCTAACAACATTGACCAACACGGAGCTCAAGTCTTTCCGAAGGCATGATCCGACAAGACCGCCAGCCATCGAAACACTGAACGATCCCTCAAATTCCGCACATCAAGCGACAAGTTCATTCATCTCCCTCGGTAAGACCCCCAGCCCCCACCTGGCACAAGCGAATATGGCGATCGCAATGGTTCTGCATCTCCCAGTCCAAGAGCCCGAACAGGTTCAATGCAGGAGACCCTTCGCCAGACAGTCCAAAGCCATCGAGAAAGAGACCGATCCCCCAGCCCACCACCCACGCACCAAGCCTCTAAAAAAGGGCAAGGAGCCAGTACGAAGAGCGCAGGAAGACGGATCGTCGTCCGCGGGGAATAGCGCTGGCCAAGGCACAACCCTCAATCAAGACATCCCACAGCAGACATCTTCTACAGACCACAACCAAGCCTCGTCCCAAGGGTCAGCCGCCCGCATAGAGGAGTAGCTCAACCAGGTAGCATTCGGACTGGATCACCAGGCGACATTTGGGAAGCCAATGCCGCAGGTGGACCACAAGGTCCCGTCAATGGTGAACAAGCTGGGAACAGAGCGCCAAGGCCCTTTCCGATTGGTGGCGAAGAAGATTTTAGCGACCAGGACGAACCCGAAAGGAGGGCGGCGTCCTGCACGGGGCGAGTCTCCTCACCCGCAGGACGGGTCTTCAGAGCCGGGTCTTTTTTGTCAATGAAGAGGTTGACTCTGACTCTGACTCTGACTCTGACTCTGACGACGACGAAGTATAGGTCAGGTTCGGAGATCCGGAAACCAGAGCCCGGTTTAGCAACTGCAGAAAGGTGCACGCAAAGGTCATTGGAAGTCTCGCACAACGAAGGCATGATATGTATAATATGTTCATCTAGAGGCTTTTATAGTGAAATGCGAAAATTACAAGATTAGATTTGGGGGGTAGCCTGGATATCGGCTGGGAGGCGCGCAACCTTGACAGATTGAAGAGGCTCAAGCGCTGTGGTGTTGCCTTGCCTCAAATCCTGGGGACTCCCGAGCTCCCCGATCTACACAACCCAGCCCTAAAAGAAATCCAACACATCATCACCTTCTCCTAAAGCAGCCCTGCCCATAGGCTGGGCGGGCGACAATTGCTGTTCATAAGTGGCATAGTAAATCGGATACAGAGGCGCATCGGTCAGTTCCCTCCGACCAAATCATGTCCAGAGAAGGAGAGAGCGGAACTCCAACATTAGGCTGTGGAAGAACTTGGTCTTCTATAGGAGGCTTACCACCAAAATGCCGATTTTAGCCGACACTAAGAGCAGAACCTCAACAGTAGGTCGTATTAGGAAAATTTATCATGGCATTGGAGGCGCACCGGCCAGCCCACCGCAGGACTTCAACGGCAGGCCGTGAAGAAGGTGTTCTGAGATAGGTAGGCTTTTGTGTTCCTTAGGTCTGTCCTTGGTTAGTGTTTTCGTGGGTTGTGGTTGCGCTGTTCTCTCCGCTGGTATCTAGGTAGTAAGGGAGGGGGGGGGGGTGGATCTGCTGCGGCCGGCTTGAGTAGTATTACTGCTCGTCTATTGTTATTGTTGAAGCCATCTCTGGCAGCGTCTTAGAGATAGATGATGAATTGATTGATTTGCTAAGGACAACCCAACCCATGACACTAGGTAGGCAGCCTAACAAGTGAATACTGTACATGGGTATTATAGGGGCTTATGGCTCATAGGGGGTACAAAAAAGTTGGGGGGGGGGTATAGAAACTCGGGGGGGGGTACAAAAGGTTCATAGGGGGTATAGCACCTAATATAGAAAAGATCTGCATTGTTTATTTACTCGGTAATATCAGAGACTAGAACAGAATTATCGGAATATAAAAAAAATCACTAAGTGAAGCATTTATGCTTAATATATGCTAAGCATTAGTAGATATTATACTTTATATATTCAAAATTGCATTAGTGTTATAACCCATCTAACATGGAAGTCACAAAGGAATGGCACGGAACAACTGGCCGGAAGCTAAAAAGGATCCAACATCCTCGGGACCACAAAGAATAACACCAGGCTTATATAACCAAGGGTTAGGGTTATAATAGTTGCATAGTCGATAGGGTCGACCATCAACTCTGTCGACCAGTCGAAGGAGTCGACTATCGACTCAGACGAGCAGGACTAAAGAGCTAGATATATAAGGGCATGCTCCCTACCATTTAGATAGATCTTGTATATAGCTCTTCAGTTGTCAATCTAAGTCTCAGATTACCCTACAGTCTGATAGCCCCAAAGGCAGTGAACACTTGCACAGTTTACTCAGTTATATTTCCGTATTGAAGGACGAATACTTTGACACCGCTCTTGTTAGCATAAACCCTTTGTGTACTCAAGGAATCCCCGGATTACTGCAGTGCTTATTACAACTGTTGAGATTGAGTTCCAGGTAGCCTTGTTGTTAAGCTTGAGGTAGTCTCGTTGTCGAGGTAGTCTCTTCGTTGAGCTCGAGGTAGTCTCGTCATTGAGCTCAGGGTAGTCTCGTCGTCAAGGTAACTGCAGTGCTTATTATATAATAGTTGAGGTTAATCATGCATATTCAGAGGTGAAAAGTAGAAAGAAAGGCATGGTTGTCAGGGCATTACGATTGAAAACACTAAACATGGTAAGCGCTAGGGACCCACCCAGGTTAGGCCAGCACAGAAACGGGAAATCATGGCTCCGTTCCGTGGACAAACAAACATCTTGTCTTCTTCCCGACCGCCGATGATCCCCGCGGCAACAACCCCGCGCCCCGCCAACAACATTCAGCGTCGTCATCGTCGTTCACGTCCCTTCCTGCCCTGTTCAACTGTCCACATACACCCGCGCCAGATCACAAGAAGGAACGAACCTCAGGCAGCGCGGTGGTCAGTCACTGCGGCCCCCTTGCCTCGTGGAGGAGAAGAAGAAGAAGAAGAGGAAGGAGGAGAGAGAGCACCTGACGATGGTCCTAGTGTCGCGCGTCTCTTGAGAAGGAACAACGAGGAGGAAGAAGAAGAAGAAGAAGGAGAAGACGTCTGAAGATTTCTCCCCTCTTCTCTCCCTTTTCTCCCCTCTCTTCTCTCCTCTCTTTTTTCCCCCTCCCATCATCATCACATCACATCACCATCCACCACGGCGTTCCGACCCCCCCGCCGCACCATGGCGCCCCGCTTCCTCGCCCCCAAGGAGATCGGCATCCTCATCCTCCTGACCATCTACTGCGAGGGCGTCGTGCCCGCCGACCAGCTCCTCCCCGTGCTCGACTTCCTCGCGGGCCACACCCACGCCATCGCCATCCCCAACCCCTCGGCCCGCGGGCGCCGCTTCCAGAGGGCCTGCGACGACATGGACCTCATCGCCTCGGTCGCCGCCTTCGAGTCCTTCCTGCAGCCCATCCCGGCGGCCATCGGCGAGCCCGGCGAGACCCTGTGGGACCTCTTCCTCACCCGCCTGTGGGACCTCGACTCCATCGACATCATGCACCGCTTCTTCCTCGGCCTGCCCGCCATCATGGCCACCACCAGGGAGGAGATGCGCCGCATGTTGAGGACCGGCGACGACGAGGACGAGGAGGACGACATGTACGGCCTCGGCTTCGACCCCACCGTGACCCTGGTGCCCAACTCCCCCCTCGGCCTCTACGCCCACAGGGCCCACATCGAGTTCCGCCGCCTCCCCTTCCAGAACGCCTCCCGCCTGTGGACCGACTACGTCGCCTACCGCCAGCCCACCGCCGCCGCCTGGACCCGTCGTGGTAGTCCCACGCCCGGCTCACGGTCGCCGCGGGCGCTGTCCGCCTTTGACATTGTCCTCAGGGCCGGTGCCCCTCCCGAATGGGGCGCCTGGGTCCCGGATTTTGTCTATGGCGAGGTCAATAACAACCCTCCCACCCCCGCCAGCGCCTGGAACATTGACGGCCTGATTGAGTTTCAGATTGCCCAGATGCAGCGTAAGCATCCGACTCACTCCATTGTCCCTGCTCTTGTGGCTGACTGTGTCCAGGATACGGTGCCCGCGTGCCCGAGGAGCTGCAGCAGCGCTTCTCTACCCTGCTCCAGGACAGCCGTGCCAACCCGAGGCTGTACTATTATCTCAGGTGAGGACGTCCCTAGAGACACAAAGACACACACTGAGAGACATAGAGAGAGAGAGAGAGAGAGAGAGAGAGAGACAAAGACACACACTGATTCATCATCATCAGGTTCCTGGATGCATGGAAGGCGGGCGACCAGTCGTCCTCGTTCGAGAATCTGCACCGCTTCTTCGACTACACCAGGCCCAATGGCGACCGCGAGCACCACCAGTACGCCCTGCTGAACCTGGCCGTCCTGTACGAGGACTTTGGCTGCCACGAGGACGCCCTGATCTCCATCACCGAGACCATCTCGGTCGCCCGCCAGAAGCAGGACGCGGCCTGCCTCAACTTTGCCCTCAGCTTCTACTACCACTTCACCCTGCAGCACCCCGGCCTGGTCGAGTCGGCCGGGTCCCGCGCCATGGCCGCCGCCGGCCGGGACGCCCTCCGCTACCTCCGGGACCAGGCCCGGGAGACGGGCATGTGGCCCACCTGGTGCGCCGCCCTGCTGGCCGAGGCCAGGGAGGACCTCACCACCGGCGGCAGCGTCGCCCGCGCCTTCGAGAACATGGTCCGCAGCTCCCACGTCATGGTGCGCCGCGCCCTGCCCGTCATGTTCGGCACCTACCTCTCCCTCTACATCACCGCCTGGGACCGCCTGGACGTCGGCTTCCTCGCCGCCATGCTGTGCGACACGTTCCTGCGCTGCCACGCCCACGCCCCCGGTGCGCCCGACGCCGCCGACGACGACCCCGCCCTCGACGACACCGTCAAGATCACCTGCCGCCTCGCCGGCCTGCTCGTCGGCGCCGGCTGCTACGAGGAGGGCCTGGCGCTCCTCGAGCGCGTCGACCCCGACTGCCCGCGCGCCTGGAGGCCCGAGCGCTACCGCCAGAAGATGCACGCCCTCGTCAGGCTGCGCAGGGATCTCCACCGCGGCCGCCTCGACACCGCCGAGCTCCTCCTCCTGCCCCAGGTCCTGCCGGCGACGGGCGGCGGCGGTGGCGGCGACGACGAGCCCGACCTGCGCTTTGTGGCCGACTCGCTCCACTTTGACCTCCACGTCCGCCGCGGCGACCTCCGCGCCGCCTCTGACATGCTCGACCGGCTCAACACCGAGGCATATGACCGCGGCGGCCGCCGCGGCCCCGACATTGTCGTGCGCGTCCGCCTGCTCCTCATGAAGGCCCACCTCCTCGACCGCGCCGGCCGCCCGCACCGCGGCTTCTCCATCGCCCTGCGCGCCCTCCGCCTGTCCTGGAGGGCCGGCCTGCCTGCCCTCCTCTGGCCGTCCGCCGCCGCCCTGGCCGTCGTCCTCAACGGCTTTGGCGACCACGACGGCGCCGCCGACCTGCTGGCCGCCGCCCTCCCGCGCTGTCTAGAGTCTGACCACGCCTACCTGGCCGCCAGCATGTACGCGGGCCTCGCCGACGCCTACGTCGGCATCGCAGGGCAGGCCGGAGCAGAAGCAGAAGCAGCAGCAGCAAAAGCCAAGGCCAAGGCCAAGGCTAAGGCCAAGGCCGCGCACGAGGGCAGTGGCAGTGGCAGTGGCAGTGGCATTGACGACGACGATGACGAGCTGGACGACGACGACCTGGGCGACTTGTTGGTCGTGAAAGGAGAGGAGGAAGACGAGGAGGAGGTAGTGGTGGTGGACCCCGAGGAGGCGGCGGCCGCGGCGAAGAAGGAGAAGATGGAATTCCTTAACAGGGCCATCGCCCCCCTGCAGCGGGCGCTCAAGTTCTATAAGGCCGTGGAGGACCTCGAGAAGACGCTGGAGGTGACGGCCAAGATAGCCATGGTCATGAAGGTCAGGGGCGAGACGTGGGGCGCGGACGCGCTGGCCGCCGGGTACCTGAAGATGAGGACGGAGGCCATGAATGAGGCCATGACAGTGTGAGCAGCGTGAGCAGCATGAGCAGCGCACGTTGGCAAGCCCTGGTCTCTTGCCTGGTCTCTGCTATGAGGGCCATGACAGCCTAGGTAGGTATGAAGCTAAGGAGGCCATGACAGTGTGAGCCAGGTTGGAGCCGTCACCCTGTGAGGAACAAACATGGAGGAGGACGGAGGCCATGACAGCGTGAGCCAGGTTGGAGCCGTCACCCTGTGAGGAACGTGGAGGAGGAACCCTGGCCTGATGTTCTATGAAGAACCGGGTGGGAAAGATGGGCAGCACTGACTGCGCCACCGACCGAGCAGCAGCACGGCCGACCACTATGCTTGTTGTTCTTGATACCCATACACATAATGATTTACATGGTGATGATTTTACAGAGCACGGCTCGCGAGCGGGCACTTGTGTGTGTGTGTGTACCTGAAGCTGAGGACGGAGGTCACGACAGCGTGAGCCAGGTTGGCAAGCCCTGGTCTCAGGTATCTGAAGCTGAGGAGGGAGGCCATGATAGCGTGAGCAGTGTGAGCAGCGCACGTTGGCAAGCCGCCTGGTCTCTCGCCTTGTCTCTGCTATGAGGCCATGACAGTGTGAGCCATGTTGGCAAGCCGCTGGTATCTCGCCTGGTCTCTTGAAGCCGAGGACGGAGGCCATGACAGCGTGAGCAGCGTGAGCAGCACACGTTGGCAAGCCGCGTGGTCTCTCGCCTTATCTCTCGCCTGGTCTCTCGCCTGATCTCTCGCCTAGTCTCGCCTGGTCTCTGCTATGAGGCCATGACAGCGTGAGCCAGGTCTCGGGGGATCGTAACCCTGTGAGGAACGTGGAGGAACCCAGGCAGGCCTGACAAGCTTGGCCTCTGCCATGAGGACCGGGTGGGAGTACCTGAAGCTGAGGACGGAGGCCATGACAGCGTGAGCAGGTTGGAGCCGTCACCCTGTGAGGAATGTGGAGGAACCCAGGCCTGACAAACTTGGCCTCTGCTACGAGGACCGGGTGGGAGACGGGGGCCAGCACTGACTGCATCACCAAACCGAGCAGCAGCAGCACGGCCGACCACTATGCTTCCTTGTTCTCTTGACAACCATACATAGATTGTTGTGGGTGTGTGTATATGATTTACATGGTGATGATTTTGAGGAGCACTGCTCGCAAGCAGGCTCTTATGTGTACGACAAGAAGGGACCGGTGAGAAGATGCGATGGATATAAGTCAGAGGGGGGGGGTTTTCGGCCACCCGGGGTTTTCGGCCACCCCGGCCGTCCTCACCACATATACACACATACATATATATTGACTATTTTCTTATCCTATTCACCCACCACGATGCAATCCTGCTCATCAGTAGGTAATTCGATATCATTCTCTTCATCCAGATTATCCTCATGTCGATTAACTGTATTTTGAGCCCTCTGTATAGCTTCAATCCCTGCAAACTTCGAATTCGGGCTCACATCGACCTTTCTTCTTTTACTAGGCTTGTGAGCCTTAATTTGCTTCCTCAAGGCCTTATTTTCCTCTAATGCCTTAGCTAATTCGAGATCTCTTTTCCCCTAAGCTTTGTATACCTTTCTGAAAAATAAACAGCGGCCTAAGTCTGTTAAAAGATAGTGTTAATGCTTGTATAACTGATAATATAGTTCTCTAGCCTTTCGAGGAGTTGAAAAAATAACTAGCTAGCTTAAGGAGGCTTACTGGGAAAGTTTAGGCGTTGTTGCTTATATTGAGCCTGAATTTGACTAGATCTGAGTGCCTGGTTAACTGTTGTCGAAGAAAAGAGAACTTAAAAGCGCTTTAAAGGGCCTTAAAGGCTATAAACTAGTTGCTTTTTATCTAGATCTAATATTCTAGCTAGAAAGGCTTTTTAAACAAGTGTTATAACCCATTTAATATAGAAGTTATAAAGAAATAAAACGAAACAATTAGCTAAAAACTAAAAGAATTTAATATCTTTAAAAACTATAAAAAGATAATATAATTAAGGGTTAAGGTTATAAACCAGCTAACTAAGATAAGCTTACTAGTACTTACTAAGAATTAATAAGCATTATTAAGCAGTGATAAGCTTTATTAAGCTAAAATAAACTAAATTAAAAAGCTAAATATATAAAAGCATGCTTTTTACTATTTAAATAAATCTTTATTATAATATTTTTAATATAAAAGTTATAAAGAAATAGCATAAAATAACTAGCTAAAATGTAATGAGCACTGCAGTTATCCGAAGATTTCTTAAGTACTGATTGGGTTTATGCTAACAAGAGCGATATCAAAGTGTAAGTCCTTGAATACGGAAACGTACAAGTCCTGATTAGAGTGCAAGTGTTCACTGCCTTTGGGGCTATCCAATTGTATGACAAATGAATACTTAGATTGACGACTGAAGAGCTATGTACAAGATCTATCTAATGGTAATGAACGTGTGGTTATATATCCAGCTCTTCAGTGTGGCTCGCTGATGCTCACTGAGGCTCACTGTTGCTCAGTGGTGCTCACTGAGGCTCGGTGAGCACGGGTGAGCTCTTCTGATTGGTTGGCCTGTAACCCTGACCCTGGGTTATGTAATCCTTGTGGGTTGTCTGACGTTGAGTCATGACACCTGGTCCTTGTTTGCCTGTGACCTGTTTCGTGACCTGCATGTTGGATGGGTCATAACATGTAAGTCCTTGAATACGGAAATATACAAGTTCTGATAAGAGTGCAAGTGTTCACTGCCTTTGGGGCTATCCAATTGTATAACAAATGAATACTTAGATTGACAACTGAAGAGCTATGTACAATGATCTATCTAACAGTAGTGAGCGCGTGGTTATATATCCAGCTTTTTAGTGTAAACCGCGAGAGCCGACAGCGACAGTTGCGGTCCAAGGTCGCATCGACAGGACCGCTCGCGGTCCTGGCGGTCCACCCCTGTCTGGTGGAGTCTATAACCCTAACCCTTGGTTACATAATCCTTGCTGGTTGTCTAATGTTGAGTTATAACACCTAGCTTTTTGTTAGTTGGGCTTGTCTTTGTAACCTGCATATTAGATGGGTTATAATGTAATGAGCACTGTAGTTATCCGAAGATTTCCTAAGTACTGATTGGGTTTATGCTAACAAGAGCGATATCAAAGTGTAAGTCCTTAAATACGGAAATATACAAGTTCTGATAAGAGTGCAAATATTCACTGCCTTTAAAGCTATTTAAATATATAATAAATAAATACTTAGATTAATAATTAAAAAGCTATATATAATGATTTATCTAATGGTAATAAATATATAATTATATATATTTAGCTTTTTAATATAAATTATAAGAGTTAGTAGTTAGCTATTGTAGTTTATTGCTTAGATTATAAGGATTAATTGTTAATTGCTTTAGTTTTTTTCTAATTAGTTGCAGCTTATAACTCTAACCCTAGGTTATATAATCTTTGCTAGTTATCTAATATTAAGTTATAACACCTGGTCTTTGTTTGCTTATAATCTGTTTTATAACTTGCATATTAAATAGGTTATAACATATAATATAAAAGTTAAAAAAAACTTAATATTCTTAAAATTATAAAAAATAATAATACTATGTTTATATAATTTAAAGTTAAAGTTATAAGCTAATTAATTAAAATAAGCTTACTAATGCTTATTAAAAATTAGTAAGTATTATTAAATAGCAGTAAGCTATATTAAGCTAAGATTAAAAAGCTAAATATATAAAAGTATATTTTCTATTATTTAAAAAGATCTTATATATAGCTTTTTAATTATTAATTTAAATATTAACTATTTTATATTTTAATAGCTTTAAAAGCAGTAAATATTTATATAACTTATTTAATTATATTTTTATATTTAAAAATTAATATTTAAATACTGCTTTTATTAATATAAATTTAATTAGTATTTAAGAAATCTTTAAATTACTATAGTGCTTATTATATTTTAATAACTCTTATTTAAAAATAATTTAATATTTACTCTTTTATATAATATAGAAATATAATAGCTTTAAAAACCCTTTTTTTATTTTCGCATAATATATAGTTATTATAATTTATTTAATATAGAAATTACAAAGAAATAGCATAAAATAACTAATTAAAAGCTAAAAAAAATCTAATGTTTTTAAAATAACAAAAAATAACACTATGCTTATATAACTAAGGGTTAGAGTTATAAGCTAGCTAATTAAAGCAAGCTTATTAATGCTTATTAAAAACTAATAAGTATTATTAAGCAGTAGTAAGCCTTATTAAGCTAAGCTAAGCTAAAAACTAAAGAGTTTAATATATAAAAGCATACTTTTTACTATTTAAATAAATCTTATATATAGCTCTTTAATTATTAATTTAAATATTAGATTACTTTATAGTTTAATAGCTTTAAAAGCAGTTAATATTTGCATAGTTTACTTAGTTATATTTTTATATTAAAAAACAAATATTATAACACTACTTTTATTAGCATAAACCCTTTATATACTTAAGAAATTCTCGGATTACTATAGTGCTTATTATAATAGCTTATTTAAAAACTAATTTATTAAATTTTTTAGCTTATTTAGCATATTAAATAACTTTAACTATATTAATAATAGTAGAAAAATATTTTTTAAATATAATAAGCTTAAATTTAATATAATATTTAAGCTTTTATTATTATTATTAATAATAATATTTAGAAATTTCTTTAAAAATATTTTATTTATTATAAAATTAATACACTAGGAATCTATTATATAGCATATATATTATAACTTATTTCATATAAAAGTTATAAAGAAAAGCATAAAACAATTAGCTAAAAGCGAAAGATTTAATATTCTTAAAACCGATAAGAGATAATATAACCTAGGGTTAGAGTTATAAGAACGACTAATTAGAAAGGGACTGCAATAGTAGTTCTCTTAGTTTATAACTTAAACCGCAATAGTTAATAAGCAGTCTTTTTAATTTATAGCTTAAACTACAATAGTTAATAAGTGTAATGAGCACTGCAGTAATCCGAAGATTCCAAAGTACACAAAGGGTTTATGTTAACAAGAGCGGTGTCGAGTAAAAAGCCTTAAATACGGAAATACACTGAGCTTTCCGGTGCAAGTGTTCACTGCCTTTGGGGCTATCAGAGTGTGGTGTAATCTGATACTTAGATTGACAACTGAAGAGCTATGTACAAGATCTATCTAATGGGGGGAATAAATGTGTCCTTTTATGTCCTGTTCTTCAGACCTGTTAGAAGTGTTAGCCTTGTTAGTTGTTGCTAAGTCATATGGATATGCTATCGATCCGACTGATCCGACATGTTGGATATGTTTCCGATCCTACATATCCGTTTGTAATCCTAACCCTTGCTTATGTAAGCCTTATTTTGGTCTCTAGGGTGTTAAACCCGTTCCCTGTCTTCCGAATAGTTATTCTATGCGCTTATTCCTATAACCTGCATGTTAGATGGGTTATAACAATAAGCGACACTAGTAGTTTAAAACTAAAAAGCTAAATATATAAAAGCATGCTTTTTACTATTTAAATAAATCTTATATATAGCTCTTTAGTTATTAATCTAAGTATTAAATTACTTTATAATCTAATAGCTTTAAAGGAAGTAAATATTTGTATTAGCTATTTAGTGTATTTTTATATTTAAGAATTAATTACTTTAATATTGCTTTTATTAGCATAAACCCTTTGTGTACTTAAGAAATCTTCGGATTACTATAGTGCTTATTATAATATAGTAAATTAAGGGTGAATTTACCTGAGATTAACCGGTAAAGTTATAGTAAATCTATTAGTGAATTTATAATAAATTCATTTAGCATTTGCTAATAAATTTATAGTAAATTTATTAAAATATATATATTTTATAAATAGTTTTTTTTTCTAATACTTAATCAAAGCATTTTTTATAATATATTTATAATATATTATAGCATTAAGCTTTTTATTAAATAATAGCTATATTATACATTTTATATTATAAAAAATATTATTTTTTATTTATTAATAAAATTATAGTAAATTTATAATAATATAATAAGCACTGTAATAATCCGAGAATTTCTTAAATACTAATTAAGTTTATACTAATAAGAGCAATATTAAAATATAAACCTTAAATACGAAAATATAACTAAAAAACTCTATGCAAATATTTACTGCTTTTAAGGCTTTTAAATATATATATTTAAAACTTAAATTAACGACTAAAAAGCTATATATAAGATCTATTTACTAGTTGTAATAAGCACTGCAGTAATCCGAAGATTTCTTAAATACATAAAGGGTTTATATTAACAAAAGCAGTGTCAAAGTATTTAATCCTTAAATATAGAAATATAAATAAGTAACTTGTGCAAGTGTTTACTGCTTTTGAAGCTATTAAACTATAAGGTAATCTAATACTTAGATTAATAACTGAAGAGCTATATACAAGGTTTATTTAAATAGTAAAAAGTATGCTTTTATATATTTAGCTCTTTAATACTTAGTTGTTAAAGTTGCTAGCAATTTTAATAATTTATAATATAGCAGTTGTTAAAATTAATAGCAATCTTAGCAACTGTCCTTTTTTTTTACAACCCTAACCCTAGCTTATATAATCTTTATTTATAGTTTCTAAGAATATTAAATTTTTAGTTTTCTCGCTTAGTTATTTTATTTTGCTTTTCTTGTAATTTCTATAGTTAATAAGTTATAACACTAATAGTAATAATTATAATTATATATTTAGCTCTTTAGTTTTAAATATATTAATTATATGCCGATTTCTTATAATTATTTCTTTTAAATATATTAACTATATTTATAATTAATATAGTCGCGCTAGTAACCCTAACCCTGGGTTATTTATTCTAAGAGTAAGTGTTAAATCTTTTGCTTTAAAAGGTTTACTTTAAATAGCTTTAATGCTATACTATTTCCTATAACCTGCATATTAAATAAGTTATAACAAATAATTATTTAAATTAAAAATTATAAATAAATATTAGAATTATTTATTATAAAATCTATTATAAAATTATTTAAAAAAATCTATTCTTTTAATAAAAATAAATTTCTTTTATTATTAATAAATAATATATATATAGCTAAATATATAAAAAGAATTATATTATAATTTTTGCTATATATTTCTTTATTAATTAGCAGATTATAATTAAAAAATATTAAATATTTTATAAAAAATTTGCTAATAAATCTAATTATTTCTAAAAAGCAATAAAATAATAAAAGAAAATCGCTATAATAAGATATTTTAGAAATTAAAAGCTTAGAAAAAAAAGCGTTTCTAAAAGATTTCTATTTATAAACTAAATTAAATTATAATTTTAGCTATAATTTTCGATAATATTATTAAATTAATAAATTAATAAATATAATAAATATTAAAAATAGAATTAAAGGTTTAATAAATCTTAATATTTTAATAAAGATATATTTAATTAGTTTTAATTATAATCTATTAAAGATTTTAAAAGAATTTAATATAAATAAGAAAAGATATTACTATTTTATAAAATTCTTTTAAATTAAAAAAATCTGCAATATAAGCTATTATTTAAATATTTAATTAAAAATCTAATTAAGCATTTTTTATTTATTTAAATAAGTTAAAAAGAAATAGGTTGCTATAAAAAATAAACGAAGCGAAAATCTCTTTTTATTAAAAAAATAAACATTATTTATATTTTTAATAAAAACTATTTATAAGCTTATAAATTAATCTTTTAAAAAGAAAAAAAGTTTTAATTAAAGTTTTAAAATTAATCTTTTAAATATATTTCTTATTTATTAATCTATTTGCTAAATATTTAGCTGTATTAATTAGAGAAATCTTATTAAAGAATTATTTAATTGCTGTTTTAAGACTATTTATAGCTTAATTAAAAAAACTAATTAAAAGCTATAAGCTTATTAAATTTTAGCTGCTTTTTTCAGAAATTAAAAAAATTTACTAAAATAGATTTACAAATAAAAAAAAGCTTAAGCTAATTTTATACATTTATTTTATCTATAATAAGCTTATAATATAAACTTTAAGCTATTTAATTCGAAATATAAATTAGGCTAAAGCTAAATAAAAGATTAAAATCTATTATAATTTTATTAAAGCTTATATTTTTAAATAATCTTTTAATTTCTAAAATTATATTATGTTAAAAAAATATATAATTTAAATTAGAAAAATAATAATCTATTATCTAATTTTAAATATTTACTAATAGAATTTGAATATTTTATAAATAAGTTTTCTATAAATAAAAATTTGCTTTTAAAATTTTTAAAATCTAGTAAAAATAAAGAGAATAATGCTTTATAAAGCTATAAGCGCTATAATTTATTATAATGCTTTTTAAAGCTATAATAGATTTTATTAGCTAATTTTAAAAATAAATTTAAAGAAAATATAATAAATTGCTTTTAGCTATATAAAAACTAAAATAATTTTAAAAACTTTATAATTATATTAATGTTATAAACCTAGCTATTAGCCCTGCTCTAGTTATTCTAATCTCGAGAGTTAGGGTTTATTATATAATTTTAGTTTAGATAAAACTCTATTTCTGTTAATTTCGTTTATCTGTTTTACATTATAGCTTTTCGAGCTATATCTTAATAACTAGCTTATATTTACTTAAAATAATACTTGTTTATAGCAATAAAGCTCTGCTTGCTTAACGCCTTTTTCCTGCCTGCTAGCTATTATAATATAATAAATGTTTAAAGCTCTAAAAAAAAGCTTAAGGTTAAATAAAAGATTTAGTATTTATTAGAATTCTTTAAATATATTAGATTATTTAGAAATCTAATCTCTTAAATTAAAAAATCTAAACTAATAGCTATTAAGATATTAAATATAAATATTTACTTTTTGCAATAAATATTCTAGCAATTAAAAATTAAGCTAAAGCTTTTTTATTAAAAAATATTAGTTTAAGCTATATAAAACTCTAATTATATTTTTAAACTAAAATTTCGATAATTAACTTTAAAATAATACAGGAAAATTATTAAAGCTTATAAATTTTAATATAAATATTTTAATTATATTTAATTGCAAAAACTTATTTTTTATAAATTATCTATTAATAATGCTAATAAATTATAAACAAAATTCATTAGTTTATTTTTAGAAAATCTTATTTATTTTATTGCTTTATTAGAAAAAATAAGCATAAATAGTTTATATTATTTATTTAAGTTAATTTTAAAATAAATAATAAAAATCTTATTTATAATATAAATAAGAAAAAGAAACTATAATAATAAGATTAATTTTAAATATTTTAATAATAAAACTAAACGAATAAAGAAATAAAAGAGCTAAATTAGTATATTTAATTTAAATGCTTTAAAAAAGAATAATCTTATTATAAACCCGGCTGCTAGCCCTGTCTTAGTTATTCTAATCTCGAGGGTTAGGGTTTATTATATAATTCTAGTTTTAAATAACACTTTGTTTTTATTAATCTCGTTTATCTATTCTGCATTATAGCTCTTTAAGCTACGTCTTAATAACTAGCTTATATTTACTTAAAATAGTACTTGTTTATAGCAATAAAGCCTTGCCTGCTTAACGCCTTTTTCTTACCTGCTAGCTATTATAACAAATCTTATATTTGAAAAAAATATATAAATTATAAATTAGAAAAAATTAGTTATTAAAAGCTTAAATCTTAATATATTTATAATAGCTTATTTAATTTAAGCTAGAAAATAAAAAGCTAGATTTTTCTAATTATTACTTTAATAAAAAAAGGAAAAATTAAGTTATATTATCTTAATACTATATATTATACTATATTAAAATAGCTTATATATTTATATATAAATATAAACTTAAGCAAGAATTATAAAACCTAATTTTAAATTATATATTAATATTAAAGTAAGCTAATATATTATATTAGCTAATATATTAAAAAGTTTTTTAAATATAATAGTTAATAAAAAAGGATAAGCAAAGCTATAAAAAATTAATTTATTTATTGCTTAAATATAAGCAAAATTTAATTTATATTTCTATAATTAAAAAAATAAAAAGCTTATTATATTTAAAACTTATATAAGCATATAAATACTAAGTTAATATAAGCATATTATTAAGCTATGAATTTAATATATTATATTAAATAAATATTTTAAATTTAGAGAAAATTATTTATTTTAGCTATTATTCAAAAGCTATAATATTAGTAAAAATGTTTATAAAAGCATTATAAGTTAGCTATTTAATAAAATTTATAAAGAATAATATTTTATCTTTAAGCATTTATATCTTTATTTTTATTATTATTTAAAAGCTTTGAAAATATTAATTTTTCTATTTTAGCTATAATAGAAAAATTAGATAAATAATATTATAAGCTATATATTTATAAGAGTTTTTATAATTTTAGCTATAAATTAAATAAATAAACTAGCTAAATTAAAAAAGAAATAATTATTAGAATTTATTACTTTTTTTTAGCAAATTATATAATAAAACTAATTAATTTTACTAATTTTTTTTATTTATAATATTAGTATATTTTTGCTTAAAATAATAAGATAATATTTTAAAGCTTAATACTAACTATTATTTAAATTAATTATTTATATTTTATTTTAATTATAGAAAAAAAGCTAGCTTTTATAAATAATTTAGCTAACTATTTACTAAATATAGAAAACTAATTAATTAAATATTTAATAAAATAAAGCTATATTTAAAACCAAAATTAATTTTAATATTTATATATATAATTATTTATTAGTATTTATAAAATAAATTATTAGCTTAATATAAAAATATTAAGAAATATTTAAAGATATAAATATAGTTATTCTTTTAATTAATTAATAATTTGAAATTAATTTAGTAAATAAATAGCAAAACTATAAAATTAAAAAAAGCTATACTATTTTAATAAAAAAAACTAATAAATTATTAATAAAATTATAAATATTTTATATATTAAAGAATAAGCGAAATAAATGAATAAAGCTATTTCTTTTAAAGCGCTAATCTTTATAATTTAAAAAAGTGTAATAAGCACTGCAGTTATCCGAAGATTCCTTAAGTACTAATTAGGTTTATGCTAATAAGAGCGATATTAAAGTGTAAGTCCTTGAATACGGAAATATACAAGTTCTGATAAGAGTGCAAGTGTTTACTGCCTTTGGGGCTATTTATATATATAACAAATAAATACTTAGATTAATAACTAAAGAGCTATGTACAATGATCTATCTAATAGTAATAAAAGTGTGGTTATATATCTAGCTTTTTAGTGTAAACTGTAAGAGTTAGTGGTTAGTTATTATAGTTTACTGCTTAGACTGTAAGGACTAATTGTTAACTGCTTTAGTTTTTTTCTGATTAGTTGTAGCTTATAACTTTAACCCTGGGTTATATAATCCTTGCTAGTTGTTTAATATTAAGTTATAATACCTGGTTTTTGTTTGCTTATAATTTGTTTTATAATTTGCATATTAGATAAATTATAATAAAAAGCTTTAATGTTATAAAAAAAGAATAAATAATAATAAATTTATAAGTATTTAATAAAATAGCAATTTTAAATATTTGTCTGCTTTTATTATAATAAATAATTATTAAATAACTAATAAGAAGCTTAGTGTTATAGTGCATTGCAAATATATTACAAAAAATGCTTTTTCTAAGTATTAGAAAAAAAAGAAAATATTTATAAAATATATATATATATTAGTTAATTCACTGTAAATTCACTAATAGATTTACTATAAATTCACTAATTAGTTTTAAATAAATTTACTATAAATTCACTAGAGTTTTTCTAGTAAATTTATCCGTAATTTATTATACGCTATATAGTAAATTCTTAGTATATTAATAACTTTATAAAAAAACCTTTATTATAGCTATAAATATAAGATTATTCTTTTATTAATTTCTAATCTATTTAATATATTATAACTATTTTATTATAATTAGTTATTAAAAGCAAAAATCCTTTAATATTATTATTATAAAATTTCGAAACTTATTATTATATATTGAAAGATTTATAAATTAATTACTTTATTTATATAAACTTTTCTATAAAGCTTTTATTAATAATAATATTATTTTTTTATTTAATTAAATAATGTTTATAATATTTTTAAATTATATTAAATTAATTTTTTATTAAATATATTATTATATTTAAATCTAAGTTTTTTATTAAATATTTATTAATTTAGCTTTTAAGTTTTAAAATAAATATATTAAATATTTATAATATAAAATAATATTTATAAGTAATATATAATTTAAAGTTTCTAATTATCTTTTAATATTTAAAGAAATTTATTAATTTTATAAAATAATTATGCTATTTAATTTCTAAGTTTAGCTATAAAATAAATTTATTATAAAAGTATAAAACTAAGTTATATTAGCAAAAAACTATTTTAAAAACTAAAATAAAAGTATTATATAATTTAAGTTATATTTAATTTAATATTTAAGTAAATAGCTAGCTTTAAAGATTTTTAAAAAGCATTAAAAGCTAAAAACGCTTTTTTCTATTAAAATTTAAACTAGTTATTTTTTATTTAACTTAATACTTTTAAAGAAATAGAATTTTCTAAAAATAATTTTTAATAATCTTTTAACTTTTATTAAAAAGAAACATTTTTAATATTATATATAGCTATTTAATTTATACTTTATTTAAGCAAAATAATAAATATAATAAAAAGAAAATATTAGCTTATTTAATATAGCTAATTCGAAAATTATAAATTATTATTAAATTTAATAAAACTAAGCTAATTTATATATTAATAAACTATATAATTATAATAAATATTATTTATTTAATATTTTTTAATATTATAAATAAAATTTAAGCTAATTTTAAGCTTATTTTAATTTTAAAATATTTAAGCTAATTTGATTTAAAAGCTTATTATATTTTAAATAAATTAAATATATTTGCTAATATTATTTCGCATTTGCTTTTTAAATAACTATTAATAGAAAATAAAAAAGTTTTAAATAAAATCTAAAAAAAATAAATTTATTTATATTATATTTAAACTATAAATAAATAAAAAAGTAAAATCTAAAATTATAAATAAATATAAGAATTATTTTAATTAAATAAAAATCTTAAAATAATTAAATTATTATTTATAAAAGATTTAATTAATTTATTTTATTTATAAAAGCTTTTTAATAAATATAAATTATATATTTCTAATATAATAATTATATTTTTTATTATAAAAGCTTATAATAAAAAATATTATTTTAAAATTAATAAAATATTATTTAATTTAATTAATTAATTTATAATTTAATATTATTATAATAAAATTAATTATTATATTTTTTTATATTATTATTATAAATTTTATAATAAAAATATTAATAATTTTTATAATAAATATTTTATAAAATTATTTAAAAATATTATTTTTAAATATTTTTTTATTTATAATTATTTTAAAAAATAATATTTATATTATTAAAAATTAAATATAAATTTTATATAAATAAATTTATTTTTTAAATTAAAAACTTTTATAAAAAATTATTTTTAATTAAAATTTAAAGTTATTATTAATTTTTTAAATTATATTTTAAAAAATAATTAATATTAAATTAGCTTATTTTATTATTTTATATTTATAAATTAATAAATAAATAAAAATAAAAAATTAAATAATTAAATTAATAATATAATATTTTTTAATAATAAATTTAAATATAAAATATATAAAAATAATATTAATATTATAATTAAATTATTAAATATTTAATTAAAAAAATTTTATTTAAATTTAATTTATTTTTTAATATATAAATAATAAATAATATATTAAATATAATATAAAATATTTATTAAAAAATATTATTTTTAATTATTAAAATATAAATAATATTAAAAGATTTTTTTTAATTATAAAATTAAATATATATTTAATTTAAAAATAAATATTTTTTATTAAATAATTTATTATAAAAATAATCTTAATAATAAATAAAATTTTTTAAATAATAAAAAATAATTAAAAGCTTAATATATAAATTTAAATTAATTTTTTTTAAATAAATATATATTTTATATTTATAATTTTTTAATTATAGCTAATTAATTTATTATAAAATAATTTTTATAAATAAAATTTAATATATTAAAATTTTTAAAAAAATAAATAATAAATTAAATATAAACTAATATTATAAAAAATATTATTATTATAAATTAAAATAAATTATTAGCAAATATTAATAAAAATATAAATAAAAATTTTTAAAAATAAAATATTTAATAAAATAAATAAATTATTTTAGCTAATTTAATATATAAATATTATAAAATATATTTATAATAAATTAAATAATAAAAGAATTTAAATAAAAGTATTATAAATTTAGCTATTAGCTTTGCTTTAATTATTTTAATTTCGAAAATTAAAGTTTATTATATAATTTTAATTTTAAATAAAACTTTGTTTTTATTAATTTTATTTATTTGTTTTATATTATAGCTTTTTAAAATATATTTTAATAATTAGCTTATATTTATTTAAAATAATATTTATAATAATAAAGCTTTATTTGCTTAATACTTTTTTCTTATTTATTAGTTATTATAATAAATTATTTAAATAATTTTTTATAAAATATATTATTAATATAAATAATTAGCGAATTTGCAAATATAAAAGCTATAATATTTATAAATTAAAGAAAATAAAAGATTAATATAAAATTTAATAATAATAATAACTTATTATTAAAAAGCTTAAAGAAAAAAATAATAATATATTTTAAAAATATAATATAAATATAATTAAAATAAAGCTAAGAAATTAATATAATAAATAGCATAAAGTGCTTTAAAAAAATAAGATTAACTATAAAAAATAATAGAAAATTAAAATTAAAAATATAATTTTTTTATATAATTTAAAAAGCTAATATAATATATTTAATATTTTAAATAAAGATTAATAGAAAATAATATAATATATTATTAAATAATAGTATTTAAAAAAACTTTATATTTTTATAAATTATTAATAAAAATAAGATTTTATAATATAAAAAAATAAAAATTTATATATTTAAAATTATAAATATAATAAATATTAATTATAACTAAAATATTATTAATATAAAAACTAATTATTTATTAATTATAATTTATAGCAAAATACCTTTTATTATATTAAATATTATAATTTAAAAAGTATAATTTTCGAATTAATTTAACTATTAGCTAAATCTTATAAAATAATATTATTATTTATAAGAAAATTATAATTAAAAGCGAAATATTGAATTTAATTATTAAAAGATATTTAGAAAATAAAGCTTTAAATAAATTTATAAATATTTTCAAATTAGCAAAGCTAATAGCTTATAAAGAAAAACTAAGTAAATAATAGATTTAATAAGTAATATTAAAGCATTAATAGATTATAAAAACAGCAAAATAGTAATTTCTAAAAATATAGTTTTATTTAAAGCAATAATAAAAGTATAGATTTTAAAATTATAAGAAAATCTTATAAAACAAATAATTAAAAGCATTAGATATTATAAAGAAATATAAAAGCAAAGCAGAATATAATATAACCTTTAATTTAAGAAATTAAGATATAATAAATAAAAAAAGAAATGCTTAATAATACCTTTTATTTCTTTAAATAGCAGAAATAAAAAAGAATAAATTAATACTAATATTTGCTAAAATATTAAAAAAATACTATAAATCTACAAAACTATTTTAAAGAAAATTTGATATAAGATTTCTAAAATATAGCTTATATAATTATAAAATACTATTAAAAGAAAAAACTTAGCTATAATTCTTCCTTATTTATAAGCTTAATAAAGCAAGATTAAAGATATTTAAGAAATATTTTAATGAAAACTTAAAGAAAAAATATATTAAATTATTTATTATAACTTATTTAATATAAAAATTACAAAAAAAGAAAAACAAAATAACTAATTAAAAGCTAAAAATTTAATATTTTCAAGCTAATAAGAGATAATATAACCCAGGGTTAGGGTTATAAAAACTAATTAATTAGAAAGAAACTACAATAGTTGCAAAGTAGTTTTTCTAACTTAAGTTATAAATTGCAATAATCGTATAATAGTTTATAGCTTTAAATTTTAAGAAAAGATATTATTATATTTATATTAAAGAAAAAAAAGAATAGAAAATAGTATTTAGAATTTAGTATAAATATTACAAATATTTAGTTATATTTTTTAAATTAACTAATATATTAGCATTTTTTCAGAAAATAATTAATTATATTTTCTGCAAATTTCTTAATATTATATATATTATCTATTTTAATAATATTTTTATTTATTTTAAGATTTTCGAAAAATATAAATAATATATATAATAAATATTTAAATATTTTAAAATATATATTTTTTTAATAAAACTAACTAAAAGCTATTTTTATATTTAGAAAATTAATTATCTTAAATATATAATTAAGCTAAAATATATTAAAATATAAAAAACAAAATATAAATAATTAAAGATTAGCTTATATTAAAAAATATTAAAAATATTAAAGTATTTCTTAGCTATATTAATTTTTATAAATAATTTATTAGCAAATATAGCAATATTGCTAAATTATTTATAAATTTTATAAAAAAAACTTATTTTTCTAATAAAATTAGAAAAAAAAGAAAAGCTTTTAAAATAATTAAAAAGCTAATTATCAAAAATCTTAATTTATAAAAATTAGACTTTTAGAAAAAATATAAATTATATATAAATATATTAGATTATATATTTAAAGCAAAACTTAATTAGCAAAATAATTAAAAATAACTATAAATAATTGCTAATTTCTTAAAAATGCTTAATAAATTAAAATTATAATATAAAATATTAAATAAAAAGCTTATAGCTATAATAAAAGCATTTAAAGAATAAAAATATTATTTTATAAATATTAAATATATAATTAAGATATTTTCGAATTATAAGAATTTTACTATATTTATAATAATAAAAAACTTTAATAAATAATAAATAAAATAAGCAAGATATTTATTTTAATTTAATTTTAAAATTATATATATTTAAGGAAAAAATAATACTAAAGCTAATGCTTTTACCAAAAAAGCAAATTACTAAGAAAAAATTAAGAAAAAAATCTAAGATATTTTTATATTTAATAAGAAAAAAGATCTTATTAATATATATAAAGAATTTTATAGCAATAGCTATAAGGCTTAAATATAATATAAAGCCTTAAGCTAGCAGTTATAGAAAATAATAACTATCCCTTTAGCTATTTACTAAGGTAAAGCAAGCGTAAGTTATTAGTATTTTAGTTTTAATTAAAACTAGCGCCTATTATCTCTTTTTATATAAATAAGCAATTAGTAAAGCGCTTTTTTAAAATAGTAAATAATAGATTATCTTTTCTTCTACTATTTATAACCTACTATAGTATGCTTTTTATAAGTAATAGCTATAATTAAATATTATATTAAGAAATCAATTAAATAGATAATACTCTTTAAACCCTAAGAATAGTTTGTTAATTAAGGATTTACCTTTTGAAACTATTACGCAAATATTGTAATGTCCGTGGTGAAAGGTGCCACTGTACTACATAGATCCAAAAGATCAGCAGATATTCGAACTCGCTGTTTGAATATTCCTTCCAACCGTACATATAGTTTATGCCTAGATCACGGGTTATAACATTAAAGCTTAAATAATCTTTTCTTTTTCTTTATTTTATAATTATTAATATAAACTAATTTATTTATAATTTATAATATTAATAAAAAAATTAATAAGAAAAACAAAATCTAATAAAAGAATATAAATAGAAAAATATTAGCATTTAGCTAGCATTATAAAAACAACTTTATTTTATATATTAAAAATAGTTTTTAATATTTTTAATTATTTTATATATTAAGCTTTTTTTTAAATATAATAAATAAAGTATTATTTTATAATTATAAGATTTACTATAAGCAAAATGCTTTTAATAAGCAAGTTTTTTCTTAGAAAGAATAGAAAAAGCTGAAAAATTCTTAAAAAAACAAAAACTTTAAATCCTATTTAATATCTTAATTAGAAAAGCATAATTATATATATAAAAAGCTAGTAGAAATTTATAAAAGATTATTAGAAATAATAATTAATAAAAAGAAAATAATATTATAATCTTTTAAATATAGAAATTATAAAAAAATAAATTAGAATAATTAGCTAAAAACTAAGAAAAACTTAGCTTTTTAAAATTATAAGGAAAAATACTATATTTATATAATTAAAAATTAAAATTATAAGCTAGCTAATTAAAATAAACTTATTAATACTTACTAAGAATTAATAAGCATTATTAAGCAGCAGTAAGCCTTACTAAGCTATGCTAAGCTAAAAACTAAAAAGCTAAATATATAAAAGCATATTTTTTATTATTTAAAAAGATTTTATATATAGCTTTTTAATTATTAATTTAAGTATTAAATTACCTTATAGTTTAATAGCTTTAAAAGCAGTAAACACTTACATAATTACTTAGTGTATTTCTATATTTAAGGATTAATTATTTTAACACTGCTTTTACTAGCATAAACCCTTTATATACTTAAGGAATCTTCGAATAGCTGCAGTGCTTATTCTATATTTAGTCCTAGCTTATCCAGGCTTAGAAAGGCTTACTGCTGCTCAGTAGTGCTTACTAATCCTCAATGAACACTGGTGAGCTTATCCTGATTAGTCAGTTTGTGACCTTAACCCTGGTTATGTAAGCATGGTGTCATTGTTGCTGGTTTCTAGCGCTTGTTTCCTTGGTCTGCTGTTCTCTTTTTGACTTGCGATTTTCTTGGGGCATAACAGCAGCTCCAGAGCAAAGCCCCGGCTGGAGTCCTAGACTGCCACCAGAGGTTGCAAGAGCCACCCATTTCTATTGTGCGCATACAAGCCCCTGACAGTGCATCAGCTTAATTAGAAAGTAGATAGTGTTATTAGCTAAGGGCTGCAGGGTAGCTTTTCAGGTTCAAGTGCATTGCGGATTCGCTCAAGGGTATATGCAAGATGTCGAGATATATCATGCTCAGAAAGCCCTCTGTCGAAATAAATAAAGAGAGTACAAACTCTGACATGAGTTCAATTGAAAAAAAGAAAAGCACAGACCAAGAGTACATAGTACAACCATCTTGTCGGGTTGAGGAATGGGCATTTCCACATTAGCACGGGATGGTCCGTGCGTTCTATTGTTTCTCTCGGCCCTCAGCAGACCGAGCCGGTTTGGATTCTTTTCCTCTCCTTTCAACACTTCCATTTTCATTAAGATTATTTCTGGATACAAGAGAGAGAGAGAGAGAGGGACAGAGTACCATGAAGGCGCCTGCCGTCAACCCGCCACATGTTCTTCGTGCTTGTCCGCCGGCTTGGGTTTGGACCTGCGCCAGGAGGCCTTGCTCTGCAGGAACTTATTGTGGAAAGCGGTCCTCAGCGAGACGACCAGATCCATGCGGACCCGTTCCGTGTCCACCTTTTCCTCCCAACCACCGACCTGGCCCCCGTGCATCCGGAGCGCAGCATTTCGTATCACCAACAGGCCACAGGAGGAGCCGTCTTGTTGCTGGGGGCAGGGCTGGTGCAAACTCGTGTTAGCAGCAGACATATATGGCTGGCTGGCTGGCTGGGGATCTCTGTTGTTTACTCACCGCCTCACTATAGCCAAACCCTAAATCACTGAATTCGGCCTGGAGTGGAGTGGAGTGAAACAATTAGCATCGTCGAGGACTTGACAGACAGGCAACCCCTCTCTCTGAGGAGGAGACCGACCACCTTCCTTACCTCTACTGCTTTTCTCACGCGGGTGGTTCCCGCCTTGCCACAGACAACACCATGGCTTGCCATCGAGTCGTAGTGATAGATCATCCTCAGCTGTTCGTTGATCTCGAGCAGCGTGAAATGGTTTGTGTTGATGTTCAGGGGGCAGAGGAATATCTGCTTCGCACCACCACCGCCGCCCTCTCCACCGCCCTCTCCACCACCCCCACCCTCTCCACCACCCTCGCGCCGGTATTCATCCATCTTCTTTCTCCACAGGCCGAATGGTCTGTTGATCGGAACAGCACCCCTGCCCCTGCCCCTGCCCTTGCCCTTGCCCTTGCCCTTGCCCTTGCCCTGAAGATCTAGAGGAACACTGAGACCATATCTCACGCAGGACGGCCTGTCACTAAGCTCCATGGCGGCGGCAATAAGCCACAGGTCGAGCCACTGCCCCGGATAGAGCCTCTTGAGCGAGCTGAGAGGCAGCTCGAGAGCACCCCCCACCATGATGGTCTCCTCGGGGCCCGGGTCGGGATCACTGCACAGATGATGATGCAGCAACTTGATCAGGTCATCGACGTCGGCATTCACCAGTGCTTTCGGGAGAGGTTCCTAGAATGGGTGGGGGTTTTTTGGTTTTTTCCCCCCTTTCTGTTTAGCCTTATCCATCTACCTATTACTTATAACTTGGGGGGGCGGTAGAGAGGAGGGGCAGAAGAAGAAGAAGAAGAAGAAGAAGAAGAAGAAGCAGAAGCAGCTTACAGTCTCGAGCCCAAACGTGATCCTCAGCCCCAGCGCATCTTGTTCCGATATTAACTTGTGTGACGCAAGTGACTCGAGAAAGAGGGCAAGTCTTGTTGTGCCCTGCTGGATAAGAATAGAGACTTGTTCCCCAAGCACCGAGAGCAGGGCCTGCTTTCGTGCGTCCCCCTGAAGCTCCTTGGCAGTCCGGCTGCCGAACTCATCCTCTGACATCTTGAGGTAATCCCTAAAAGTGCATTTATCATCTCAAGGGTTAACAAAGTGAACCAAAGAAAAAAATAGAAAAGAAAAGAAAAAAAAAGAGTCAAGTTTCAAATTTCTACTTGCCAGATATTCCGCCGCAGGAGAATCCCCAGGCCGACTTTGGAGATGATGGCGCGTAGCTTGCGCCCCTTGTTGACCTTCTCGATGATCTGCCTCCTCTTCCTGAACGTCATGTTCTCAGATGTGCTGCGGGGCTGGCTCTCTGGGGCGCTGTCCTCTGATGATGATGATGAATCATTATCATCATCATCTCCCCCTCCCACCAGCGCAGGATCTCTCCGCCGCCTTGTCCTCCCAGACCCGTCGTCTTCTTGTTGCCGCTGCTGCTGCTGCTGGTGGTGGTGGGGCGCGCTGTTGTGCAGGAGAGAGTTCAGGAAGGGGGTCGCCACGCGCTTCCTCGGCACGCCCCGCTTCGTGAGGGGGGCCTCGAACGCGGCTAGCTGTGCGTCAAACCAGATGGATGCGCCCATGTACCCGACCAGGTTGAGGATGGTGGCCTTCTGCGAGCGGCCCTCGCCTGCCTCGAGGAACTCCATCAGCATGCTGCCGGACCAGGTCTTGGGGTCCATCGCCCAGGCCGCCCCGGGGCTAGCCGCCGCCGCCGCCGCCGCCACCACCTCGGCGTCATCGCCCTGCAGTATCGGCTGGCCGCCGCCGCCGCCGCCGGCCTGCAGGTGCCTGAGGATCGCCGCGTGGGTCCCTGTGGGGATCTGGTCCCGCGACGTGCTCAGCGTGGCAACAACATCCACCATGTCGCTCACAAGGTCACCCAGGGTGAGTTGTTCTGTCGCCACGGCAGGGACGCGCGAGGGGCTCCCGGGAGAGAGCAGCGGGAACGCGCGCGGATACGTCCTCGGGACCTCCTCGGTCAGCGGCGATGACGGCGGCTGCTGCTGCTGCTGCTGCTGCTGCTGCTCCTGCTCCTGCTCCTCCTCCTTGCGGCTGACGTGTGGCACTGGTGTGGACGGGACGGCAGCTGCCGCAGCCTGCGCTCCTGCTCCTGCTTCTGCCCCGTCCCCGGCCGATGAGAACCCCCCCGCGGGTGTAGCCTGCCTGGTCTCGCCCTCCTCGATGGTATCTGGCCCATGTGGCTGCTGCTGGCCGGCAGTCTCATCATCATCTGCCGAGCTACCAGTATCTGTTGTCACCTCGGCGTGTTCGGGTGTATGGCTCCTCTTGTCACCCACGGGCGGCGGCGGCGGCGGCGGCGGCGGCGTGTCGCAGTCCTCCTTATCGACATCCTCCACCCCATGATGCCTAGCGGTCTTGCGTGGTCGGGGGGAGGGGTCAGCAGATGGCTGTCTCCTCTTCCGCAGCTGCGGCTGCGGTTGGTGCTGCCGCTGCTGCTGCCGCTGCTGCAGCACGACGACCTGTGGGGATTCCTGAGGGCTGCCACAGCTCTCGAGGTGTTCCGAGATCTCGTCGGCGAGAAAACGAGCAACAGCAGGGGCTTTTTTGCATAGTGTCCTCACGCCGGCAGTGTACTAGAACCTTGGCCATCAGTTCTCCCAACCCTTGCATAGTGTGTGATTGAAGGTTTTTTTGGGTTTTTTTTTTTTGGTTTTGGATTTAATTTACCTCGGATAAAAGGGGTATTTCTTGGGCAGAGGATATTGCCGAGATGAAATCTGCAAACAGCTGCAATGGAGTCTGGGTCATCCTGTGGGTTGAACCGAATTAGGAGAACTCTTGACGGATTACAATATGAGATGTTTCGGTGCAATGCAGTTCAAACGCGACCAGGCAAGAAAAGAAGAAGAAAAAAGAGAAAAAAGCTTCAGGATCCAAAAGTGGGAAAGGGAGGGGGAAAGCATGCATGCCAGCCCCAAGAGCAGGGATGATTTATCTCCAGCAAATCAACAGCCCGGGATAGAATACGAGGGGAGGAGGAGCAAAGCATTCTGGTTCTCTGGAGCACCGACAATCGCTTACCTCCGATCTTCCTTCCCCAAAGTATCACATCAAATTCTGTTCCCTCCATGCCTGCCCAATGCCTGCCTGCTTCCGCCCGCCCTCGCTCTCCGGCCCCAGATCCTTCTCAGTCCTCTGCCGTCCCCGCCCAAGTACGACGGCCATGTTCCTCTGAATCCACGTCGAGCCGGCACGTCAATCCCGTTCATCGCACGCCTCAGAGAGACAGGCCGCCGACGGTATACTCTCCGAGACCGACCCCCCCCCCCGAACCACATCTCGAACTTTCCCGCTTGCCAAGCTACGAGCCCAGCCCAGCCCAGCCCGAGATAGACTCTCCTCGTTCAATGCTACTGGGTTTGAATGCAGTATGGATATGTTACTATTCTTTACTGCCTCAGAGCAGTTGAAAGAAATGCCCCGGCGAGGCTGGGTGCTTCGCGGGATCGAGAATCCCGAGTCTGTTGCTGCTCATATGTATCAGATGGCCTTGATGTGTATTAGCTATCCTTGGGTAAGCAAAGCACTCCTCTTCCTCCTCGGAAAGCGACAGAGCCCAGGCTATAGGATGGCTGTTATTCACGATGCACCTGAAGCCTTCGCTGGAGATATCACCTCGTCGGATGGGGTGAGCCGAGGTAGGCAAGACCAAACAACAACAACCTGCTGATCCTTGCTGGAGCGTCTAGGGCTGCTCTTTTTCTCCTGTCTGGCAAGCCAAGGCGGCAATCCGCAATTTGCCGCCCGGATACAGAGCATCTGGGACGAATACGATTTCAAGCACCGTCGAGACTCGATTACCGACCCTTACCTCAGGCGGCAGGCAGACAATATTATTGAAGAGTGGGAGGGAGGCGTCTGAGATGCGCGCAACAAGGCAAACCTGCCTATAGTCTTTGTGGTTGGAGGGCCTGGTGTCGGTAAAGGGACCCAATGCGCGCGGGGCTGCCGAGCAGCTCAATGTTGAGCATATTTCTATAGAAGACCTGCTGCGGGCAGAGAAGGAGAGGCCTGGTTCGGTCTTCAGAGACTTCATCAGCGAGAGCTCTTCGCGAGTCTGTTGTCGTGCCGGCGATGCTGACCCTCCAGCTGCTCGGAAGCAGGCTTCAGGACGCAGACCTGCGGCTCGAGCACCGCGCGAGAGATTCCGGACGAGGCGATGATGAACCTGACATGATACAGCGGAGAGTACAGGATTATAGGAAGAATCACAGACAGATCATTGAGCGTTTGTCCTCTCGGAACTTGGTCATGATGATCAACTGCGAGGGTTCTGTGGACTATGTGCAGAGCTTATTCCAACCTGCCCTACAGAGTATCATTGAGTCTTCTTGATTCTGTTCTGTTGTGGTAGCCAGTGTGGTACAGAGATATTATAAGGGCACCACCCACATATATAGACAATGAAGCTTGACCCCCTTCCCCTTTCTTTTCAATCTTGAGCCCTCTGGACAGGTCTAGGGCAGGCTTTTTAACCCTGTTCCTGTGCTCTTGTGGCCTTTGTTCGTTGTCATCCTTGTGTGACTGTTTAGCATGCTTGGTTTACATGAGCCCTTTGCCCATTGATTGATTGCTCTGGCCTGTCAGTCCTTTGGTGTGACAACTGTGCCCGAGTTCCTGGCCCACCATCATCTATCTGTCCTCACATGAGAAACTTCTGGGGGGGAAAGGCAGGCAGAAAACACCAATCACACAAGGCAGGCAGAGTTGCAATCATACTGGTGGAGAAAGAAGATCGGATTAAAGGATAGGCATTTACTTGTCTTGTTGGGCAGCAAAGACGACGCTCCCTATTTGGCAATGTCAACAAATGCGATGAGGCAAGTCAACAAATGCGATGAGGCAAGTCAACAAATGCGACGAGGCAAGAAAAAGTGGCTAGCCATTCTAGTTCTCTGGAGCAACCGAGATGCCTTCCCCCCGGGCCATATACTGCCTGAACAGTTGTGTCAAGGCGGCAATGCTGGATTGCAATCACCTATCTGTACCAAAAAGAGTCATGAGAGAGGTTGTAAGCAGAGGGGGACAGCTGACAAGTGTATAAGTGTCCAGAGTCAAGGAGAGCAGAATATCTTAGGCAGTGCATCTGAACAAAGGGGCATTTCCCACTCCTGGTACACATTATTCAAAATTCAAAAACTCAACAGACTTGTTTCTATCACTTCAACAGGATCACAACCCACCAGATACCAGGACCCCTGCCCCAAAAAAAAAAATAACACCTATCCCCTGCCCTGGATTCCCTATCCCTGCTCGCAGGCCTGCAAGACCTGTCGCCGGCTGCACCCGACCCTGTCAGGATAACCGGTACACAGGCCTTGCAAGTCTGTTCTATCCAACAGCAGCAGCTACAAGACCCCAGGTCTAACAGAACATATATAGCCATTACACCTATCTATCCTGCTCGCGGGCCTGCAAGACTCCTGTCGCCAGCTGCACCCGACCCTATCAGGATAACTGGTACACAGGCCTTGCAAGTCCATTCTATGTAACAGCAGCGGCGACACAAGGACAGGGAGGGCTAAAGAAATGTGACCAGCTGCACCCGACCCTGTCAGGATAAGTAGCATACGCTGCCCGCCCGCCCCGCCCAGGCGCTGACCTGCATGTAGAGAGAGACGCCGCCGGCTGCACCCGACCCTGTCAGGATAACCGGTACGCGACAACTCTACAACACCCCTCTTCCCCCCCCCCCAAGGTCTGGTGCCAATCTGCCTGCCCGACTTTTGCCCTATACCCCCCCCCCCCCTCTCCCCAAGCCATGTCCTGCCAGGAACGCCACTATCCCATCAAGGTGCTTGCTATCAGCGACCTGCCCCTTGGTGCCGGCTGTTGCTCGGGTCTTGATGCCGGCGGGACCGCCCGAGCCCCCGGCCTGGCCTGGCCCGTCGTCTGCACCTGTGTTTCGGCGCGGCCGTGCTGTCCGAGCTGCAGGAGCTGCGCATCCGCACCCGAGAGCTGCCGGCGCCGCGCGCGGGTGACCCGGGCCGCGGGCGCTGTCGGGAGGGGGCGGGGAGGCTGCACGCGCCGCCGTGGGCTCTCTCGGGGGGCCGCAGGCCTCGCCCGGCTGCTCTGTTGTCTCGTGAGGGTGCTGCGGTCCCTCTTGCTGCTGGCGGCATCTGCAGCTGTCGTCCTCTCCTCCTCCTCCTCCTCCTCCCGGGCGACCACCTTCCTCTTCTTGGCCTCTGGCCCGTCCGGCACCGGCTGGGGGGCCTCACAGGCCGTGTTGGGTTGCCTTTTCCTCTTGCTGCCGGACGCTGTACCAGCCGGCGGCTGGGGCTGGGGCTGGGGCTGGGGCTGGGGCTGTATCTCCTTCCCCATCATCACCCTCCGCCTCTTCTGGGGGCCTGGTTATCCCTCGGATATCGCGGGGGTGGCGGGCGGCGGCGACGGCTCACCGTGGTCGTCCCCCTCCTCTAGACCCCTCTTGCGCTTGTAACCCCTTGTCCCTCCGGTCTCGGCCGCCGGCGGCTGGGGCGCTGTCTCCTTCCCCGTCGTTATCCTCCGCCTCTTCCTCTTCTGGGGGCCTGGTTGTTCCTCGGATATCGCGGGCAGTGGCGCCTCATCATCGCTGTCCCCCTCTTCTGGACCCCTCTTGCGCTTATGCTCCAGTGTCCCCCCTCTGTTGTGGGTCGTCGGCGGCGGCGGCGGCGGCGGCTGGTTGGGAGCGGCGTCCTCCTCGGCAGGCTGGACAGCGACCTGTCGTAGGGAGCAAAAGGGCCGCTGGACCCCTGCTGCTTACAGGGGTTAACCTTGCTCAGGGATTTGCCCAAGATTTCGAAGAGGATCTGGGGATATATGATGGGATTGGCAAAATCTTCTATTGTTGCAAGCCCTGCGTCGATCAGTATATCTTGTTCGACCAGCTTGACTGAGTGGGCTATATCTTCATTGTCCAGATTATTTTCGCTCTAGGGTGATGGTATCTGTCCCTTTTTCCTTATATAGTAGTTGTCGATAAAATTCCGATGCTATTTGTCTCGGCTATTCTTCCATCTCTCGTCGTACTCATCCTCCATCTCATCTAGGCGTTTGGGAGAACAAAACCCCCCTAATGGTCTCATGGCGGATGTGTGTGTGTGTGTGTGTGTGTGTGTCTGTATGCAGTGGATGCAAATGTGATGGTGTTAATAGAAATTTTGATAATGTTATTGTGGATGGGATGATGTTGTTGTTGGGAAGAGGATGCATAGTGGTGTTGTGAGGAGGTTATCAGAAGAGGGGGTTGATGGCCTGCTGCTGCCTAAAGAGTGGGCCACTGTTACTGGCCTAGCCACCAGAAATTCCCCCCTCCAAAACAATGCAGTGATGATATAGTCACGCCTGCGCTTGCATTTTCCCATGAACATTTGGTTATTATTATTGTAACCATTATTATTATTATTGTCAAAACTACTATGTCTTTACCCCCCCTTTGCTTTGCAATGCTAACCCCAGAGAACAAGGCAGCTGTTATAACCCATCCAACATGCAGGTCACAAAACAGGTCACAAGCAAACAAGGACCAGGTGTCAAGAACCCAACATTCTGACTAAGCATTGATTACATAACCAAGGGTTAGGGTTATAACAGGGATAGATCATTGGATCACTAGGTGATCCAATGAGCCTGGATCACCTGGATCAGTAGTGAGCCAAGGTGAGCCACACTGAAGAGCTGGATATATAACCACATGTTCATTACCATTAGATAGATCATCGTACATAGCTCTTCAGTCGTCAATCTAAGTATTCATTTGTCATACAATTGGATAGCCCCAAAGGCAGTGAACACTTGCACTCTCATCAGGACTTATACGTTTCCGTATTCAAGGACTTACACTTTGACATCGCTCTTGTTAGCATAAACCCAATCAGTACCTAAGGAATCTTCGGATAACTGCAGTGCTCATTACAGCAGCCCAGAAATGCTTAGCATCCCTTATCAATAGCCAGCCTCCCGAATCTCTTATCTATCTCATCGCTATCGCCCAGGCCGATAGCCTTACAAAGTCTACCAACTATGCTGCCTAGTCTAAATACCAGCTTATGCTCTTATTCAATGCCTGAGATTCCAGCTCGGATTATAGCTAGCTGATTGGGAAGCTGAGGCGAAAAAGTGCAGCCAACCTGCCCATCTGCTTATCCAGATTGCATTACCTGAAAAGATAGAAGGCCTGCATACTCTCGATCTATCCATAGTTTAAAGCTTTGTTATTATAAAATGCCAGCTAGCACCACTCGATTATATATTTGCAGGCTAATAGTAGCTAAGATATTAAGCTGCAATATAATAATATATATATTCTTTATAAGAATACTAACTGCCTTTATATTAGCCTGCTAGACTTTGTGCTCAAATTCTTAGTTAGAGATAAGATAGCTTATTCAACCTATTTCGAGAATTATATACAGAGGCAGTATTAGAGCTAGGACTATTACTGCTATATCCAGGAGTACAGCTATCTCGATATATTGCCTAGGCTGATATAGCTCGATATAGGAAATATCATCTTTTATTATATTATCTCCAAGGGGGCTTTTGGCGTAGTCTAGGCTAGTATTGAGAAGCAGACTGGAAAGATTGTGGCCTGCAAGATGATTCACCTCTACTATTATAATATCTCAGCTACCAGGAATAAGATCAAGATTGCTAAATAGATCTCTCCCCAGTCTATCAGCCTGGTCCCTTTTCTCTCCTTATAGTGCAAGCATAGCCACCTGTTCCCCTATTCGCAGGCTATATTCGAGGATATGCATCTCCTAATGCTATATGCGCTCTTCACATTTGCTAGTGTGCTATGGCACGAGATTAACCTGCCTACAAGGCTAGTCCTGTATCGCCAGATGCTCAAGGGCCTTAAGAACCTGCACAGCATAGGCATTATGCACCGCGATATCAGCCCTTAGAACCTACTGGTCTTCTCATGCCGGGCTTCTCCCGCCTCCGCAGCTGCTATCTGCGACTTTGGCAAGGCCAAGAAGGCCCTCTAGGGCACTAAGGCGGCCCTCGGGCCCCTGGGCTTCATAGCACCAGAGGTTGGGCACCAGGAAGAGTATACGAACGCCGTCGACATCTTCAGCCTGGGCCTCTCCATAGTAGCCATCTTCCTGCCGTGGGTCGGCGCAAGGGCCCTATCCAGGGATCACTATATAAGGATCCTCGAGAGCCTTGCCGCCGGCCTCCAGGGGCGGATCCCCGACAGCCTCAAGGCCCTCCTCCGCTCTATGGTCGCATAGGAGCTCTCGGGCCGCCCGACGGCCGAAGAAGCTCTGGCCAACCCGGCCTGGGAACAGACCGCAGTGGCGGAGAAGCCTGTCCTGGAGGACGAGCAGCACCAGAGCAGCAGCGGGGAGACGTCCAGGGCGAGACGGGGGCGGCGGTCGGGCGGCCCTTCCATCACGAGCTCACACGGCATGAACAGGAAGAGGGCGCATGAGTCTTCCCAGCCGGCCATGGCCGGAGCAAGTCAGTCAGGTGCGAACAAGAAGAAAAAGGAGATGATGCCGACATCTCAACCGTCTGGCCAGGAGGGCGTCACGGTACAGGAACCAGAAAGATCGGATGGCCCTTGTCGGCTCTCACCACCTCCTCAATAGGTGTCTGTTGTTGTAATATTATCCCATCTAACATGCAGGTCAACATCTCGGAACAGGACGCTTACATGATCCAGGTCTTTATGTGATAGTTGCAGGATCGATGTCGAGCCTTATCGATCCAAGTGAGCCACCATACTGAGGAAGCTGAATATATAACCACAGTCATTGTCATTACCACCGCCACCACCACCACCATTAGATAGATCTTGCATATAGCTCTTCAGTCGTCAATCTATGTATCAGGTTACACATATTACTCTGATGGCCCAAAAGGTAGTGAACACTCGCACTTGAACTTTAATTCCAGCTAGGTAGTAATATGCAAGCTATGTGACATTCTAGGACGGTCCCTTCCTCCTCTTGTTAGCAGGGCCCGGTTTCAAAAACGAAGTATCCCGAGTTGCCATCGGGCCGGCCCTGATATCCTCATCTGCAGGTAGCGACACAGAATCGGCCCTCGACGACGACGACGCCAGGTGATGGCTCTCCGGGTCCTGGGAGAGGCCGGTCGACTCGGCAGGCGCCGGGGCACCCAAGTCCGACGGTAGCTGATCAATGGCCGAGCAGATCCTCTTGAAGTGATCCGGCACCCAAGTATCGTAGATGTTCTTGGTGAACCGGTATGCAGTCCACTTCTCCCTGCCATCCAGCTCTACGAAGCTGAACTGGCGGATCGGATGGCGGTAGTACTTTGTATTTTCCCCCTCGATGTCTCTCCCCTCGATGACCGGATAGTAGCCATAGATACGCACCGACTGGTGGTCGTGCGAGACAGAGAAGCTGAGGACCTGCCTGTTGAGCTCGTGCTCACGGCCCACGAGGCGGAAGAGCTCGACGACGCCCCGGGCCGCAAGGGCCATGCTGTGGGCATTCTGGCGGTCCGCCATATCCAGCGCCACAGCGCCACACTTCACCTCGCAGGCCAGGAAGGGGAAGTACATGTAGTATGTAGCCATGAAGAAGGACTGGTCGCCGGCGAAGAAGTCGCCGATGAACGGCGACAGCCTGGCGAGCTGGTCGTCGGTAAATGCCTCCCGCTGGAACCCGACCGAGTAGTCTGGCTGCGGACATGGCTCGGTCAGGGGAACCGAGTTGTTCCAGCCGTCGTTCACGCTCTCTGCCAGGATCTTGAGGTGCTCGGCACCACATGTTGCAAGAGTCTCGGCTGAAGGGATGATGAGCCGAGAGATATCCTGGATGATCCGGGCTTCGTTCTTGTTATGGATCATCTGACAAGTGGCCTTGAAAGTAGCATCGCTGAAGAGTGACTCTTGCGGGACAGGCTGTCGCCTCTCGAGCATCGATCGGAGAGCCGTTCGGTGGCATCGGTCACATCCTGGGGCGACTCGATCATGAAGCTGCCCTTAGTGGAGAGCAGGGCCTCGTAGCGCGAGTCGCGGTATTGCGCACTCCTCTGGTCGCTTGCCACCGTGGATGTCGCCGAGTCTGATCGCTTCCGTCGAAGCGACCCCGAGGACCGCCTGCGCGCCAGCAAGCGCTCCTCCATGTCGGGCTCGCGGTATCGACGCGGCCAGCGTCCTTCTCTTGTCCAGAAACGGATATCCTCAGCAGACGTTCGCGGTCGCTTGGCAGGGGGTGCAGGATCATGTGCGGCTCGCTTTCGACCTCGGCGCTGGACAGACGCAGGCGGTCCTGGTGATGTCTTCCGGCATGGGCGTCTGGGTGGACCTGTTCATTGTCAGCCGTGTGGCCTTTCAAATTTGTCAGCTGTGAGCTTTTCAGTGCTTGAATCTAAACAAACCTTGATCTTGTAACAAATCGGCCCCCTTCTGGGCGGCTTTCTGGGCTCGAGTCTGGACCATGGCGAGGAGGGGGAAAAGTTGGAAAGGAAGACGACGGGTTTATGTTGCCGTGGTTGTGTGGGGAAAAGGGATCCAACTTTATCCGGGGAAACAGCGACCGACCCGCAGGCGAATCATTACGCGCGCGCCTGATGATGCATGGGTCCCAAGCGCCGGTGACCCGCACAGCCTCTCTCTCTTAAGGCGCGAAATCAACGGCCGATGATGGCCAGGTCCCTCGAGATCAAAAGAGCTCGGGCACAAAGATTTACGCCGCGGCCGAGTACAGACTTGCTACGCGCCACGCCTCTCCGCGTCGCCCCAAGGCTTACGAGATTGCCATCCGGCCAGGACAAGCTCTTGCCTAGCTTCAGCACCTCCTCAGACGCATGGGCCTGTATCGTGCAGATCGAAGGCACTACATACATCGCATCTCTGTCGAATCAAGACACCTGGCACCCAAGATCGACTCAAAGTTCTCCGCCCTCCCTCTGGCCCAGGAAATCAACGCATTATACACCTGTGAGGACCATTTAGGCATTCAGCAAGTGGTATTTGGCAATATCGAAGAGGCACCTGGTGGAAGGCTCTGCCAATATCGAACCCGGGTGATGTAAGTTGTTGCACTTTTTTTTTTTTATCGCAGAAAGCCGGCTAACCCTCACAACCAGGGAGTCAAGCTGCGAAGCTTGAAATGTGTTTCGGCGGCCAGAGTTCCCGATCCCAACGCTGTATGGGCTACTACTCCTCAAACGAGCTGGCAAAGATGCTCCTGGAAGCTCGTGGACCACCCAAGTCCCGGATCGAGCACCATTTTTTACTACTACAACACGGCTCCTCCTCCTCGGGGACCTCCACAAGCTGGCATTTGAGACGGCCGAGCCATCTCCAGACACACAAGACAGGTGGAATGTCCGCGACCTCTGTCAGCCTACCCACAGTCCACCTCAATACAAGGCTTCTTCTACTCATCTGCAGTTCTCGACAACATCACCAAGGTTCAAGAATGTCACAGGCCAGCTGAAGAGAAGATCACAGGGCTTCTCTTTCATTATTCCAATGGACAGAGAGCCTGCGTGGGAGAGATCATCCTGCGATCCCCGACCATCTCTGGGTTAGGTTTGAAATCAGAGACAAGGGCCCTTGTGTGCAGTGCAAAGTATATCACCAGTGTCATGCTAGTCCTGAAACCTGATTTTATGAATTCAAGTAGAAAGAATATAAGTTTCCAAGTGATTTCAGTGCATGAGGTATTGTAGTACACATACGACCCTGTGGTTTAGGCGTAAGCTATATGTATGGTTGGGAGGAAGATTCGAACAGTGAGTTCGAATATGGCTGATCATTTGCCAGACATTACACTCCAGAAATAGCTGCAGAAAGGTCTCGAATGGCCTCAGGCACTCGCCAGTCCTGCTCTGAATCTGCTCTTTAACCTAGAAAGCAATAGGTCTTTTCAGCCTCGGGAGCCGTGATATTTCAGCCTCTGTTGAGTTCTATGGTATCTCCTGGGCTAGTATTGGGCGCAAAGCAGATAGATATATTGCTAGTCTGTAGGACGCGGTGGTGGTGGTGGTGCTGTCGTGAGATCTTGTGCCTGTTGGCTGGGGGAGGGCCTCTGAACACCTGCCTTGAGGAAGACTACGATCAGATGAGCATGGCGTATAGGTCCTTCTCGCTGCCACTGATCGCACTGATTTCTCTATTGCTCGAGTTCCTTGCTTAGCATATTAGCAATAAGCCAGGAAGATATAACCATCAACGAAATGCGCAACCACTGGCTACTAAAATGCCCTTTTGGTTATGCAAAGTCTAGAGATTAGCAGATAGATGGATCTTGGAAACAGCCTCGCGCTGAAGTTGAAGCTAAAGACCAGCCAAGTTCTCATGAAACGCCCTGAACAGCCATTTCATTATTGTGCCATCACTCTTGGGGAAAAAGTGCTCTGTCAGGGTGGTATTCCAGACGATCAATAACTGGCGGAACTGAGGCGATTCGAGGGTTGAAGGGGGTATATTATAAGTAATCAGCTCTGTCACCGCCAACCCCCCCCCCTTTTTTTTTTTTTTGTGCAAGAGCAACAACCGCACGAGTTAGAGCGTCGGCAGGGTTTCTCAAAGCACCAGAAGCTGTATATTGAGTGTTGTTATTGAAAAAAAGCCATCATGGTTCGTTCTTGGCCGCTCTCGCCGGCTGATCTCTTGTGGGCTTAAACCTCTTGTTTTCCTCTGCCTCGGCCACCATGTCCTTCAGGCTGCCGAGAGATTATGGCCCTTATTATCGTGACCTTCTGAGATGGTGCTGCGCGTAGCATACAGGGTCTGCGGATCATCTTGGTCACAGAGGCGGCAAAACCACCAGTCTGCTGCCTTCACGATGATCTCGAGAAGCTTTTGGCCGAGATGCCATGAAGGCATGGGACCGTCCAGGAAGCTTACTGGGTGGGGAGGTCTCTGAGGGTACCGGGGGGGGGGGGGACTGTGCTGTGCTGTGGCATCGTGGGTCTCGATCTGCTTCTGGATAGAAGGGTATCTCGTAGAGTGGCCAAGCTGTTGAAAAGCGTTGCTGTTAGCCGTGATGTGAAGAGAAAAGCGATGGTAGAGGAATGCGAGAATGCCAGATCCGAGGAAGAAAAGGTATAGATAGGCATGATAGAAAAGCTTGCCTGCCAGCGGAAGAACAGCCAGATACAGGAGAGAGGAGGTGGCCGAACCGGCAAGGGCCTGGGCCAAAGCACCAAAAACAATCCTGGCGAGGTTGTCAAGTTCACCTGAATCCGCCTGACCTGTGTGGAACGCTGGCCCTATCTTGAAGCTGTCGTACCTCGCGTGAACAACATCATGGCAATCAACAGTGATGGTTCCTTCTATGCAGGACAACGCCTCAGCTTATACAGCCCGCCGCACGCATCGTGAAGGATGCCTCTTCAGGATCTGGGCCTCAAGAGAGGGTGAAATGGCCTGCCCCCCAGGTCCTGGCCTGGACCCAGGCTATCGAGGAAATAGACTGGCTCGATTTATGTTATGGTAACACGGAAATAACCTACGGACAGCTGAAGCGGGGTAGTTGAGGAGGCCTGGTATGCTATGTGTGCCTGAGGATATTTCCTGGGTCAACTATCACCGAGTATGCCTCGGCCATGTATGCAATGCCCTCGCACAAAACGGCCAGCGGTCCACACACTCAGCCCCAGCACCGTCGTCCCTGGGCAAAGATCTTGCGGCTGCCTATACTGCCTGTATTCCTTGGTGGCGCAGTGCTGTCAGGTGCTGTGAGGTGCTGTGAGGTGCACAGATGGGCGCATCAGGCCCCACGGGCGGGTTGAGACGCCGGACAAGACCAAGGCGCGCGCCGTGGGCGCCTGCCTGCAACTACAGCAAGAGGTACCTCGAGGAGCTGCTTGCCGCGCCTGGTCGGAGAATTCCGAATGGTGCTGCGGATGAGATAGATGACAACGGAGGTTGGCTGACCACCTCAACAGGATAATCACTCCTCTCTTGTCTTTTGGAGTCAAGCTAGACTTGTCAGGCAGCAAGCCATCCACCCGTAGCGGTCGCCGTCTCCCACCGTGAGGTCGGATCCTACATCATCTACGCCCTTCTCGACGAGAACCCCCACCCACCTCGCCGAGAGAAGACCTGTGAGCTGCTGGCCCTCTTGTCCAGCACCCGGTGATGCTGTAGCCACCGACACACAGCTCCTCCTGTCCAGACAGGATGCGGCGGCACCCCAGTTCTGTCTGGATGGGCTGCCCGAGCCGCTGCAGCTGCTCTGGACCCGCCGTCGCCCCCGGCTCGCCCCTGCCTCCCCCCTCCCAACACGCAGGGGCATGGGCGGCTAGGTAAGGCGACATGCCACATCCCCCCGGCCGGCAGAGCTCCTCACCTGGCCCTCCACGCGAAGTGGGGGACGCGGAGGCTAGAGAGCTCTTTGACCCCCCCCCCCAGGCGCATCAATGCCCTGGCTCTGCTGAAATTTCTGGGCCACAGATAATAAGTCTAGCATGATCGTCATCTCCTCGCTGTTCGTGACAGCAGAGATGGCCCTGCTGTTGTTGTCGTCGTCGTCGTCGTCAGGTACACCACCAACAAGCAACAACAGCAACAGCAACAGCGGCGGCGGCAGAAGCAGCGAGCGAACCTGATTGTCGTACGTGCGGAACAGGGCCTCGCGCTGACGAGTTTCACGGATGAAAAGGAGAAGGTGGTCTATCGATTGACGAGAGGACTGGGCAGAAGCAGTGGTTCGTCTCTGCATGTACTGTGATGTTGCTTCCTCAACCACCTCTTCTTCTTCTCCTCCCCGCACCCATAACAGCTGCTAGTAACCCTCTCTCTCTCTCTCTCTCTCTCTCTCTCTCTCTCTCTCCACGGGCTTGAAAAGCGTCCCCTTCCGGTCGGTACAGAGCCAGATGTCGAAGCTTGTGAGACCTTGACCAGCACTCCTTTTTTAGCCTGTTGAGAGATCTTGCCCGCATTTTGTCGTGAGGAACGGTCATGGCCCTGGCACCTTTATTCTTCCCGCCAGCTGGATGGGGTTCAAGAGTAAGGCGGATAAATAAAATCTACCAGAAAATCCAGGTAACCTCTCCTCCCTTTCCTTTTCCTTTTCCTCCCCCGGGGGTGGAGGGGTGGGTTCACAAGTCACCGGGGGGTTCCCAAGTCTACGGGGGAGGTCCCGGGTGCTAACGCGAATGTGCGTGTGAAGCCCAGATGAAGCCCAGACCAAGAAGTTCCAGTGGGGGGGGGGGGTGACGGTGACAAGGTAAACATCATCTTGATCTTCTTTTTTTCTGGTTCCCCCGATCCGTTGAATCATCAACAACCGCGAGAGTCACGATGATTCGGAGGAAGAGGAACTGTCTCAGGTGCTGGGCGAGCCTCGGTACGCCTCTGACCCCTGCATTCATTCGAGTTCTCTGGAGCACCGAAACCATCCTTTGCCTAGTTTTCGAAATTTGCAGTAACCAGCTCGCCTTCGGTAAGGCTTGTAGCCCTGCGTCGACCCTACAGTCTTGTGTGCGCGTTGATCGCTGAGAGGCGCAGCGATGGCCCGGGGGGGGGGAGGGGGAGGGAGAGGAACGATCTGCGCGTCTGCCGCTGGCTGGCTGATGAGCGTTCACCGGGGGACAAGCTGCCAGGAAAACATGGTCACACGGCCAGCGGACACGGCCACGGGGCAACCGACGAGAAAAGGTTTGGAAACCAGCTACAAGAGAAGGCAAAACAAGCACCGCATCACCACTACGACGGCGCCCAGGCGGGCGGAACCGAGCGCAGGCGAATTGTCGACAGCCCAGGCACGACCTATATAGGCGTCAGGAGCGGCCCCGAGCGCAGCTGCGGCACACAGCCTCGCATCTCCTCAGGCCTCCAAGAAGCCCCCGAGAGCCCCCGAGAGTCGCCAGCCGCCTAGAGCTCGATAACACATGACCGGGGAAGAGCCGCTGCTGCGTACCCTACGAGCGCGACCTGCGAACCCCGCGCGGCCAGACCACCGAGTCCACACAAGAAGCGCCGCAGACCACAGTCACGGTGATTCGGACGAGCTCGGAAAACTGCCGGATCGATTGCCCAAATGACAAACCAGTGCCCATCTATTTCCTCACAGCCCCCCCGATCCCGCTCAATTGTTCCTGCCTGGATGACAACAATTTTATTAAACAGCGAGTGGGAATATGGCTTCCACTCGAGACTACAAATGGGGCTTTGGTACTGGGGAGGAGGAACAAAGAAGGGGACAAGTGCTTTTCTTCTTATATGCATGGCTGATTGGCATGTTGCTGCTGTGCTGTTAAAGGTGCCTAATAATATGCATTATACTATAGTGAGCAGAGGGGATAGATAGAACAGCTTAGGGCAGCGGCGGCAGCAACTTTTGTTGGTCTGTCACAATGCTGGCCTGGCGATCCATTCAGCAGCTGCACCACCAGAAGCTGTCCAGCCCTGCTAGCTTCAACCTCAGACCTCCTCCAACCATTAACTGCTGCCTGTATTTTTTCTTTCTTTCTTTTTTGTTTTGTTTTTGCAAACCTCTCTGCTGCTCCTCTGCCTTGTGGATAAACTGCAGTCCCTTCCCCTTGCTGCTGCTGCTGCTGCTGCTGCTGCTGCTGCACAACATGCCTAGATATATCGAAGAGCATGATGAAAGCTCACAGGAGCGACCTTGAAAGAGACGATGATGCATATCTGCTGGGCCAGAGAAGACATACGACGATGCATATCTGCTGAGCCAGAGAAGGCAGATGACGATGGCTGTTGTTCTTATCCTTCCCTCCCCCCCCCCATTTTCTTCTCTCCCCCAGAGAGACCAAGTCTTGCTAATTCTACTGCAGGCAGGCGGCAGCGTCTCGATGATGCCAGCCTGCAGATCTAGCTGCCCACACATATCCAGAGACGAGCTCTGCCAGGCCTGGCTGGTCAGCGCCGGCAGGCCTCTCCGCTCGCACGACAACATGCCTCAGCTCCCGTCGCCGGACGTGACTACGAGGTCCTTCTCGAAAGCCCCCACGAGTGTTTCTGTAACATCTACCGCAAGCGTGCACGATAGAGAAGCTGGAGCAGTACAACATCTACGTCCCGGGCCGGGATCCGCCCCCCGGGCTGAAGGAGGAGGTCGAGGAGATGGTGTTTCGTCTACGAGGGTCGCCCGAGCCGGACGATGCCTTCATCCAAGGCCTGAAGGAGGTCATACGAGAACTTCAGAACAAGGGGGAGGAGGAGGTCAGGAGCAGGCTGGGCGCACAGGTCATCCCGGGCTACGGCTCGCCCTCCGACGGGAGGCTGGCCGTCGTCCACGGTCAGCTGTGGAACAGGTCTGCTGCTGTCCCCCCGGACCCGAGCTTCGTCGAGCCCCCGCTCCCCCCCCCTGCCCGAGCCCAAGCCCGACACCACCTTTTCATTCTCCAAGGCCGCCTTCAGCCGGCTGCAGCTCGCCACCAACAGCTCTCTGGCCAGAGCTCCAGATGGGCCGAGCTTCGCCTCGCCCTGTCCGGACCTCCGGTTCCCGTTCGCATACGTCGAGTACAAGTCGCAGGCCAGGGATGGGTCGATCCGTGTAGCAACGAACCAGGGCGCGGGCGCGAGCGCCGTTACGCTGAACGGCTATATAGAGCTCATATCCCGCCTGGGTGCTGCCGACCTCGACAAGCTGCTGTTCTTCCCGGTGACCATGGATCAGAACATTGCACACATCAACATGGTATGGGTAGGAGAGAAGACGCCGCCGCCGGACACGGAGCAGCACTCGTTCCACCTGGAAGAGCTGAGGATCCTCCCCCTCCGGTATGACGACAGCATCCGGGTCCTCATGCGCGCGCTCTCAAGAACATACAGGACTACGCTGCCAATACGGTCCTGGAGCGCGTCGTCGGTGCGCTTGACACATATCGGGAGAACATGATCAAAAAGAAGGACGCCGGCCAGGTGGAGAAGCCACCACCACCACCACTTCCATCACAGCCACCTCGGTGCAAGAGGGCGAGGGGAGTAGCTACTTTAGAGGCGCGCAGCCCGGATACACAAGCGCGAGCCGAAACACAGCGCGTGGGTGGTGTCCGCACGAGACGGACAGCCCGGCTCCGAGAGACCCGGTGAGGAGGACGTGGCAGACTGTCATGGGGTCCTACTGAAGCGGTGTGTGTGTGTGTGTGTGTGTGTGTGTGTAAGAAAAAGATTTCACGAGTAAAAAGCGCTACAAAATTGAAGGGCCATCTTTTTATTTCGACAACAATAAACAGCCGCATACAAACCAGTGCCTATCTGTTTCCTCACAGGCCCGACCCCGTCCGCCCTCCCCCTTCCTTTTCGCTCAGCCTCACATTCCTCCATTCATTGTTCCTGCATCATTACGACAATTTTATCATGTGAAAGAAGGCACGTTTCTACTAGTACGCACGTTTCTCCGTGCGCGTTTGTTTGTTATTTCGGCCGCCACGCCTACCAACCAGTCTTCTCGTTTTTCTCTCCTCTTCATCATTCAACTCAAACGACTTTCCCATCATCAAACTTCAACCTAGTATCCTCTCATGACACTACAATACCTTTTCGATAACCTTGAAACATCCGCACCCAGACCGTCCGCCATGGCCTCCACAAACCCAGGCCGCCTGGGCGGTCCAGAAGACCTGAGCCGGTACGTCGTCTTGCTCGCCTCCTTTGAGGTGTCGAGGCGCGACGCGCAGCGCATTGAGGACGCCAACCGGGAGTTCCGGTTCGACCCTGAACAGCAGTGCACGAGCGACCCATACGCCGTCGTCAACGACACTGCCCACTCCTGGGCGGGCAGCAATGCCCCAGAGACACTGTCCGGGCCCTACTTTGGGCTGCCGTGGGACCACGCGCTCAAGAATGGGCGCTCCTTTGTTCTCGGATCACTGGACCGGGAGGTAGGCGACAAGTCCAGGTGCGCGTGCGACTTCCAGCTCGCCGACAGCAACGCCAGCGGCATCAGCCGCCGGCACCTCAGCGTCGACATCTACAAGCAGTACAACGACGAGCACGACGTGATTGTGCGGCTGAGGTGCCTCGCCCGGGAGGTGGTCGTGCAGACCCTATCCCCCCGCGCGCCCGACAGCACAAGAAGGCCCCCCAGGATCCTTCACAAGGGCGCGGTCGTCTCTGTTAGCAATGGCGGGTGCGTCGCCGTCACTATCGCCCGCATCCGGTTTCTCCTGTGGGTGCCGAAGCTAACAGCCGCACAAGAAAGCCGGCGGCGGCAGCTGGCGTATGATTTTGCGGTCCGGGCTCGCACCCGCCTGCCAACCCACCTTCCAGATCTCGGCGCTGGTGCGGGTGTCGAGAATGCGCAGGACAGCGTGAGGGTGGGCAGCTCGAGCGGGAGGCTGTGGGTGAGCCTGGAGCCGGCCCGCACGGCGGAGGAGCCCTTCTTCCAGGTCTGGCAGGGGCATCTCCTGCAGTCGGCCTGGCAGCGGATCGTGGCACCCAACACCCCCCTCGACATTGTGACCCAGGAGGAGGCCAAGGTGGAGGTGGAGATCCTCTGCACCACCGCCGCAGAGCTTCCCGAGCATGTCAGTCACGCTTTCCTTCCGCCCCCCGCCCCCCCCCCCCTTTCTCCTTCCCACGTCTGCAATGCGCGCTGACAGGTCCCCCCCCTCCCCCCCTCCCAACAGCCAAATGTGTACCGGTTCAAGGAGATGGGCCATGTACTGACCGGGAACTCCGGGGACTCGGACTGGACACTCGCATCCCTACCGTGGGCCATCGGAGAGTACGTTCCCCCGAACGCGAAGACGCTGGCCGTCCTGCTCGGGAAGAAAACCGCCTCGGGCAGCCCCCTCCGGCTGGCCCCCCCGCAGAGGCTCTCCGTCTTCCAACAGCTGTGCAGTGCCGTGGCGCACGCGCACCAACACGGGGTTGCCCACGGGCGGCTGGCCGGCTCTTTTATCCTTGCCGTGGACGCAGCGTCGGCTGCCCCGGAGCCGCGAGAGGGCATTCAGGACAGCGAGATGGACAAGGAGGGCAGTCGAAAAGACAAGGGTCCGGAAGAAGTGGAAGAAGAACAAGAAGAAGACCAGGCGGCCACCCCGGCGCCGGCGCCGGCGCCCACCATCAAGGTGTTTGGCTTCAGCATCTCTGGTGAGCCCGACCCCGAGGCGTGGACGAGTGCGGTCCAGAACGATACGAGGATGCTCGGCCACCTCGCTGTGCTGCTGCTGGGCGGCTGCGATGTGCCGGACCCCTATCCCGGCCGCCGCGACAGGTGGTGGATGGAGGTGGCCCGGCGCTCCGACATGTCGGTGCAGCCGGTGCTGGTGAACCTGCTCAGGGGCAGGTTCACGGTGGAGAACGCCATGCACCTGGTCAGAGGCATCTTGCAGGACGACCGCGCCTCCGGAGATCTCACCGAGATCCTGCAGACCACGACCACCCGCAGGCGTACGGCCGATGATGCCCTGGGGCTGCTGCCCCCTCCTCCTTCCCCCCAGGCACCGCCGAAGCGGATCCGCCGAGGCGGGAGGCCCGCTGTCCTCGCAGGGAGGGCGCGTCAACGTCTCCCCGTGACCCGAAGAACTGTTGCCGCCGTCGGCAGACGGCATGTCGCAGCCTCGAGGCGAGGCCCATACGGGTCTGCCGCTCCAGCAGCACCAGCAGCAGCAGCACGCCGCCGCCGCCGCCGCCGCCGGAGCGAGAGCTCGGTGAGTCGGAGCAGCAGCAGCGCAGCATCCACGATCCTGCTGGCACCGCCATCGCCTGCGGCAATCATTTCCAGTCATTCTATGCCGCAGGGTGCCTACGGACGCACCGCACCCCCGGCACCCGCGGCTTTCTCCTCGGTGCAAGGTGCACCGCCCCCGCAGCTTGCAACTTGGCCCGTGGGGCTGCCGACTTGTGGAAATACCGAGGCGGCTCAAGAAACCGGTGCGCAAGAAACAGATGCCGAGAATATGTACAAAGACGACAACGGTCGCGTGATGGTGTTTACAGATGATGAGGCAGATGATGAGGCAGATGATGAGGCAGATGATGAGGCAGATGATGGGGCGACGATGTGCTCCGGAGGCAGCCTAAATGAGGCAAACAGGAAGCCGTTGGACGACTGCAGCAGAGATTCTGACGCTGCACTGGGGCTGTCGCTGTCGCTGTCGCCGGAGCCGGAGCCGCAGGCTTCATCAGATGGCGGAATGTCGGACCCGTACGGGTCGCCGCACAAGGAGGACAAGCTCTCCTCACCCGGCGACGAAGACTCCTACCCTTATGAAATCTCCTACCCTTATTACGATGTCTCCTACCCTTATTAAACGATGTCTCCTACCCTTATTAAACGATGTCTCCCAACACACGAGGTGCACGTGCACCAGGGGGTGGCACGTCAGTATGCCGACGATGACAGCCTTGCAGGACACGGAACCCTAGGGAGAGGAGAGATCAGGAATGGCAGGTGATGGAATGAAGATGAGATGTACATGCCTGGGCTGACACGACTGGATCTTGATATCCACCCCCCCCCTTCTCCCCTCTCTCTCTCTCCTCCCCCCCAAAAGTTTTTTTTTTTTTTTTTTTTGTTTTTTGTTACTTTGTACGGAGTCTTGACAGACAATCATTGATCTGCATTGTTTGATACTCTCTGTCTCTGATCTTGGTGTCCCTTCTGATGTATGGCTTCCAGTTTGCTGGTTGCAAGATTTATCGACATGTATGGGTCCCCCGAAGGACGACGCGTCTTGACCACCCCCCAATTCTGACCGGGGAATCAACCAATTAACGTCCAGCCCACCACCACCTGGCTTCGTCGGTGCAGCAAGCGAACAGGACGCGTCGTACTTGTCCAGTCCCGGCCGGCATGGGATTGGAAGAAACGCCATCACACCTTGGCTGTGTGGGACGACGCGTCTTGACCACCCCCCAATCAATTCTGACCGCGAAATCAACCAATTAACGTCCAGCCCCCCCACCACTGGGACGTGGTGGGGCATCGACCACTCTGAACCGCCGTGGTTCACTGCTAAATTTAGAATGGAAGGTAGTAGTATCTTGATCCTGTCGGCTGAAACTCATATTCATCAATCATACCCAATCATCATCTCTGACGGACGCTCATCACAGAGTATCAGATGATTGCAGGAATGACCAGATGGCCGTGAGTGAATGCCCCTCGCAATTCCTGGAGAATGAATTCACATCAATGTGACTTTGACTTTGGGGAAGGCCCACTGCTTGGTAACAATAAGCTCCAGCTCATTTGCCGCCCTGGCCATCGTCGTTGTTGGCCAGTCCTACAAGCCTACCATCATGTACTCGAGCCAGAGTGCACAGCAGGATAGCAAGAGGCACTCCTGGGTTGCGAGTTGGATCGAATCAGTCCTCCAAGAAGCACCGGCGGGCCCGCACCACCACCACCACCACCACCACCAGGACGACAGCCGCCAGCTCGATACCTTCAAAGCCCCGTATAACGCTGTCCCGCCGCACACCCCCCCATCCACCACCATGTCCGGTGATGCTCTGGCAGGCCAGAAGAGAAATGCCGACACGATGGACGACGGTGAAGGTGAGTTGAACACTCCAGTCAAGGGTGATGCATCATAAAGTAACCCATGCCCCGTGGCCCACAGCCGACGTCGTCACCACCAGGCGTCCGAGGTCCGCCAGCCCCTCCAAGGCGAACTCGCGAAGCCTCCTCGAGATCCTGGAGAAGCCGGTCCATATCCAGAGTCTCGAGGCCGACGGGGTCCGTCTTGCCGAGGATGTTCAGACCCTCTACGGCCGCATCCTGGATATGGTCGACCACCGCGAGGGGATCATCCCGCGCGAGGTGCGCGACCTGGTCGTGGGCCAGCTGGGGGCGCACAAGACCCGCGAACACAACTTCTGCAGGGACGCCACGGCCGGGGCAGGGCACATGATGCACACCACCCTGCATACTATTACGCTGGACGCCGCCGCCGCGGATGCGGACCAGTACCACGAGTCCGGCTGGAACCACCACATCCACACGCCCCTGCTCAGGCTGGTGTTCCCGCCCAGACGGCCCGGCCAGGGACAGCCGCTCTCCCAGGAGGCCCGGCCAGGTACAAGGGTCGTGCCTGTCATGTCTGTCACCGTCCCGGCCGTGTACGTGCCCGATAGACCCCTTTTCCCTTCTTCTCGTGGCGTGGGCCTCTCCTCGATGGCCCCGGCCCCGGCCCCGTCACCCGGTCCAGGCCCGCGCTCCACAGGGCTAGAGATAAGGAAGGGGGCGGCGGCGGCGGCGGCGGCTGCTGCCGAGGTCTCGATCACCGGATCCTTGACCACTGGGACCTCGACCAACTGCGGCCACCACCGCCGGCGGTCCAGGCGGCCGTAACAAGGTCGATTACGTCCTGGCCATGGATCCTGCCGACTCTTCGCCGCTCATGCAGCTGTTCTCCGTCTTTGTCCACAACGAGGCTATCGTCACCGGCTCGGTGCCGCACGTGAACCATGTGCTCTACAGGCCGCTGCAGTGGAGCCCGATTGCCTGCTCGATCGAGACCAAGGTAGACGTGGCGGCGGCCGACCCGATGCTGCAGCTGGGGACGTGGGTCGCCTCGTGGCACAAGCGGATGCAGTTCCTCCGCCAGTACATCTTCGAGAGCGACCAAGGGGGCACCTACCGCCAGCGGGGCCGGGCGGACGACCTGATCCCGTCCACCCTCCTGATCGAGATGGTCAGCCACGAGTGGCGGCTCTACTTTGCCTGCGATCAGCTCCGGTCCATCGCCCTGTACGGACCGGTCAGCATCGGCTCCACCAAGAACCTCCTCGAGGCATATATGCTCGTTGCTGTGCTGAGGGCGGCGCAGCAATGGATGGAAACCACATTTTACCAACGTCTGGAGCAATGGTTCCACTGCAACCAGGTCGGTCCTCTCGGTGCTTGAAAAAGGGAGTGGTGATTCTACATGGGGATGGAAATAATGAACAAAGCTGTCTATCCCGATCGCAAATTAGCCGCCTGCTTGACGGGAGAAATCAGGCTTTCTGTGAGCAGAGAGAAAAAAAAAAAAAAAAGAAAGAAAAAAAAGGTGAACAAAAGAGAGCGCACCAACGGTCGAGATCCATCGGAACAAGCTGAAGCGAGATGCGCTGAAACAACAAAAAGGGAGAGAAGAAGTTGGTTGGGGGGGGGGGGGGGGGGGGGGGGGGGGGGGGGGGGGGGGGGGGGGGGGGGGGGGGGGGGGGGGG
>JACWQW010000167.1:0-65000 GCA_014849355.1 Cryphonectria radicalis
TGTGTCTGCCCCCGCCCCGCCCCACCCCCCCCCCCACACCACCCACACCCACCCCCCCACACCCCCCCCCCCCCCCCCCCCCCCCCGTCCCCCCCCCCCCCCCCCCTCCTCTCTCTGTTCATTGGAGCTTCCTGGCAACTGACCTGTCCTAGGCTGTTCGAGCGCGCAGCTACGCATGTGGGGCTTGACTTCCTGGCGCATCCCTTCTGGGATAAGTACATCGAGTACGAGGAGCGGCAGGAGGCGCACGACAAGATTTATGCGATCCTGAAACGTGTTATTCACATCCCGATGCACCAGTATGCCAGATACTACGAGCGATTCCGAACCCTCTCGCACTCCCGGCCCTTGGACGAGATCGTCGAGCCAGAACTGCTCACCCGCTTCCACAGCGAGGTGGAGGCCGAGGCGGCCTCCTTCGGCACGGTGAAGTCAGAGGCAGAGATTGAGCGTGACGTCCGGGTCAAGACAGACGGCATGTTCTACGAGGTCTTCCAGAAGACACAGACGGAGACGACCAAGCGCTGGACATACGAGTCAGAGATTAAGAGGCCATACTTCCACGTCACCGAGCTCGACCACTCGCAGCTTGCTAACTGGCGCAAGTACCTGGACTTCGAGGAGGCGGAGGGCGACTTTGCCAGGATCACCGCCCTGTACGAGCGCTGCCTAGTGACGTGCGCCTTCTACGACGAGTTCTGGTTCCGGTACACGCGGTGGATGTCAGCGCAGCCCAACAGGGACGAGGATGTGAGAAACATCTTCCTGCGCGCGGTGACGCTCTATGTGCCGGTCAGCAGGCCGGGCATCCGGATGCAGTTTGCGTACTTTGAAGAAGCAAGCGGCCGAGCGGATATTGCCCGCGCGATCCACGAGGCGATCCTCCAGAAGCTGCCGAACTGCGTCGAGGCCGTCATCTCGTGGGCCAACCTGGAGCGGCGACAGAGCGGTCTTGATGCCGCGATTGATGTGTACAAGACACAGATCGACTCGCCGGCGGTGGATCTGTACACCAAGGCCGCGCTCGTGACACAGTGGGCCATCCTGCTGTGGCAGGTGAAGGGCTCTGTGGAAGAGGCGCGCACTGTCTTCCGCGACAACGTGCAGTGGTACGCAGACAGCCGGGAGTTCTGGAGCAGGTGGCTGGATTTCGAGCTCGAGCAGCCCACCAGCGCCGAGCTGGAGGCCGAGCACGGCGAGCGGATCCAGAAGGTCATCGAGGAGATGAAGACCAGGAGCCGCATGTCTGTCGGGACCAAGAAGGAGCTCTGCATGAAGTACCTGGACTACCTGCAGCGGCGCGGCGTCAAGGACGCCATGAAGAAGTTCCTAGAGATCGACCGGGAGATGGCAGGGTGAGTACAGATTGAGAGCCCCCCCCCCCCTCCCGCGAGCAGGACGGGCGAGAGCAAGCAGGCTAACATCCCCCCAGACCCGCCTCCGTCTCCAAAGACAAGTTCTCTGCCAAGGAGGACGGCACACCGGTAGGCGAGCTTGACGAAGCCTCCCGGATCAACGCCGAGACTCGGTATTTCAGCTTCTACGAACTGTACAGCGAACCAGACCCTAAGGCCACCGGTATTGCGGATTTCAACTAATAGCAGCCCTCAATTTTCTGTTCTTATACATGTTTGCTCTGAGCCTGTGGAAGAGGAAGAAGAAGAAGAAGAAGAAGTTGGTGGGGTGTATGAGAGAAAGAAAACAAGGATAAAAATTGAATGCATCGTCGGCGCTCTGCTGTATACTAGGTTGTTTTTGGGGCTGAAAAGGATGTACAATGATGGGTGGGAGGTACAGCTGAGATTCTATGAGGGTTGTGCGAGCCCGATGTGATTCGAGGCTTGGTGGTGGCGCGGCGGCGGTAGTCCTTGATGCAGCCAGGCGATGCGGCCTTCTGAATTTAAAAAACACAACCAAAAATTGACAACGGGGATCACCTGTCACGAGGGTAGAAGAAGCTGAAAATAGTCTAGACGAGATCCTCACCCATGTGTTACCTGAATAATAATATCTACCTTAGTATCTCGCCTCATGTTCTGTGTACAGCCTTTTTTTTTTTGGGATGGGGGGGAGAGAGGAGGGGGAGGGAATGAGACATCATCATCCTGCTCTAGGAGAGAACGATTCCATCCATGTGACCTGCAGGGTCTCTCTCTCTCTCTCTCTCTCTCTCTCTCTCTCAGCTTCCGAGGAAATGCACATCCCCAAGTTTCACACGGCACATGACTACGTGACGTGCCTAGTGTGTGCTTGGGGGTTACACGAATAGATAGATGCCTTGTCCTACGATAAAATAACATGCCACCAGACGCAGGGTCGTTCCGGGACCCGGGCTCTGCAGGGTGGGCCACTGGTTTACCAAGTCACCAAGCAAACCAACCGGGCTCTGCTGCTTGCATGCAAAAAATGCAAGCAGGCTGAGTCACGGGCGGGGCGGCGGCGGCGGCGGGAGCCAGGCTTGTGGCGATCCGGACGAGACCGAGCAGGATGAGTCAACGAGGGAGGAACAACGTCATCGATCTTCTGTAAAATACGATGCGTACAAGAGGAATTAATGAAAAGAAAGAAGAAGAAAAGTTAGATCTCGGTCATGGTTGCATGTGGGGATACAAGGGTGGTAGGGAGGGTTGCTGTTTTGTTGAGGAGGAAGAGGAGGAGGACAAGGCGACAACAACGTCCACGACGCCTGGTGGCAGTTGATTACCAAGCACCACCTCACCTACCATGCCTTCGCCAATACCGAGATCGGCCCGGGAGAGAAGGGCGTGGTGAGGTTGTCGACGTAATACAGGGTGGTTGGCTGCCAAGAGCCATTCGCGAGAAACACACGTAGTCACACTTTTTTTTTCCTTCCTTCCTTTCCTCTTTTTGGTCTTTCTCTTCTTCCTTCCTTCCCGCCATCCATCCCCGTTGATAAGGAGAATTGGGAATGCGCTCGGCAGCTTTTGCGCCTTGATAACTTAACCCACTGCAGACAAGTGGGACCCCACTTCCTGCCGGCGCCATGACAAAGTTTGGTGGGTCGCGGCTTCTTCAGAAGATAATACGGGCACGCATGAAAAAGAAAGCAAAAAAAAAAAAAAAAAAAGAGGATCGCGACGCGGAGACGAACTGGGGCGGGATTCTGGTGGGGCCTGTGGCTACTTGGTGGAGGGCCATAGATTGGCCAATGAGAGATGGACAATTACTCTTTCGTGCCTTGTGGTACCTATCGCTTGAAGGGTCTCCCATGGTCGAGCTTCGTTGGCTTCGAGGTGAGGTGAGATAGCGATGAGGTGCTGCCGTGCTGGACCCTTGGAGGGGGGGAAGGGGAAGGGGGGGGGCGTGTCTTGTCTCTCGGGCTGTGTGTTTCTCCTCTCTGTGATATGAATAATCAGGAATACCCTCGGTGTTCTTTTCCCTTCCTTTGCTTCTCTTGGATCTGACCTTTGACTCTTTTCTTCTTCCTCTTCTTCTTCCTTTTCTCTCTCCCTTCCCTCCCTTCCGCCTGGAATCTTACATCGCCGGCCCTGTGTAACAGTTTGGTATCCTGTTCAAATACTTTGGATATTTTAAAATAAAATAAAACATCTAGACTGGGCCAGACACGAAGAGTAAGTAGGTTACTTCCATCTCCCTCGATCTATCCACCTACATATATGTATGTATATATATATATATATATATATACCATCTAGTCTACCTCCAATTGAGGCAGACCATCCCATCCCATCCCATCCCATCGTACGATCAATATTCACCTGGCCACGGCCAATAAACACCCTCCGCTGAACTGACATTCCTTCCCTCTGTGTTCTCAGCCCAAGATGGCCACCACGACACGCCAGCTCGCCCGTACGGCAACCCGCCTCACAACCCGCAGGACCTTCGCCACCTCTGCTCCCCGGACAGCCTTCCGCCAGCGCTACTCCGGGCAACAAGGCCATCGCTTTTACTCCTCCTCCTCCACCGAACCACCCAAGCCCTCCTCCTCGTCCTCCTCCTCCTCGCTCGTCTACATCACCCTCGCCGCCGCCGCAGCCGGTGGAGCCTTCTATTACTACTCCTCCTCCTCCTCCAGTGCCCAGCCCGCCGCGCCCAAGGTCCTGACCAACCCGACCAAGGAGGACTACCAGAAGGTCTACAACGAGATCGCGCGGAGGCTGGACGAGAACGAAGAGTACGACGACGGCTCGTACGGCCCTGTCCTGCTGCGGCTGGCGTGGCATGCCTCGGGCACGTACGATGCGCAGACGGGCACGGGCGGTAGCAATGGCGCCACCATGAGGTTCGCGCCCGAGGCGGACCATGGCGCGAATGCTGGTCTCAAGCACGCAAGGGACTTTTTGGAGCCTGTCAAGGGTAAGCACACACACAAACAAGCTTTTTTTTCCTTCTTCCTTTTTTAAACTCCCATGTCCTCTCCTCACCCAAATCATCAGGCCATGGCGCCCCCCCCCCCTCTCCTTTCTTTCGGATGGAGTCAGGTCGGGGCCCAGAATTGAAGCTGACAACAACCCCGCCACAAAAAAACAGAGAAGTTCCCCTGGATCTCCTATTCGGACCTCTGGATCCTCGGCGGCGTCAGCGCCATCCAGGAGATGCTCGGCCCCAAGATCCCCTACCGGCCCGGCCGGTCCGACCGTGACGTCGCCGCCTGCACCCCCGACGGCCGCCTCCCGGACGCCGCCCAGGGCCAGGACCACCTGCGGGCCATCTTCTACCGCATGGGCTTCAACGACCAGGAGATTGTGGCCCTGGCGGGCGCGCACGCCCTGGGCCGCTGCCACACGGACCGCTCCGGCTTCGACGGGCCCTGGACCTTCTCGCCCACCGTGCTGACCAACGACTACTACCAGTTCCTGACGGACCGCAAGTGGCACTGGAAGAAGTGGGACGGGCCCAAGCAGTACGTGAACGAGGACGAGTCCATCATGATGCTGCCCGCCGATATGGCCCTGGTCGCGGACAAGAAGTTCAAGGACTGGGTCGTCAGGTATGCCAAGGACAACGACTTGTTCTTCACCGACTTCCGGAACGTCATTGTGAAGCTGTTTGAGCTGGGGGTGCCGTTTGCGGAGGGCAAGGAGAGGTGGGAGCTGAAGACGCTGGGGGAGCAGGAGTGAGCAAGAGGAACTGGTCTTTTGTCATCATTTCCTGTGAAAACGAAGAGAGAGAGAGAGAGAGAGAGAGAGAAGAGGCAAGATAGACTAGACTGGACCAGACCATAGAATCAGAGGCTAGATCTAGGTGATAGATGATGTTCAAGACCAAGAGGTTTGAGAGCAAGGGAAGGGAGGATATGACACCCTCCGAGGGGATTGTAACGATAATCAATCCGACTGCTTGTGTTTCTTTTCTTCCTTTTCTTCCTCCTCCCATCACCACCATTTATACCGTCCTCGAGAGGCGCATCACGACCGGTGTTTTGCCAGCGTGTACTCCGTAAACGATCATAAAAGAAAGTAAACTCATCGTAGTCGGACAAGTAGAATCGACACCATCTTATGAATTCTGACAGAACGTTGAGAGAGGAGGAGGAGGAGGAGGAGGAGCAAGACTCACTCAGTCTTAGCAGGGGACGAGCTGCTGAGGTGTCGTCCAAGTAAGAGAGCCTCCTCCCCCGTCTCCCCCCCCCCCCAGCAACAAAACTCCCCCTCATGCGTTTTCCCCCCTTTCCCCCCTTCCCCCTCCCCTCCCCGGCCCTTACACCTCTCAAACCGGCCCAACTAAGTTCCCCGCACTCGTCAGCAGCAACAGCAGCAGCAGGAGGAGGAGGAGGAGGAGGCATTGATGAGAATGTCCAAGGGTGGCGAACCTTTTCATGTGTGGGGTCGGCTTGCAAGTGGAGGGGAGGGGGGGGACCTGAGATCTACTTACGGCGGGAAGCTGTGGGTTCTCTTCCCGAGGTCGCCGTTTGTTTCTTAGGGGTGTTCCCCGTGGGGAAGTGGATTCTTCTTTTTTTTTTCCTTCCTTTTTCTCCTTTGCCTTTTTATTCTTTCTTTAGATCAATGACTATTCCGGATTTTTCTTCTTCTTATGTATATGCGTGTCGGTAAAGAAATTACACAAGACTTTTTTTTTTTTTTTTTTCCTACGCTCAGAGCTCAAGTCGGTCTAGTATATATTCTCCCAAGAATGTTGATTTGCGCTGCTCGCCTTGTTCTTGGTGTTTGGTCCGTGTGAATTGCTTCGCGTGGAGCAAGAGCAAGTTGGTGGTGGTGGGTGAGGAAGGGTACGGCTTTGGTGCGTTCTTGCGCCTTCAAAGGCATGAAAAAAAGGTACGTTCGCCCCCTCTCCCCCCCGCCCCCCCCTCGACTGCATGCCGACATGAAGAGGAGAACCCCTCCAACAATCGATGAATGTTCTTGTCTTCCAGCCCTTGGTGCGCAAATAAATGTCTTTCGTTCGTCAGTCGGGTTCTCGCGCGCGGTCACGTTCCGCTACACCGCCATGAGCAACATTTCGCACCGCTGGCATTGTGCACCTTGAGCTACCTCGTTTCGTATCACGACGTAAGGGTAATGTAGCTTAATTGTACGACAGTTGATTAACATGGGGTAATAAGAGAAAATTTTCACCATCTCCTTCAATCTGTATGGGCTTGCCGCCCATATCCGTCCGCCTCCCCTCCTCAAGTGTGTGCAATACATGACAATCTGGTGGCTCCAACAACAACATTAAGGACAACTTGAAGACAACAAAAAAAAAAAAAAAAAAAAAGACAAAACAAAAAACCAGCATGAAACCTCGTCTTCTCCAGGCACTTGTGGCTCGCGGAAAAACCAGAGATCAATCACCTGTCAATGTTGATCAAGCACAACTCCGGCTTCACACCCATCTCGGCCAGATTGATAAGTCCCTCGTTCCTGTGATGACGGGCAGGGGACGCTGTCGGAGCCGGCTCCAGCTGCGCCGGATCGATTAGCCAGAACCCCAGCGCCGGGTTCGCCGCCCACTCGTCAATGAAGTCGTCCGCGCTGGCGGAGTCCATCTCTGGGGCAAACCGTCGCAGGGCGCTCCGCCACAGCCGTCTCCATCTCTTGCGATCGATCAGCTGCCAAAATTTTCTGATATCGCGCGTCAGGTGCATATCCACCAACATGCGGTCGTATAGGTAGGGTGTAACGGAACGACGCCGCACGCCGCGTGTCACGGTGTCCTCGCACACGTCACTCGCCAGGATGAGCCGGACCTGCACAGGGCAGCCTGTGGAGTTTTGTCCAGCGCGGACACCAAGCTTCCTCTCGACTTGCCTCCAGAGGGGCCCAACCTTCGGGGACCCGCGGCCGAACCAGACCTGGTGCAGGTCGGGGCCGATTGCGCGAGGATCAGGACCGACAAAGTGCAGAGGAGCGGACTCAACCATGAAGGGGAGGGATATATTGTACCAAGCAAGGGCTCGGTCGATTTGGGCGGTGGGGGGTAGCGTGCTATGTCCTTCGGTCGTGATGGCGCAGCGCCAGTAGAGACGGCGCAGCCCGGCGATGGTCTCTCTGCAGGACTGCAGGACCGGTAGCTGTACCTTGGTGAGGTCTAGCTTCGAGAGCGCTCTGGCCTGGCGTCTCTCGAGACATATGTTGACGGCGCCCAGGCCGCGCGAGTCACCCGTCTTGAGATCGTGAAGGAACTCGACGAGGTGTTGGGGGTTGATGTGTGGGCCGTAAGGTTGAATATCGAGGATGTCCCACTCTGGGCTCAGCAGCATAGGAGAATTGAAAAGCGCAGCTACCCGTCGCATACGAGAGCCTTGGAGCCGGATGCTGTAGAAAGCGCGTGCTACACTGGCAGACTCACGGCAGGCCCGAAAGAGGGCGCAAGGACGCAGTCTGCTTCGGAAGAAGACACGGTACGGCTTGCTGCAGCCAGGTCCTCGAGGGTACTGGACCCCGTAGGCCATCAACATTTTGGCGTCTTCGGGTCTGACTGGCTCGGAAGCCATGATAGCGTGTATGAAGCGGTGCTGGCCGAGGCTCATAGCCCAGATCTGGAGACGCAGCTCGGCAGGGAGCTCGGGGAACCGGGGAAAGCCGTCTTCCCTGCTGCTCTCGTTGCCGCCTCCATCACGGCCGCGGAGGTACGTATCGTTGAACAGGTTGAATTTGCGGAGTGTCAGAAGTCTGGTCAGTCCAGTAGTCAAGTCGCTTTCATCACCCAACAACTCCCGGACAACCTCGTCCACGAGTTTTTGGAACTCAATCTGTTCATCGTTGCTACTAGTCTCCATTCCTAGAGGGAGAGTGCCTATCTCCTTGGTAAGCCTGTGTAAATAGTATTGTGGTGTTTCGGAAAAAAAGAAGATAGTCATTGCATAAGTACATTAGTTGGTCGGAGGTACTTCCTGGGTGTAGTATATGGTGGAGCTGTACGATATTGTGCAAGGAAGAAGCTCAGAGGAGGAGGTTGTTTTCCCACCAGCAGATGTAGCTGAGCTATTTGGAGGCGGGGCAGCTCCCTCGGGGGGCCACACGTATTCTTATAGGAATGATCAACCTGTGTTGAGAAGTACCCAAGTACCTCTGTGGTGACATAGTTGATAGCAGGAGAAAGCGCCTGTGCAGGTCGTTGTCTTGCCCAGCAGTGCCGAAGCAGCCACAGCCAACCAGACCCCTTGTGCCATATGCACTTCATTTATTTCTGACGCCATAGTCGTGTCACTAAGGTACAAAAAGCAGTCATGCTGAGAACGCCACATGTTGACTGTAACATGGTGCCGCCCTTAGGCCGGAGCCTGTGCTGCAGGTTTTTCCGTTTTTGAAGTCAGTACAGGCTTAAGATGCTCTCTCATCATCTGGTATATCACTTGTTAACTTGCTCTACATCTTGGTACTTGGTTCTATACAGGCCTTGGTGGCTAGATCGGAAGGCTCGGGTGTTGGGAATATTGGCCAATGTTTCAGAATAACATCGTTTAAACCTGTATTGGGTTTTCAGCTCATGCAGTCTTCCGTGTTACTAACTTCAGCTAGAAAAGACCCTGGCTAGAAGTAGATTAATAGGACAGAGAAGGAAAGAAAAAGAGTAGCAATGTGACAGTAGTCATCTCGAGCACATGAGAGGTGCAAGGGGGAAAAGGGGGTGAATATGATGAGGATCTCTACTGTGCATCTTGCGGTCCCATATCTTGTAAGCAATATAATTTCAAAGCCTTCAAAATTATCTGTGTGACGAAAGAGACATACTTGGCAAACACGAGTAGTTCACCACTAAGCAGTCTACCAAATCTTTTAATATATAAAGCTTGAGTAGACACATTTCTGCATTAAATTATATAGGTGACAGAAGGGGGGGAGGGAAAGGAAAGATGTGCACTGGCACGGGTGCCAGGCAGGATCTTGAAATATGAGTTGATTTGAGAGAACCAACAATGTTGAGATCGCAACGGATTGAGATGATTTTTGAGAATAATTGGGAGACTTTTCATACCAGCAGTCAGAACATTTCCCTAGTTTCAAAACTGCTTTCCAGCAATGCTGTAGTAGGATTTCTTTGCCTTCATATACCTGAGCCATACTCATATGAAAAGGTCGGCGTAGGAAAGTAGTAGTAGTAGTCAGTGCCAGAATGTTTATAATGAGCGGCTACTACATATGTGGAAGCCCCAGCCCACAAGGGTTAGGGGTATAGCGTGACGTCAACCGCCTGGGAGGAAGAAGAAGAAAAAAGAAGAAAAAAAGGAAGACGCTGAACCACGCCGAGCGAGCTATTGCCCTCCTCGAACCCACGAATTCCCACCTCGTCGCACATACACAGGGCAAAGAGAATGGCCGCACCACGAATACCAGCGCTGCGAAACCTCCTCAGCAGTCACCTGCGCGCCCTACATGCCGGCAGCCAGCGGCGCTGGGCCCAGGTGCACGATGTCCGCTTCCTCGCGACGACGCAGGCCTCGCGTACGGTCCTCGAGAAGTACCGCGAGAAGCTGGACGCCAAGGCGAGGGAGGAGGGCCACGGGAACATTGAAGAGCTGAAGAAGGCCTACTCGGACAAGATACAGGAGGTCCGCAAGAAGGACGGCTCGGTGCCGGGGATGCCATCGCTCGTCGACGATCAACAACCCGCCGCCGCTGCGACGACGACGACGACGACAACAACAACAACAACAACAACAACAACACCCCCACCCCTACCAACCTCCCAGGCCGGGAACCCATCGTCGCCAAGACCCTCTCCCCCCAACACAGGCATCAAGCCCCTCTCCGAGATCCTCGACCTCCCCAAGGCGCGCGAGCTCCCCCTCGCCGAGCTCACAGCCGTCTGGCGCCTCCGCCACGCCGGCAGCCCGCACTCGCTGTGCGCCGTGATCCCCCACCACACCTACGCGGCGATGGAGAGCCTCGCGCGGCGCCACCCGCAGTTTGTCCTCCCCGTGCCGCACCCGGAGCAGGGCGCCGAGATCCACTTCCTGCAGTGGACCTTTGACCCGCCCACGGGGACGAGCACGGTGCTGTTCACGCAGCTGGCCGAGTACAAGGCCCGGGGCGAGTTTGCGGCGCCGCACACCACCGTCACGCACCACCTCGATCTCGCCGGGGACAAGAAGGTTGTGTTGATGCAGGGGCAGGTTGTTGCGGACAGGGGGGTCAGGCCGGAGGATGCGCGGTGGCTGGTCATGTGCCTGCAGAGGTTCTACGGCGGCTGGGACGGGGAGGGGAAGGAGGAGCTCAGCAAGGAGAGGGCGGAGGAGAGGAGGAGGCTGCTGGAGTGGTTTGGTGCAGGAGACAGCCGGTTTAGCGTCGAGAAGCTGCTCGAGGAGTCCGAGAGGATGGCCTAGACGGTGTGTGTGTGTATACACACACGGGTTTTGAGGACGAAAGGACCAACATTATGTTTGGGATGCCATTGAGGCTTGGCTGTATACTATAGAGGTATAATTATAGAGAGAGAGAGCTCTATACCAAATCTACGACGCCGAGAGGAGACCACCACACTTTCTCATACGCCTACCTGCCTGGCGGTGCACCGTCTCCGTGCGCTCTATAGTTTCGGGCCAGCCTTCCTCTCGTCCTGCTTCGCCCTGTCCCTCAGGATCCTACGTAATATCTTGCCGCTCGGCGACTTGGGAACGGCATCGATGAAAAACACACCACCGCGCAGACGCTTGTGGGGGGATACTTTTGGGGCCATCCACTCGGCGATCTCACTGGCCTTGTCGTCGCTGGCCTGTACGCCGGGCTTGAGAGCGACGTAGGCACGTGGCAGCTCAGTGGCCTGGCTGCTGTCGTATACCCCGATCACGCAGACGTCTGCGACGTCGTGGTGGCCTAGTAGTAGGCCCTCGAGCTCGGCTGGGGGGACCTGGAAGCCCTCTGTGTTGTTGGGGGGTTGGGTCAGTCAATGGAAGCACGCAGAGACATAGGAATTGGGTGGAGTAAAAGAGGGGGAAAAAAAAAGAAAGAAAAAAAAGAGATGGGCATGAAGTAATGGCCTGGTAGACTTACTATACTTGATCAGCTCCTTCAGCCGGTCAACGCAGTAATAGTTACCGTGCTTGTCGACCTTGAAGATGTCACCCGTCTTGAACCAGCCGTCGGGCGAGAAGGCCTCCTTGGTCTTCTCGGGATTATTAAGGTAGCCCCCGAAGACATTTGGGCCCTTGACCCACAGCTCGCCCTCCTCGCCCAGGGCAACCTCGTTCCCCTCGAGGTCGACGATCATGGCCTCCATGTTGGGGACCAGCTTCCCGACGGAGCCCATGAACTTGGCCCACTCGTCCGGCATCTGGACGTGGGTGACGGGGCTGGTCTCGGAAAGCCCGTAGCCCTGCTTGACAGGCAGCCTCAGCCGGCCCCAGAACAGCTCGAGCAGCTCGTTGGTCAGGGGCGCAGCGCCGCTGTGCAGCATCTTGAGGGAGGTCAGGTCGTACCTGTCGACAGCCGGATCCTTGCCCAGGGCCAGGACGATAGGTGGCGGGACGTAGGCGAAGGTGATGCTGTTGTCCTGGATGATGCGGCAGGCCTTCTCCAGGTCGAAGCGCGACATGACAAACAGCTGCCAGCCGGCGTAGATGCTCATGAAGACGCAGTTGACGAGGCCGTAGATGTGAAAAAAGGGCAGCACGCCCAGCATCCGATCGCCGGTCCCGCGCGGGCCGCCAGACGGCCTGAGGTGTGCACCGTCCATCTCGCCGTTCTGCAGCATGTTGGCCACGATGTTGTAGTGTGTGAGCCGCACCCCCTTGGGCAGGCCCGTCGTGCCGGAGCTGTACACGAGGAATGCCAGGTCGCGCCTCGGCCGGACTCTTGTCCTGGCGTACCACCCCGTGTACGCCGTCGGCCGCAGGGAGCTCCAGTGCCTCGCCTTCCCCTCTGGGTCGCCGCGCCCGCCGAGCAGGATGATCCTGTCCTCGGGGATCCCAGCCTGCGCCGCAGCCTCGCGCGCCCGGCCGAGGAAGTCGGTATGGGTGACGAGGGCGCGGGCGCCGGAGCTGGTGAGCTGGTGGGCGAGCTCGTGGGCGGTGTAGAGCGGGTTGGCGGGACAGGCGACGCCGCCGGCCCAGAGAACGCCGCAGGTGAGGACGGGCGTGTCTACATCGTTGGGGGTGTAGAAGGCGAGGACGTCGCCGCGCCGCCAGCGCCAATGGGCCTTGAGGCCGCGGCCGAAATCGGTGGCGGCGGTGCGGAGCTGGGCGTGGGTGTAGGAGCGGTGGGGGTGCTCGCCGTCGACGAAGAGCTGCTTGGTGTCGGGGACGGGCGGAGAGGAGGGGCCGCGGGCGAAGAGGAAGGTGAAGATGTCCACCTCCGGGATGGGAATCGAAGGGTAGAGGGACTTGTGAGGCATCCTGAAACAGTGTCGAGACGGCGAGGGCTGTCAAGATGGGGATGGGGGGCCTGTGGGAAAGAGCGAAAGACAGAAAGAGAGAGGGGAGGAGCATGTTGACAGATAAAGGCCCCTCCCTCTCTCTATACACCGTACTTTCCTTACTACTTACGTGGATGACGTCCGCTTAGACGCGGGCTCTGGTCGACGTGGCCGGGAATGCCGAGCACGGAGATATTAATATGCAGCTAAAAGCTCTCTCTACTTACCCCAATGCCGTGACTGGCCTATAGTTACTTAGTAAGGCCTGCTGGACGCCATCTGTCAGGAGCAGCATGTTTACTGGCTGTTTGTAGGATAAGTTTTGAAACCGATTCATCATGAGCGCCGTGGTTCCGACTGTAAATCTGTGAATCTCGTCTTGCGTGCTCCTACAGTATCACTATGCCTTTGAGTATGATTCGTGTAAGATGATTGGCCAGGCTCTAGTAATTGACACGGAAAGGTGCTTGGGGAGAGATCTTTAGCGACAAGCCTCCTCCTCCTCCTCCTCCAAGTTCCTAGAGGGATAGTTGAAGTGATTTTGGTCAGTGAACTGTCTCTTTACCATTCTTTCCTCATTGGTACAACCCCCCCCCCCCCTCTCTCTCTTCCCCCCAGTTCGGTTCACTCATCGGCTGGTACATCTGTTGTGGCAGAGACTCGAAAGAAGCAGGTAAGTAAATCGAGAATCCCATCCCATTGGCAAGCCAGGATTTCGTACCCTCGCTTCGTAACCGAGGCTGAGCTGCATCTAACTGGTGTTCGAGCTGGCATGGAAACTCTCCGTTTCTGATCTGACAAGACAAATCATCTCGTCTCAACATCTTCAGATCGACCATGACGAACTGCGATGATGATGAAGGAAGGAAGGAGTTGGCGGCTGTCGTCTCAACCTTAACGCCAAGCTTAAACCCTGACCAGCTGGCAGCCAGGGGGGTTTCGGCCAGGGCACCCCTTTCCTCTGATGCACCACCCTGCCCCTGCCCTCTATCTTGACACGTTCTGGACAGGCCTTCCCCCCCGCGTCCAAAGGTCTCGAAGTTGGCTCGATCATCAGATCATCACCATTCGATCCGTGCTCTTGGTCATTCAGGCGCGCTGGAGCCCTGGGACGAAAACCTCGGGACTCATCTACAATACACTCCATGGCAGGCCACACAGTCAGAGTCTACCTACCTAGTATACCAGAACCAGATCCACAGAACCGACCGCCAGTCGCGAATTGAAACCTGCCAGACAGACAAACTTGAGCCTCATTCTTGCACATACTGCAGCTTGCCTAGACCCCGCAATTCCGGAGACCCAACAGCCGAACTATGTTACAATCAATACGTCTGTCCTAACCCCCCAAGGCGACAGACATCCCGCGCTTCTTCTCGACCCCACCCGCTCCCGCAGATCACTCACCAAGTGTATCAACAAACCACCAGCGCATAAATGCTCACCTCCCCCCGTTTACGATACCTTCTCGTCGTCCACCACGGAGCCAACATCCCAGTGGTGATCACCTCGCTTGTCATGAATTTCTCGTTGCAGCCCTGTCCCTTCTCGGCGGCTCAGCCCTGATCGACAGGTTCTCGATGAGACGAAGGGGATCACCAGCGACATCTCGGTCGCTGGAAACCTGGGTTGCGCCGGTTTAGATACACATACACACATACACAGACGCACACAAGCGCCCTGTTTTTTTTCTTTCTTTTTTTTCCTCTTCGAGGAGGGGAGTTTCCCCCCTCCCCCCCCTTACGGAGTCGCGAACCCTCAAGGCCCTTGGCCAGGAGGTCTTGGAAGTTGTCCCAGTGGTTGGTTTCGACAGCACCTCGAGGCTAGCTCGCCAAGAAATCATGTCTCCATCATACCATGAGAGTCACCACGATGATTTATTCTATAAGATCAACTCCTCGCCCGTGGTTGGGACAGGTGGTGATCACACTTCTTCATTCAGCCGCCATCCCTCAACCGTTCATTCCATTCCCCATCCGTCTCATTCTCCTCACAGCTGTGCTGTCGAGCTTTAATCAAAACACGCCAGTCGTTCTCGCTCTCGATACCATCCTATCTTTTTTACATACTGTAATACCAACATTCCCTTTTATACACCGACAACATGTATTTCAAGACCACTGTCCTCTTCTCCCTTGCCGCCTCGGCCCTTGCCCTGCCCACCGCCCAGGACAAGATGCAGAAGCGCGCCGGCGTCTTGACCGCGTCAAACTATTCAGACTTCCAGGTCTCGGATGGTGTCGGCGGCAATGCTCTCGCTGAGGTCAATGCCAAGTTCCCTGTAAGTACCAAAGAAAGACAAAACCCAACCCGAAACCCATTTCTTTTGGTTCCTGGCATATACATATAAACATATATACATATAAAACATGAAACTAACACCTACGCCCTTTCAGATCGATACCAGCGACCTCGCCAACGTCGATCCCAACGACCTGGCCATCATCAAGGCCGCCCGCGTCACAGCCGAGGACGCCGAGACTGATACGGGCGGCTTCAACGACGCCATCGAAGCGGCCTCCGGCGATGCGGCCGACGCCTTGGACGTGGGCAAGACCAAGAACAAGGTCCTCAAGCTGCAGCTCGAGGTCCTGGGCCTGCAGATCGACCAGGCCCAGTCGGGCGACGATAACAGCGACAAGATCACCGAGGAGCAGACTAAACTGAACACCAACATTGCTAACGATAAGGCGAATGCGGGGAAGACGAGCCAGAGTGTGGACTTTCAGGGTACTTCGGATCCTTGAATGATGAAAATGGGGACAATAGTCATGATGACCACCACCCTCTGGGGGGGGGGGTGGAATGGGATGGGAATGAGTTGAGAGAGATTGGCCCGACATGGAGGGGACTTTTTCTTTTTTTCTTTTTTCTTCTCACAATCTTCGTATTAATGACGAAAGGGGTTTGATACTCTGTATTACGAAAATGAAAAAAGGATACCAATTATTTATCTTCTTCCCCTTCCATTACTCTCTCTTCACATCCTTCTTCTCATCTCTGCCCCTCGCCCGTGTACAGGGCCTGTGCCTCGTCGCTCTCTGCCCATGAATCTTCCTCCCCTCAATGCGCTGGAGCGAGTCTCTGACCAAATCCCGATATGACCGCGCAGTGTTTCTTCGAGCTCGTCCATGCGCGCCTCGTGTGGCTCGAGGCTGTATCCGTCGTGGTGGGACCTGAAGTAGATTGTCATGGCGACGAGGGGGCTGTGGAAGGTGTGCCGTGGACAGACAGGGATGTTGGTCAGGGCTGGTGAGCGGAGGAGAGAAAGAAGACATGACGGCTTTGTGAATTGGAAGATAGTGGGCAAGACGCTCGGCGCGATCTGCATTTTTCAGATTTGTTGGGATTTATATGGACAGATGAGAGGTCATTTTCAGTTGGCGTAGGGTAGGCGTACGATGGCTTGACCCGCACACATGTCGAATGCATGCCATGAGAAAAGGGGGGGAAATAGTTATAAAAAACATGCATTTTTGTTCCTGTTCATGCCTGCACGATGATGATGATGATGATGATGATAATGAAGAAAGATTTGCAGATCCCTTGAGGGCCCACGATGGGATGGTCAACCCCCAGGCATGAGATCCCCCCACGAATCCATCCATCCATGCCCTTTAAAACATATCCCCGTCAAACCGCCTCGCAGGCGCGGCGCTGTCCAGGTTCAGCTTCGACTTCCGCTCGTCCAGGCTCTTGACCACAGCGCCCAGGATGGTCTTGACCAGGTCATCACTCGACAGCGAGCCGGGGGCGCCGGACCAGGTGACGGTGTCGACGATGTCCCGGGTGTGGGCCTCCTTGCACAGCTCGTCGTCGAGGTACTCAAAGTTGCGCTTCTGCTCGGGGCTGGGCTGGCCGATCTGGAAGAGCTGGATGCCGATCTGGTGCTCGGGCACGCGCAGCTCGTCGAGCATCTTGGCGGCGGCCACCAGGGGCTTCTTGACGTCGTCGTCAAAGGCGCCCGCCGTGATGACGATCAGGTTCAGGGCCGCGCCGTCCTCGTCCACCTTGAGCTTGTCCGTGTACCACGAGAGCAGCCTGCCCAGGCGCGCGCCCAGGTTACACCTGCCGCCGGGCCTCACGCGGCTGAAGAGGGCCGACACGCCGTCGGCACCGGCCGCGCGCCCGCCCAGGTGGCGGTACCCGGACTTGCGGAAGGACATGTTGGACAGGAGGCCCTTGGGCCGGTGGTTCAGGAAGAAGACGTCGATGCCGTCCGGGTCGTACTTGGCGCACACGGGGGCGATGCGCTCGAGGAGGGCCTGCACGTCGCCCCAGTAGGGGGCGATGTGCTCCGAGTCGTCGACCAGGAACATGGTGTCGAAGCACCGCAGGAAGGACAGCGTCTCGCCGTAGTCGTCGACGTTGACGCTGACGCTGGCGCCCGCGGACGGGTCGGAGGGGGGGGCCGGGGCGGGCCACTCGTCTGCCATGATTGCTTTTTGTGTGTGTGTATAGTGACAATGCAGCTGGTACAGTAATTGGATATGATTGATTCTATGGGACCTTCTCCTTGTGGTCCCCTACTGGACTTGGGGCGGGCAGGCGGTGGCGGTCGTATAGGGTTGGATTTGGATGGTCTTCCTGGGTAGCTTTCTCTGCTGCTGAGGTGGGTGTGATATGAGGTCACAATCCTGGGATGAGGACCTGTACAGGTTGCCCACGTCTGGATGCTACGCTGCCGCGTACGGGGTCGGGGTTCTTCTGCAGGCGATGTGTTGTGCATTGGATGGCACAGCGGTGAGGCCACTCGACTGGACCCATATTATACAACCATCTCTCTCAGTGGCAGCCAGCAGCTGATGTGGGTACTCCCCCTCCCCTCCTTGCCTATAGGAGCCCTGGCCTGCGAGGTGAATTGATTCATCTGACAAACGATGCTGTATGAAAGTGCCAACCAAGTACTGAACAATATGGCGGCTACTTTCTTTCTACCTGGCCAGATCGCAGGGTGTTTGAGCGTGTTATCAGCAGCAGGAAGACCTTCAGGGCTTGCCTTCAGAATATTTTAGCTGAGCAACAGTCTACAAATCCCCATGGAGGCAGCCCAGAAGCTGAACTGTCTGTCACAGCAGAACGTTTGACCTAAATGCTGTGTGTTACGGTAGGACTTGAAAGACTCAATCGTGGCTGAGTGGCTGAGGCAGCCCGCCAGAGAAAAGAGAGGAGTGGCGGTGCCTGCTAAGTAAGTATCTGGTACGGGCCTGACAGGGCGTTGTCGTACCCAAAGAGCTACTGACGTAATTGGGGGTTGGACCCGTCTAGTGCCAGGCCATGCCAGGTCATCGCGCGCCAGGGGCGGAAATCAGGGAACCTCAATGTTACTCACCATGAAAGCAGAGCATTCTCATAAATACTTTGTATCGCATACACACTCTCTCGTCAACCGTCCATGACTGTCTAATTGACTGCCACGAAACCCCCCCCCCCCCTCTCTCCTCGTCTCACCTCTTTTCCTGGTCAGAAGCAGCTTTGTCCTGAAACGGGCTCGGATACAACAGCCGCCAATACTTTCTACAGGCCTGCTCAGGAGGGGCTCCGGACTGACGACGCGCGCTGCAGCCACTTGATTTCGACCACATCACGACAAGAAAAATCAGCAGGTTCTTGTCTATTTCAAAGTCATTCCCCTTTATTTTTTATTATTTTTTCTCGGTTGAAAAAAAGGGAGAGAGAGAGGAAAACCCCAACCAAAAAGACCATCTTTTCAGTTCAGAAATCACCCTCAAACACCGCCAAGATGTCTCAGGCAGTGGTAAACATGCTCGCCAAAAAGGTGCTGAACGACGCTGCTCAGAAGAACATCAACGCCAAAGTATGTAACTCGTGATCCTGTGCCCCCCCCCCCCTCCTTCCCCTTCGAAGCTGCAGGTGGAGATGGGGAAAATGGGGGACTATTACTGACCTTGTTGTAACAGGATCCCTTCTTCGAGGAGGTCAAGGTCAACGATCGCCACGGAAACACAAAGGTCAAGAAGCAGAAGAAGGGCAGCCCGCCGGGGCTGTCGCAGCATGATGCCAAGATCCTCATGTCCGTCAGGAAGCGCGCGTACTGGCTCGACCTGAGCTTGTTCAACCTCTGCGGTATCCGGTTTGGCTGGAGCGCCATCATTGGTCTTTTCCCTGGGTGAGTGTGACCTCCTGGTGACCCCTTGTTTTTCTTCTTCTTCTTCTTCTTCTTTTCTTTTCTTTTTCAAAATAAGAATTAAAGGCTGACCTCAATCACCAGCGTCGGCGATATCATAGACGCCATCATGGCATATCTGTTCGTCTACCGCAAGGCCATCCAGGTCGACGGTGGCCTCCCCGGCGTGCTGCAGTCCCGGATGCTCCTCAACATCGCCATGGATTTTGGCATCGGCCTGGTCCCCTTCCTGGGCGACATTGCGGACGCCTGGTTCAAAGCCAACACCCGCAACGCCTGGCTGCTGGAGGAGTACCTGATCAAAAAGGCTGAGGCGGAGCGGCGCGGCGGTGGGAACATCGATCGGGGCGCGGAGCAGATGCTGGACGTACCCGAGCCTGCGCGGACCAAGAAGGGACGGCATGGTGGGGACGGAGATATGGAGATGGGGGTCATCAATAATGGACGATGATGTACCTGAGATGGGACTTGAGAGAGAGAGAGAGAGAGAGTGAGTGAGTGTGTGCAGGGGGAGGGGGGATTGGATGGCCACGGTCTAGTGGTAATAATGTGGAGGATTTCGATGGAAGGCGGGATTTTCATTTTTTTTTTTGTCACCATTCCAACAAGAACAAACACCTGATACCCAATCCAGCAGGCTGCCTACTTTAGGGAGGATGGGAGAGCTGGAGGCAATGAGACATGTTCATAGCGCGCGGCTTCTACAATATTTCAATACACTTGTAATGATTGAAGAATGCTAGGGAACAGATCCGTACAGCCAAGTGTCAGGTTGGGAAGAACCCATTCATCTCAACAGGCACCCGCGATACTCTCGTGTGGTTTCTATCCCATCTAAAATCAGTGTGTTGCCTTAAAACGCCATAGGATGGTGGTGCCTCTAGGTGGCGATGCTATCTACATTTAGGTGGTTGGGGGGGGGGGTGTGTGTGTGATACTGTGTCCATCCAGAAACAAGTCCTGCGACCTCGTGAGCTATCCGTATATGTTTCCTCACGACGGTCGAAATCCGCCTTCCCTGGGATTCTCTAGTAGCCAGATTCCAGCCCATCATCCCATCTACACTGGAACAAAACCAAAAAAACATAAATGAATAAATAAATAAATAAAAATCAAGAAACCCCCATATATAGGCCATCATCTTCCCTTCCCCACCCAACACAAAGAAAGCCAGCCCCATCAGCCGCCCAAGCTCGTCATCCGCCCCATCCGCCCCAGGAACCTCCGTATGCGGTACTGCTTGGGCGGCTTCATGGGCGTGCGAAACGACGCGGTCGACGACGTGGACGGCCGCTCGGTGGCCTTGATGAAGTGGCCGATCCCCATGATGGCCTCGTCGACGCCGTGCTCGCCGCGCCGCTTGGACGTGTCGACCTCGAAGTAGGCGCACCCCCAGAGCTGCGCCAGCGCCTTGGCCTTCTCTCTCTGGGCCTTCATGTCCGCCTCGGCGCTCTCGTCAAAGGCCGTGGGGGAGAAGTCGCCCTCTTCTAGCTCTGCGTCCCACTCCCACGCTTCCAGGTCAGCCGGGAGAAGACAAAAGAGAAAGAGGGGAAGAAGGGAGGGGGAAAGAAGAGAAGGGGGGGGGGGGGGAAGACTCCCTCTAACCCGTATTCTGCCCTAAACAAAGCAGAAGGGGAGAGAGGGTGGGGAGAGGAAGGAATATATAGGAAGAAATTGGCCGGCGGAACCGAAGCACAGCAGAAGGAGAGACGAAAAAGAAAAGAAGAAGGGGAGAAAGAAAAAAAAAGAAGAAAGAAGGACAACACCACTCACCCTGCGGGGGCGCCAGGTCCCCGTCGCGGTTCCCGATGAGGAAAACCGGGACGTCCATGCCACCGTCCCTGTGGTACTCGCTCATGGTGACAATGTTGTGATGGTTGCGGGCCGCGCGCTCCACCTTGTCGTGCAGCTTCTGGGTGGTCTCGAGCGAGCGCGGCGAGTACAGGCTGAAGACGAAGGCGAAGGCCTCTGCGTACTCGATCTGGTACCGCAGCATGGCCTGGTCCGTCTCGGGGCCCAGCTCCAGCAGCTCGATGGTGACGGCGGTCCCGGAGATGTCCATCAGCTTGCGGCAGCGGTCGTCATGGTCCGCGCCGGTGGTGCCGGGGGTACTGGGGGCACCGGCGGGGTCGGGATCATCGACATTGATGAACTGTGGGGGGTGAACGGAGAGATTGAGAGAGAGAGAGATGTCAGTCAGTCAATCAAGTGAGGGTGTGGGCGTGGGGTAGGTGGGATGTGACGGAGAGAGGGGGGGAGGGGGGAGAGACAGAGAAAGGGAGAGAGAGAGAGAAAGTGAGTCTGTCTTGTCTGTATGTATGCAACAGTAACAGAAAAGACCGAGAGAGCGCGTGAATTGAGACGATGAGAGGGTAGATGAAGTGAGAGAATGGGTTCCAAGAGGACAGACCTTCTGCAGCACCTTGTTCCGGCCGGCATACTCGTCGTCGTCTGCACATACGACAATGCTATACTCCGGAGGCTCAATGAGAGAAGGCAGGTCGAGGTATGTCTTGCTCCCTAGGTGACCCGCAGTCAGCCCACCCTTGTCAGCGAATCGTCTTTCTCCCTCCGTCCCTCCTCCTCCAGGGGGAAGAGGAGAAAAAAAAGACGAGCAGCGACTCGAGACAGAGAGACAGAGAGAGAGAGAGAGACTCACACTCACCTTGCGATAGTCTCATTCTGAATAAGATCAACAGCCACGCACACAGTTTCTTTCGGGTCCAAGGACACACACATACACACACCACACTTTACGCAACAGCGTTCATCCACCGGGGGACCTGATTGTGGTCTCGGGGGGGCGGAACCTGTTCACGGGCCACACCTTCTTGACCGCCTCTTGGGAATTTGCGCCTGTGTCCTCTCTGGCGAACCCAAACCACACTTCCCCCCCCTTACCCTTCCCCCTTTCGCCCCCTTCCCCTCTTCTTTTTTTTTCTTCTTCTCCTCCTTCCCAAGCGCGACCGGTTTGGGGACAGGCTGACACAGCCCCCAGCAAGAAATTTCGAACCCGAGACCACAATTAATTGCAGGCCTCATTGGGCGTGCCACGCGGCTCTTGCCCTGTGGATGCTGTGGATCCACACACAGCTGGCGAGAGGCTCAGGGGGTTTTTGGTGGGCTGAGGAGGGCTACAGTAATTAGGGTTTCCGAGTTCCTTGGCTGGCGACAACTTGAGATGCCACTTGCAGCTTGTTGTCACGCTGTCTAGATCGTAGGTGTAATTCTTTTTTTCCCCTTTCCTTTTGATTTAATGTGCCGTATGATATTGGAAAATAGATGAAGAAAAGAAAGAAAAGAAAGAGAAGGAAAAGAAGAAGAAAATATGGTGGCTGCCACAGTCTCTTGCCAGCCGTCGGTCGATCCCAGAAATGATCAAGGAGCAGACTTGTGCCACGTCGTAAATATGCAGAGGTGTCCTCATGTCTGTTCCACAGCAGCATTTTTTTCCCACAAACATTCTGACCTTCGAATGCTTCAGGGTTGGTCAACAACCATGGCGAGGCTGGCCAGCCTTACCGGCGAAGAACTGCCCTCCTGGTCGAAGGTCCAAGGTTCTGACTGTGCCTGGATCAAGGAGGGGAGGTGCAGTTAGATTGCAGAGCCATCAGCGTCGAGGCTCATCAATAGTAGCATCCGCCCTTGCACTCCAGCTGTGTTAAGGCTTGGAGATCACATCTAGGAAAGCTGAGAACAAGAAGCCCTGCCATCAAGACGCGCCACGAATGGGCAATGCTCGACGCAGTCTCAGTCCGCAACGTCGTTCGAGCCTCAAGGTGGTAAGAGGAAGCGACAATGTCAGGCAGGTTGACGAGACCATGACCTTCTCTGAGTACCACCTGCGGTCGAGCTGTCAAGCTGAGAGAGGGTGGAAAGGCAACCAGGAGAGGCGGCAGCGTATTGATAATAGATAATTGGTAATTCGATATAATCATGAGTCGTTCAGCGCAATACTGAAGATGATCTATCAACTTGGTCGGGGCTGGATTGTTGAAGCTTTAGGGAAAAGTCACGCCGATAAGCAGCATTCCGACACCCGAGATATCACCGCGAGGCGTCCCGCCAGCAGCAATCTTTTACCCCGCGATCAACCCCGCCAAGCAGCACAGCGTCATAAAGGTCTTTAGGCGTGCCACTAACAGCTCCCAGCGAGCCGCCTCTACCGTTGCTGATACTGAAGCCTGAATAACTTGCCGGCATCGCTAATGAGGGAGAGATTAGCAAGAGGATAAAAGAGCTGCCGTCGAGATCCCCCCACATTGCCGCAGCTTGCCGCAGTCCAGAAGACCTCCGATCTGCGCCGGTTGAACAGTATCATAACTCTTGACAATCAACTTCAAACCGACAAACCCCTCCTCAACCTCCACCTCCTCCTCATCTTGCTCCTCATCCTGCTCTCCATCCCTCCTCGACCCTTTTCCATACCTGGCTGACTGCCTACACATCTCGAACCTCACAACCGCCCTCCCAAGACAGGACATCCAGCACATACAATGGCCGCAGCTACCGCTGGAAAGGTTCGTATCTCCTCTCGTCGCCCAGATTCCACCCTCCTGATCCCTCTGCCACGAGCTCGTGAAGCTAACAATTCATGATGTGGCATCAGACTATTACTTGCAAGGTTCGCATGACCGCCACACTCCTCTTCCTCCCACAACACGACAACTCCCCAATATTGACGCAAGGTTTTTTTTTCTTTCTTGTTCTTTTGACAGGCCGCCGTTGCCTGGGAAGCTGGCAAGGACCTCGTCATCGAGGATGTCGAGGTTGCCCCTCCCAAAGCCCACGAAGTCCGTATCCAGATCTACTACACCGGTGTCTGCCACACGGATGCCTACACGCTCTCCGGAAAGGACCCTGAGGGAGCTTTCCCCATCGTCCTGGGTCACGAGGGTGCCGGCATCGTCGAGTCCGTTGGCGAGGGTGTTACAAACGTAAAGCCTGGTGATCACGTCGTGGCACTTTAGTAGGTGCTCCCCCCGGGAACAGAATCCCTCAAGCCCCCTCGACCTGCTGCATGAAGCTGACTGACGGCCGCCGCAGCACCCCGGAATGCCGCGAGTGCAAGTTCTGCCAGTCCGGCAGGACCAACCTCTGCGGCAAGATCCGCGCAACGCAGGGCAAGGGCGTCATGCCCGACGGCACCTCGCGCTTCAGGTGCAAGGGCAAGGACCTGCTGCACTTCATGGGCACCTCGACCTTCTCGCAGTACACCGTCGTCGCCGACATCTCGGTAGTTGCCATCCCGCAGGACCAGGCCCCCATGGACCGCACATGCCTGCTCGGCTGTGGCATCACAACTGGCTACGGCGCCGCGACCATCACCGCCGGCAAGGGCGGCATCGAGAAGGGCGCGAACGTGGCCGTGTTTGGCGCTGGCTGCGTGGGCCTCTCGGTCATCCAGGGCTGTGTCAAGAACGGAGCTGCCAAGATCATCGTGGTGGACGTGAACGACTCCAAGGAGGAGTGGGCAAAGAAGTTTGGTGCGACCGACTTTGTAAACCCTACGAAGCTCGCCAAGGGACAGACCGTCCAGGACAAGCTGATCGAGATGACCGATGGTGGCTGCGATTATACCTTTGACTGCACCGGAAACGTGGGTGTGATGCGGGCTGCCCTCGAGGCTTGCCACAAGGGCTGGGGAGAGTCCATCATCATCGGTGTCGCCGCTGCCGGCCAGGAGATCTCTACAAGGCGTAAGTCCATGCTTCAACCCCCCCCCCCCACCTCCTACCCCTGTTTTCGAAACAATGAGGCCTTTTTTTTTTTTTTGGTTGTTGAAAAGGAATCGCGCTGACAACACTACCCTCAACAGCCTTCCAGCTGGTCACCGGGCGCGTGTGGAAGGGTTGCGCGTTCGGCGGCGTCAAGGGCCGCAGCCAGCTTCCAGGGCTTGTTCAGGACTACCTCGACGGCAAGCTCAAGGTCGACGAGTTCATCACACATCGCCAGGACCTGTCCAAGATCAACCAGGCCTTCCAGGACATGAAGGCCGGTGACTGCGTGCGCTGCGTCGTCACGATGACGGACTAAATAGCAATCTTGGATGAGAAAATAACTCAGTTTGGGTTTACACATTTTATGCAAGGTGACGAGAGACAGAGAAGGGAAAAAGTTTGTGTGATGAAGCTGAGGAGTTGGTGTGTGAAAGGAGTATTATTGTATCTGCAACGGCTGGCTGGCGGGTGCTGTACTGAAGTGGATCGAGACCAAATGAGAGTCATCTGATTGAACATGGCCTTGTATGAATCGGCCAAGTGTTTCCAGTAAGCTCATCAGGATACTTACAGGAGGGTCTCCATCCTTCTTACGTGACCATTCCGCATCCACGGAAACGCTTGAAGGCGCTTGACAGGTTGGGCAGAGAGCCATTCTCACCCGAGCGAAGCCGCCAAACACACCCTCTTGAGCAAGCCGACTGGAGCTGGTGCCAAGTGCCTATGGGCAAGAAGGAGCAGTCTACAGGGTCTATAGATCATCATCGTCATCAACAACAACAATGATCCATTCTTTAGCTGGAGGTAATGATCCTACCTTTAAACAAAACCTTCAATTTTCCTAGGCTAGGCTCCCATTGAACTCGTCTGCATCCTACATCCTACTAGTCCTATATCCTCTTACTACGCCTTCTCGTAACAAATACCTGCCACCGTAAGTAAAACAAGAGCATATATATCTAGCAAATTATTCAGCCTACAGAACCCAGGATGTCGTCCCTCTCCCTTCAGCCCGGCCCCCAGGTTCACCCTGTTCCCTTGACTCCCCATCGAGCTGCGGCGCATGATCTGGTGGGAGGCCACGCCCGGTCACGGCACCTATCCCGTGTAGAGCGAGGAGAATGACATGAACAACGCGTTGCGGGTCGAGCTTTCGTTGAAGCTCCCCCCCCCCCCACCCTACAAGTGGAAACCCGCGTTCACGGAGAGCGTCTCCCCTACCCATGCGCTTCTGGCCGCCTGCCAGGAGTCTCGAAATGAAGCAAGGCTGTGCCATCCCCAGATCCTGCCGACCGACGCTGGAGAGATGCGAATTCACGCCGCGAGGGATCTCACCCTGACCTGCCGGGGCCATGCGCTAGAAAATAGCTTTTTTTTCTTCGAGGAGATGAACTTCAACAGGATCATATGTCTCGGTGACCGGCACCGGTATATGCAGAAGGCCGCCCTGCATAACTCGGATCTAGAGATCCTTGAATACGAATGCCATAAGAATGTGCTTGAAAACACGACAGCGCTTTTCAAGGACTTTTCCCACCTGAAGCAATCTGTCTTTGTCGACGACAGTTTCTGTATAATTTGCACCATCACGCAGTACGAGGGAGGACGAGAGGATGCCATCCAGCCAAGATACCGGCACCGGCGACCAGGAGCCCCAAAAAATGTCGAGATCGAGGCCACGTGGATCGTCTATCCGGAACGATAGCAGTACCTCGAGCCCATGAGCCCTTGAGCAGGCGATCGAGCTGGCTCAAAGCAGGAGGCGGCAGGGGACGACTACATAAGACAAGCACCACCTCCTTCCTCCTTGAAGCAGATCTACGCACAGCGGGAAGCCAACGAACACAGGGGAATCTTGTAGCTTGCATGAAAAGTTGGAAGGACACACCAAAATCCAACACAAAGAACATAGCAAGGAGAAATATCTCGGGCAACCATAAACTGACAGGGACAGCGCTGGTTGCTGGTCGCTGGGGCTCGTGAGCAGACAAAACCGATCTTAGAAAATGAAACCCAGCCCACATCCTCGCTCCAAACATGGAGCAAGGAGGGAAATAAACATGCAGCAACAAATTCTCAATTTTGACATACACAAATATCAACCACTGCCTCTGCTGATGTTATGGTCCTTGGAAGCGTAGTGCTAAATACTAATTTTTTGTGCCTTGGCCTGGCTGCAATGCGCCCGCCTCTATATAACAAGGAAACATGTGTAGTTATTAGGTTCTAATCCCATCACTCAGGCAATACTGCTGCAGTGAGTCAGCTGATGGTGTTATGAGCATAAAAGTTGGAGGGAGGTTTTTTTCTTTTTTTTCTTTTTCAGTTTAAAAAAAAAGAATTAAAAAAAGAATCCCTACTTCGTGATTAACCCTCAAGCGCCTTTGCCAATTTGCCCATTTTGGTTGATAATCCCGTGAGCTGATCACCCACACCATCGCCTGATCAGAAACCTATCTTGACGAGGTGAAACTACCTGACCTGTTCTGTCGTGGGTTCCCATAAAGAAGGCAGGACATCTGTATAGTCTTGCGTTCCTGCAGATGCGTTCCAACTGGCAAACAGCTCAGCATCACGGTATAAAGTTTCTGCTGGCGGTGGTGGTGGTGATAATGATGATGGTGAATTGCCCAGAAGGCCTCGACTTCCCGCCAGAACCTAGGAGGACGGCCTGTCGTCGCCATGAAAGAGCGTGAAGTCGAGGAGATGCGCATCCACATCGTGGCGGCTGTCGCCCGGGGCGCCCCTAGGCTTCTCCTACTTACTGCAAGGTCCCACTGAGATGCGGGCTCCCCTTTTCAGAAGGGGTCCCCCCCTGTGTGGAAATGGAGCCACCTCCGGCTCAGCGACTGAGCAAGTGGATTCTTATAGGGAAATTTGCTGCTGAAGACCTGCTGTGGGGACAAATCCTCCAAAGAGCCCAGTGATTAGAAGACTATGTATGATACAGAGTAGGTCTTGGAAGCAGACTGATGGCGTGCTGGTCCTCTCAGGTCATCAAGGCTCACGAGGAGATCCTCTCCGCAGTATCAATAATGAAATTGTGCAAAACCAGAAATTCTGTCAAATAAGTTTTTGATCATGAGACGAGGCTGCCTGAGGTACAACTTTCCATTCCTATGGGATTTCTGATGGTGTGGGACCTGGTTTGGTCCAGCTGGGCCTCTTCCCTCCCAGCCATGGTCTCCACAGCCAAGGAGGACAAGCGTTGCCTCTCCCGCAGTCCCGAGGAACATATGCCTAATGGTAGTTAGGTCAACAAGTGCGTAGTACAGTGGAAGAGACCAATTTCTAAACAGAGCTTTATGAAGAGTAATGTGAACAAGTAAGCCATGTACTTGAATATGCAAGAGAAGATAAAATCTTGATTAGGGCTGAAAAAGAAAGAAAAAAACTAGCCTTCGCTGTCTGGCCATCATAGTAGTAACTATGCCGTGGTAGTCGTTCTAGCAGCTAGCTTGTTGGTCCGAAAGCGGCGATTATGATGAGATATTGCTGGGCGTATGATGCACAATCGACGACCATAACAGCAGCCAACATCCTTGGCAGGTCGGGATGTGGGCAATGAGACACATGACCTCGAGAGATCACCACCACTGGGAGATGCTCTCAGCACTGCAATGCATAGTCTGATCTGGTTGTGAGCGTTTCGGAGAATTTACTGTATGCAGGGCAAAACCATGGCGCATCTACTAAGCTAGGCAGATAGCATAGATAGATACATAGCACAGTCCAGTACAGAAGGAAGGGTGGGGGGACTGCATCCCGTCTGCCGCCCTGGCCCGGGGTGGGAACCCCACTGTAGACTTTATCAGATCCTGCTAGCAGCTGAACTCCAGCCAGTTAGCGCTTCTCCCATGATCTGATAAATCGCTAGCGCAGGCCCAGGACACCCGTCGTTTGGTTTCGGCAGGTCAGAAGGGAGACCAACACTAATTCAGGTAACTAGAGAGAGAGAGAAAAGTCTTTACAGGCACAGAGACGCTTTCGGAGACGACCCGAGAGCCGGCTAGGCGGTTGCGTGGGGAACGTTACAGGCACCCGCTCTGCAGCCTCCTCCTGGTCGCAGGCAAGGTGCCAAGGGTGCTTGCTACCTTGCCTCCCCCAACCCGGAACCTAAACCGGGGTCACACAGCTCTTGGGCCCCTGCTGGCCTGCTCAAGCGCTGCAGGTCGCTCACTGCTGTGGTAGGTCGATGTTGCAAATGACAGTCAGCCGCTGGTGGAAGAGGGGGGGGGGGTAGGAGAACAAAATTATCAGGTAATAATCGGGCGTCTTGGGACTAGCCGGCTCGACAGCAAGCTGCTCCTGCAGCTCAAGCTCTCATCTCTTCTATTTAAGCCTGACCAGCCACCCAGCCTGTGAGTTGTCCAACCCCTTCACTAGCTAGAGATCGTCGAGACTGCTGTCGAGCGGTCAGGCTGCGATCAGTGAAAGCGGGTACTACTTATAGGTAAGTATGCTGTGCTGCATGCAGCCTCTCTCTACCTTCCCCACTCGACTGTTCTGAGGATGGCAGCAGTTTGTTGCACAGCCACCTCCACAACTGCTGCTCAATTCCACTGATTCCAGGTCCTCATGGGGAGTTAGAAGAAACAGACACACACATCGCAGAGATGGGCTTCCTACACCGACACAAGCGCCCTCAAGAGACGGAGATCTTCCAGAGATCCGAATCTCAAGAGAACAAGTCCTCGCCCGAGGTAAAAAATGACATCGAACAGCCCGTCTCCGGGACCGACGACTCCTCCAGGGTCAGCCTGGAACAGCTGGACGAGAAGGAGATCCAGGCCCATCCCGACCAGGTCACGGGCGAAGCCTCCATCGGTGTGCAAAAGGCCGAGGCCGCCGCCATCGTCTGGCCGAGATGGGCCGTCTACTGCACCTACGGCTGGATCTGGCTCTGCTTCTTCATGCTGGCCCTCCAGCAGGGCATGACCACCCTCTTCAACTACAGCGCCTACGCCGACTTCTCCAAGTCGCCCCAGCTCACCACCGCCGCCGTCGTGGCCGCCATCGTCGGGGGCGTCATCAAGCTGCCCATCGCGAAGCTGCTCAACCTCTGGGGCCGCGCCGAGGCCTTCATGTTCTTCGTCGGCGTCTATGAGCTGGGCATGATCATCCTCGCCGCCTGCAACGGCCCCAGCTCCTACGCCGCCGGCTACGCCCTGTACTGGATCGGCTACGACGCCCTCTACCTCATCATGGACGTCTTCGTCGCAGACACCTCAGGCCTCCGGAACCGCGCCTTCGCCTTCGCCTTCATCGGCACCCCGTTCATCTGCACCGCCTTCACCGCGCCCCTGGCCGCCCAGAGCTACCTCGACCACTCGACCTGGCGCTGGGGCTACGGCTCCTTCTGCATCATCATGTTCTTCGTCTTCACGCCGCTCGCCGTCGTCTTCAAGTTCTACACGCTCAAGGCCCAGAAGATGGGCCTGTACAGGCGGGAACCCAGCGGCCGCACCGCGGCCCAGTCCGTCGCCCACTACTTCCACGAGTTTGACATTGTCGGCTGCGCCATCCTGATGGCCGCCTTCCTCCTGTTCCTGCTGCCCTTCAACCTGGCCTCGTACAACCTGGCCTCGTACAGGTCCGCCAAGTTCATCGCCATGGTCGTCCTCGGCATCCTGCTGTTCCCGGCCTTCTACATCTGGGAGCGGTACTTTGCCAGGACGCACTTTGTCCGGTGGCAGCTCTTCCGGAACCGCACCGTGACCGGCGCCTGCTGCCTGGCCGCCATCCTGTACTTCTCCTTCTACTGCTGGGACCTGTACTACCAGAACTTCGTGCTGGTGGTCTACGACCTGGACGTGGCCATGGCCGGCTACATGGGCGAGATCTACAACGTCGGCTCGACCTTCTGGGGCGTCCTGTTCGGCATCTGGGTGCGCTACACAAAGCACTTCAAGCACACCGCCCTGTTCTTCGGCCTGCCCCTCATGTTCCTCGGCGCCGGCCTCATGATCCACTTCCGCAGCGCCGACCAGGGCATCGGCTACCTGGTCATGTGCCAGATCTTCATCGCCTTCGCCGGCGGCACCCTCGTCATCAGCGAGGACATGGCCGTCATGTCCGCCGCCGACCGCGACGGCGTGCCCATGATGCTGTCCCTCGTCAGCCTCTCCTCCAGCATCGGCGGCGCCATCGGCTACGCCGTCACGGGCGCCATCTACGACGGCACCTACCCGCAGACCCTGCAGGCCTACCTGCCCGACGAGTACAAGGCCAACGCCACCATCATCTGGAACGGCGGCTACACCCTGCAGCAGAGCTACCCCGTCGGCTCTGACGTCCGCGACGCCATCGACAGGGCATGGGGTGTCTACGAGAAGCAGTGCTGTATCGCCGCGACCGCTGTGCTGGTCCTTGCCATCCCTGCCATCGCTGTGTGGAAGAATTATAATGTCGACCGTAAGCAGAACAAGGGGGTTCTGATCTGAGATATGTGGTGGTCTCCATCGAAATGTGAAGGAAGGGAGGAGAGAGAAAAGGAACGAACAGGAAATGTAGGCATGTCTTTGAGAGTTAAGCATGGTGGGAGGATCTTTTAGTCTCCCCCCCCCCCCAACCCCCTCTTCAAATATTGGTTTTCTTCGTCTTCTATACCCCCTTTTACGATCAGGAGGCGGAATTTTCTCATGAAGCGTTTTTTTCTCCAACTCATCATTGCACCCTGCGTGAGTATACAGCATATTGCTTACACAATATATAAAATGTTCATAACTTCATGGACTCTTATCGGACCCTCGTCGTCGTCGGCTTCGGTTTCTTGATTCATCTTTCATCAAAATTGAAGGACCTCTCCAAGTGTGATGAGAACTTGACTTCACACCACCACCAAATTGAACTATTGTCCTTTCTGCAATCTCAGCATCGGCTGCATGATGAAGCGAGCTGTATTGGAGTCCCCAGTCTCCCTCTCAATTCTCACACGTCTTCACTTTGTGAGAGTTTTACTCGGAAAACAACGAGTCCCTTGCTATCTCCCGGTCCAGGGCCTCGGAGAGCTGCCTGCTGGATTTGTGCTAGCAGTGAAGAAAGAAAAAAAAAAACCATGCTTACCTACGAAGCCAGGCTCCGGAGACATGCTCCCCATCAGCACCCGACTGCCCCAAGAGACCCCTGGTAAGTATTGCAGGGGGGAGAGAGCTGCAGTGCTAAGTAGGTGTGGCTAAGCTGAGCCGCAACAGCGCATGCAGCCCATCTTTGTGTTATTTCACGCGGTCCCCTCGTATCTGCGAGCCAGTGCACGTAGAATGCTCTGGAGGATATTGAACAGAAGAGCCTTCCTTCTGGCCATAATTAAGTCTTCTTGCTTCTTTTTTTTCTCCCCTTCTTTTTCAAAAGCCCTTGCGGGCTGCGGCGAGATTAGCTGGACACGGGATTCGAGGGTTGCGTGCGCGACACAGAAAAAAAAGACACGGCGGCCCTGCTTCGTCGCGCATTCTGCCGTCACCTCGCGCCTGCTCGTCGCTGCCATGGCTGTCGGGCTGGACGAGGTCGCCGTCTCAGCAGCGTCTTGGTTCTCATCTGCTGCGATTGCCATCTCGCTGGTCTTTCTTGCTTTCCTCCCCTCACAGCTCTACAAGTTGTACAGATCTCGGCCCAAAGTTCACCCCAGCTGGCACGGGCGTACCAAGCTCGTAAGTTTTCCCTAAGAAAGGAGCAGCAGCAGCAGCAGCAGCAAGGCACACAGACAAGCTCACCATCTAGGCTCTCGCGACCCTACTTCCGGTTATTATCTTGGTCGATATCATCCGGGATGTGCAGGCTGTCGACGAGAAAGGGTCCTCTCCAGCTGCCTTGTGGTTCTCCCTCGTTGCCGCCAGTGCATTATGCTGGCTCACTGCTGTGGCCCACGCAAGGTCTGTGGAGCCTTCGAGCTTGGCTCTGCTCTACCTCCTGGCCAGCACGGGCTGTGACGTCCTGTGGGCTCTCGTCCCCGGGTCGAGCAGTTCAGACGACCCGGCAACTGTCCTGTCCACAACCCTCTCCTGGCTCCAGATTCTTGTGAAGCTTGCGCTGCTCGCCTCGGAGAGCCATGGCAAGGAGGCGACCTTGCTTGCAAAACACAAGCACCTATCTCCGGAGGATACGGCTGGTCTCGTCCAGCGCGTGCTGTTCTGGTGGGTCAACCCCATCCTGGCACGAGGGTCCAGACAGATTCTACAGGATGAGGACCTTCCCCGGATCGGGCAGCAGTTCTCTTCCGACAGACTGAGACGAGCGGTGTTGCGCGCATGGGATCAGCGAAGTATGTAAATGCACACACTTGAGAACATGTATTTTTCTTTCTTTCTTTTTTTTCTTTCTCTTTCGGGCAGGATGTCTTGACACCTTGACTGACTATCGCATAGAGAGACCTGAGCGGAGCACAACACTGCCACTGGTCCTTGTGCGCTGCCTCAAGCGGCCGTTTCGAGCGGCTATCGTGCCTCGTCTTTGTCTTGTCATCTTCCGATTTGCCCAGCCAGTCTTGATCCAGCAGACCATACGCTTCGTGTCTCAGTCGTACGACGACGAGGAAGTAGATGTCCGAGTCAGGGGATACTGGATCTTGGTGGCAGCATTTCTTGTCTATACTGGTCTAGCAGTGAGTACCAAGAATCACAGAGAGATAGTCCAGCAGGACGGATCATCACTGACACGACTGGTCGACGAAAGTTCTCTACCGTCTTGTATAAGCGTGCTCTGGCAAGGCTCAAGGTGATGACGAGAGGCGCTCTCGTCAGCCTGATCTACTCAACGCTGCTGAATGCCTCCAGCGACGCATATGATACCGGCAGAGCCGTGACCCTCATGAGCACGGATGTGGACAGCCTCGATGGTACCTCGGAAATGTTTCACGAGCTCTGGGGCCATGTGCTGGAGGTTCTGGTGGGCATGACGATGCTCTACCGCGAAGTCAGCTGGCTCTGGGTCGTGCCTCTGATCTTGATCTTTTGTAAGGCCATTCACTGCCCGACCAGGTTTCTTTGTGGATGATTACTATTATCTGACGCCGAGATAATTAGTCTGCTCACGTGTGAGTAAATATGTTGCTCAGAACCTCAGGTCACGGCAGAAGAACTGGACTTTGGCCACCCAGGACCGCATTGCTACTACAGCGACCATGTTGTCTTTTATGAAGTCTATCAAGATACTTGGTCTTTCCGAAGCTGTGGCCAATCTGGTCCGGGGGTCCAGACTGTTTGAGATGGGTCAGGCGAGGAGGATTCGATGGATGATGATTTTGTACAATGCCAGTGGTTAGTATGCTTACGAAAGAGCCCGCCCTCCTCCTCCTCCCAGACAGATTTGGATGTTATTACATGCTACTCTCATACAAGTTCCACCACTGACCCAACACACACTCCAGCAAATGCTCTGGGCATTTTCACTCCAGCCATCACCATGATTCTTTATGCCGTGCTCGCGAAGATTCGGTATACAAGCACGCTTGATCCGGAGACAGCATTCACGACCATCGCAATCTTGTCCATGGTTACACACCCTGCTAATATGGTCATGACGATCGTCCCGCGGGCCATTGCCTGCCTGGCCAGCTTCGAGCGAATCCAGAACTACCTCATCGAGTCGACGAGACACGACCCGCGAACAAGCTTCGAGGACGCCACACGCCCGCCTGGTGGTAGGCTGCCGGCGATCAGACTTCGAGGGGTCACCGTCGGAATCAAGCAGGGAGAGACCCCGATTCTTCAGGACATCAATGTCGAGCTTCAGTCTGGTCAAGTGGCTGTCTGTTCTGGGCCTGTTGGCAGCGGAAAATCCGTCCTGGCCAGGACAATTCTAGGCGAGGTGCCACTATCCGAGGGCGCGATCCAGATCTCCACCCACAATATTGGGCTGTGCTCGCAAGCTGCGTGGCTCCCAGACGGGACCATCAAACAAGCCATCTGTGGACCGACCGATCTTATCGACCTTGTCCGCTATGCAGAGGCTGTCCGGGTATGCTGCTTGGACTATGACATTCTCGCCCTTCCAGACGGCGACAGCACTGGCATCGGCAGCCGTGGTATAAATCTCTCTGGAGGACAAAAGCAGCGTCTTGTGAGTGCGCCTCTCAAGATCCAGATACGGATCGGCGACTGAATTTAACGGGCTAACGTATCAAGGCGCTCGCGAGACTCGTGTACGCTCGATGCAGCGTGGTGATCCTGGACGATCCGTTCAGTGCACTGGACGGCAAGACTGAGATGCAGGTGGTTGAGAATCTACTAGGTCCACAGGGCATTTTCAGGAGGGACGGGACGACGGTCCTTTGGATAAGCAATAGCGGTCAGTCACATTATTCGATTTCGCGTACTTGCTTTGCAAGGTCCTACACACAAAAACCTGTTGTGACATGGCGACTGACGTCTCTTGAAAAGCCCAATACTTCACCCTGGCCGACCATGTAATCCTCATGGACAGGTTCAAGATTGTAGCCCAGGGGCCCTGGACACAAGTTCAGTCCCAAGTCAAATATGACTTGACCCTGGCCCAAAAGGCCACAGGTGAATCGGCAAAGCCACCCGAAGAAGCAGGCGTCACTGCGGGCTTCCAAAAGCTGCAGGGCCAGGAGCGTGCCGCGCATGATATAGCTCTTGACATCAAGAGGAAAGCCGGTGACCTCTCGCTCTATGGTAAGCAGTATCATCTCCTCTTTTGGAGTTCTTCTGTTCTGAGGGGGGTAGAGAGGAGATCCATGTGGATATGGGCATTTGGAAAACTGATCAGACGATGATTTCCCAGGGTTTTATATAAGTCATGCTGGCGCAGTCAACTTCTTCTTCATGATAGCGTGCACTATTTCATACTCGTTCTTTGGTACCTTTCCTAATTACTGGCTGAAATGGTGGACCGAGGCGCCTCCGTCGACGTCTGCCTTCTATATCGCCGGCTACGTGCTGTTGGTTGTGATGGCGTGGATCACTACGAATGGTATAATGTGGTACGTTCAGCCTATATAAGCACTTGGTCACGAAAAGTTCTCGGGGCCATTAACTGATCTTTTCACGCAGGTCAACGATTTTGCTTGTGGCCGTGCAGTCCGGTCTGAATCTCCACGAACTTCTGCTCGGAACGGTCGTCAAAGCACCGCTATCGTACTTTTCACTCACGGAGAGTGGGACTCTTCTGAACCGGTAATCAAGGGGGAAAGCTTCTCAGTATCTTGTGAGGATCTGTGCTGATGATCCGCTCAGATTCAGCCAAGATATTCAACTTGTTGATAAAGACCTTCCCAGCGCTGCTCAAGGCTTGAGCGTTCGTAAGTCTGGAGTCTTGCAACTCAACGGCTGCCTCGATGTGCAAAAAAAAAAGTGATCCTAACAACGACATTGCACAGAGACATTCAAGCTCCTCGTTCAGATGGCTTTGCTTCTCACTGTTCAGAGGCTGATGCTGCTTGCCCTGCCATTCTGTCTGCTGGTGGTGTACGTCGTGCAGCGCTTCTATCTGATGACGTCTCGGCAGCTACGGCTTCTCGACCTCGAGTCTCGCGCAGCGGTATTCTCATCCTTTCTAGAGACAGTACGTTCCTTGTAATTATCCAACGCTTTCCCCCCACACTTTGGCTCCCTCACCGCTTGTCTCGTCCTCACCATTTCCCCAGGTCGAGGGTCTCCCCACCCTACGAGCCTTTGGGTGGCAGCGCCTAGCAGAACAGCACAGCCTCAACGCCCTAGACCGCTCGCAGCGTGCATTCTACCTTGTCCTGTGCCTGCAGCTGTGGCTCAACCTCGTCCTCGACCTGACCATCGCCGGTATAGCGATCACCACCATGGCCCTCGCCATCAACCTCAAGGGGAGCATGGACGGCGCCTCCGTCGGCGTGGCTCTGAACGTGGTGCTCGTGGCCAACACGACCTTGCTCCGCCTCGTGGAGTCGTTCACGTCTGTGGAGATCTCACTGGGGGGGATTGCGAGGCTGAAGGGCATGCAAGAGAATACGCCTGTGGAGGACAAGCAGGATGAAGAAGTGATCCCTGGTTCAGAATGGCCTTCTTCCGGCAGCATTCAGCTTCATGGCGTCTCTGCGTCTTACGAGTCAGTGGCACTTTGTTGGTGGTTATAACTTGATAACGTTTGTACTGCGGCGGCGGCGGCTGACATTTTTTGTTTTGTTTTAAGTGCCATGCACAAGGCTCTTGACGAGGTCTCCTTGAAGGTTGCGCCTGGATCTAAAGTAGCCATTTGTGGGCGCACTGGCAGGTAAATTCCCACTCAGGCCACGGTACCATTCTCAAATACCTTGTCGCATATTTTGCTGACATTGTTTCCAAAAAAATATCAGCGGTAAAAGCACACTCATTCTAGCCTTCTTACACCTTGTCGAATACAACGGAAGCATCAACGTGGACGGAGTGGACATATCCAAGGTGCCCCGCTCGCTGGTCAGGCAGCGCTGCTTCATCTCCATCCCGCAGGACCCCTTCCTGATGCCACACGCCACGCTCCGGCTGAACCTGGACGAAACGGGCGCAGTCCCGAATACAGTCCTGGCTGCCTCGCTGACCACCGTGCGGCTGTGGGACCACCTATCCAGCCAGAGCCTCGAGGACCGGGACCACCAGGACCAGAACGGCGTTCTGGACACGAAGCTGTCTGGGCTCCCCGTGTTGTCAGCCGGGCAGACGCAGCTCCTGGCCCTCGCGCGCGCCCTGGTCAAGAGGTGGACACTATGCTCGGGTGGTGCCCATGGCGGCGGGACGGGAGTGAAGCCACCGCTGCTGCTCGACGAGGCCACGGCATCGCTGGACCCTGTTACCGAGGGCATCGTGCATGACGTGATTGATGACGAGTTCTCGTCGCGCGGTCATACGGTCGTTATGGTGACGCACCGACCGAGCATGCTGGCCTCTCGGATGCGGGAGGGGAGAGATGTGCTTGTCTTTATGCGGGATGGGCGGGTGGAGAGCGTGCGGGCTGCAGGCGGCGGCATTACCGGGCTCGAGCAGCTGCGGGATCTTGATGAGGAGGACTGATAATTACGCGATGATAGATTCCAAGATGGCACCCAAAGAAGACTCAAAATGGTGTTGGCGGTTTTGCAGATAGCAGTACTCTTTCTTTCTTCTTGTTCTTCTTCTTTCTTCTTGCGACCACCGCACATGTCTTTTGATTCGGCGGCCCAGCATTTGTCCTTTTACGGCCTTCTCAAGCCAGCCTTATTCAGAGAGAAAAGCAACTGGCCCCGGTGGCCAGAAGACGCTGGGATCATTATGTCAGTCTGTCTTCTCCTCTATCCAAGCATGATCACGCCAAAGAAAGGCTCACACATCAATAGCCCCCTCCCACATCCATAGCCAACAATTGTCCCCCCACCACAATAGTCCCGTTAATCGGGCCTCCCAGACCGCCCCCAGTCGTGATATACACAGTCCCCTCCGTCCAAGGCAGCCGCCCAAATGCCAGGGCCGTCGGCCCCGCAACCTCGGTCGAGTTCAACCCGCCCGCGACATCCGCCTTGGTCCCGTTGGCAAACACGCGCGTGATGACGTTCTCGTTGTCGGCGGCGGCGTAGATGGTCCCGCGCGGGTCCCTGGGGTCGAGGGCGAAGTCGTCAAAGATGTAGGTGCCCGGGGCGTCCGAGTAGGCGATGACGGCGGAGGGCCCGCGGGCGGTGCCGTTGGGGTGGATGGGGATCCTGGCGAGGAAGCCGCAGTAGGCGTTGGAGAAGTAGGCGTGGGCGTGGGCGACCTTGAGGCCGTTGATGCCCTCGAGGGCGTCCGGCGTGCACTTCTTCATGAGGGGGTCGTCGAGGGCGACGGTGAGGGCGCCCGTCTGCAGGTCCTGGCGGAAGACGACGCCCAGGGTCGAGTCGGCGTGCAGCAGGGCGTTCTGTTCTGGGCCGAGGAAGGCGATGCCGTTCAGGAACGACGCCTCGGGCACGTCGGCGATCTTGGAGATGGCGGCGGCGGTAGCGTTCTTGTTCCCGCCCATGTCGACGCGCCAGACGCTATACGTGCCGGGGTACGACTCGACGGTGTCGAGGGAAAAGTTGCCCGTCACCACGGCAAAGACGTCGGGCTCGATCTCGGCGATCCCCAGCGCGCCCAGGTAGCCCCCGAACTCGCCCACCAGCACCGGGTCCGCACCAGCGGCGGCGGGGGACGGGTCCACGAGCCACAGCCGGGCTTGCGTCATCTCGGTGGCCAGGATGGAGCCGTTCTGCATGACCGCTAGGTTCTCGAGCCAGGAGGGCTCTGGGAACTGGTGGACGACGCGGACGGGGTACTGGAGCTGCGAGGCGGCCGAGGCGGCCGGGGCGAGCATCGGCTGGACGAGGAGGAGGGCTGCGAGGTGGGCCCAACCAGGGAGCAGCCTGGCGTGCATACTGGAGCGCATATTGAACAACTACTTAAGTAGCCTTGGGCGGAGGAGGGCCGTGGAAGGGGGTGAAGCCGAGGAGTGGACGATGAGTAGGGCTTACACACGACGACATTGTACAATCCAAAGCAAAAAAAGCCCTTGACCTCAAGCCTATATAAATAAACATGGAAATTGCATGCATTTTCTTTTATCTACTTATAAACCATGCAAGGAGTTCATTAATCAGCCGGACTAAATCAATGAGCAAAGTCCCAACCGCTTACCAATCCGGAGAAAGACGCGTTGGACATTTACTCATGCGGTTCATCTCTTTTGTTTTTTTTTTTAAGTTGAGAAAGATAATACCTGAAATGGACACCATCGTGGGTCCACAGATTAGGTCGCATTGCCGAGAATCGTTTTGCTCTTGCGTGTTCTTGTTTGCTTCAGCGGTGAGTTCTCTCCCGCCGTGTTAATTACTACCGTACAAGGAAATTAATATACTTTGGTTTAGATTCATATCACCCTGCCATCTAAGGAGTCTGCAAACGGTCTTGCTGTCTTGGCCATTATCTGGGTACGGACAGTTAATCATAAAATAAGAAGTGCAAATGAAACAAGAGGTCAGTGTTGATGGTTACATCTTTTCTAGTGGAAATAGTAATTAGAACGTAATATAGAACGGATGTGAGCAGCTTGAGGCTTGAGCATCAATAGCATATTGCATCGACAAAGACGAACATGAATTTGGGAAAAGAAAAAAAGAAAAAAACGAGGACATAAGAATATACTTTTGATACACAAGTCACTCATGAACATGTCCAGGCAGATATATTCTAGTCGGTATTAATAATATTGACCTGAACCGTGAGAATTACCAGCTGAGCCCCACATGTTCATTTTCGACCGGAAGCGTACGCATTGCATGATCATTCAGACAACGATAAGCACGTGTTTATATTTGTATTTGTGCTTCTTTGATGTATAATTCATAGACCACTCGTGCGAGTATGGAACCTGCTTTACCAAAAAGCAATACGTTTTCTCGATTTGGAAACTGTGCAGAAACGAGCATGGAGAGGGTTTGCGTTTAAAGTAATTAGCAAACAGCCACAAGTGAGAAAGCCTTTATTCCTAACCTTTGAAGAAAGTTTTCTTTTTGACGAGTGTAAATATGTGATGTGTATTGCATTAAAAGTCTATTTGACTTGAACAACTGCTTCAGCACCGGATAAGCCACCAATTACAGTAAACTCTTGCAGATCATGCACTATCCTCATCATCAGATTGAAACTACAATTATAGATAGGGTGGAATGATATCAGCAGCTCGTGCTCGACCTCGCACGCGTTAATATACGGACTTTTGTGGTTTCCCAATAATTAGCACGGTGAGCATATAATATCGTAGTGAGATATCATCACAGGGGCATCTGGGCAAAAAGCAGCGCGGCCGAGATATAATCTCAAGTCCGCAAAGATGACCACAAGAAGAAGAAGAAGAAGAAGAAGAAGAAAGGGACACATTAGAGAACGGGATTATTGACGATAGATTCATATGATCTCACGCTGACCCATCCACAGCTCTCAACAGGCCATATCCAGCCGTCTCTCGTACTCAAACCGACCCAAGAACATCAAAGCAAGGTATGGCAACGCCGAAGCACACTTTCCTCCCAACAAACCACGTAAACCCCCAGAAGAAAAAAAAAAAGAGAGAAACACCACTTTAGTCACTGCCCCTGCGCCCATGGTGATGATGTCCATGATGACCTCCCCCATATTGTTGCTGCTCATGCTGATGATGCTTATTCACCCTGAAAAACACGTCAGCATTCTTAATAACCCCCCCAGCAAGGTAATATTATGTTCCCCAAAAGAGAGGAGACAGAGAGAAAAAAAACCAAAAAAAAAACCAAGGTTCCAAGAATAGGTGTGGGGCGGGGAAAGAGGGGGGGGGGGAAGGGGCGAAAACTCACTCATGCTTCCCAAAGTCCTCCAGCTTGCTGCCCGCAAAAGCACCCACGCCGGCAGCCAGCAGCGAGCCCATGATGCCCGTACCACCCACCTTGTGGGCGGCGAACCCGGCCGCCGCACCGCCGGCGAGCCCGCCCATCAGGCCGCGGTCCTCGTCGCCGGGCTGTTGTCCCTGCTGGGCGTACTGTCCCTGCTGCGGGTACTGGCCCTGCTGCTGCCCGTACTGGCCCTGCTGGCCGTACGGCGCGGGTGAATGTCCTCCGTATCCCTGCTGCTGCTGTGGTGGTGGCGTGCCGTACTGCCCGTCACGGTACTGATCTGGAGGACCGCCTGCGTACTGGGGCTGTGGGGGCGGATATCCTTGGCCCGGCTGGCCGTAGCCTGGGGGAGGCGGGGGGCTGCCGCCGTAGCCCTGGGGAGGGGGAGGAGGACCTCCGGGTTGGTGGCCGTGCGGGGGGTGCTGGAAGGGTGGGCCCTGGTGGTGAGGCGAGGGCGAGCCGTAGGTGTGCTGGGGAGGGGGCTGGTAGCCGCCCTGGGGTGGGTAGGGAGAGTGGGAGGGAGGATAGCCGCCCTGTTTCGTGGGGGAAAGAAAAATATGGGTTAGCATAAGTAAGAGGACCTGCTACTGTTGTCGCTGCGAGCGCGAGAGAGACAGAAAGGAGTAAGGACTTGGGGGGGAGGGGGAATCTGTGTCGTCTGGTTACGAACCTGCTGGGAGTAGTCGGGCGCTCCTTGGTAGCCCTGTTGCTGGTAACCACCTGGCGCAGGAGACTGGTAGTCACGGTTGCCGCCGCCAGCACCGGAGTAGTAGTCGTTGGCGGACATGATCAAGGTAAGGGGAGTGGAGGAATGGCAGGAGAGAATTGGCTCTTTTTTTTTTTTTTTTTTGTTTTTTGTTTTGTATTCCTGTATTGTATATTGATATGGAAGAAGAGAGAGGAAGGAGAGAGCAAGATATTCAGGCTCTAAAGAGTGTTGATGGTGATGACGATGGTGATGGTGGTGATGATGATGATGACGAGGAGGAGGAGGAGGAGGAGGAGGGACGGTCGGGAACAGCAGCTGGAGTATTAAATGGGAAACACAGAACCCTCGCCCCCCCCCTCTCTCGCCCCAGGGATGCGGTGCAAGCTTACACATGCACCAGCTAGTTACTGGTCTCGAATTGCGCCTCCTGTTCCTCCTGTTCCTCCTCTTACCTCAAGCCCAACCTGGCACTGCTAAGGATTCGGCCTGTTGGTTCGGGCCCGCTGAGGGCTGCTGACGACTTCTTCTGTGCCCTTGGATGCCTCAGCAGCAGCAGCATCTGCAGTCAGCAAATAACAAAACAAGCCACCAGCTGAAGGCTCTCTCGCCTGGGCTACCTCCCGGCTGGCGCACACAGCAACTCCTCGGGGACTTACTTACCCCACAATATGGGCTGAGCTGGGTTTCCCTGGGGCGCCGGCGTCGTCACCTCAGGAGCTCGTGGCCGAGCGAGCCGGAGCGATCTCGGGGGGGACGTGGGGGCCCACTTCACTTTGCACCTCAGCCACACACGACAAGGTTGGACCAGCGCCACTCACTGGCTGTGAGTAAAAAGCCACTTTACTTTGTTGTTGTTGTTCCACCCCTCGGGAATAAAGGAAAAGAACGAGGTCCGTGTCGCTCATGCTGTCCATCCCGTCAGCGCTGGAAACACAAACACTTTGTGCTTCTTACAACTTCACCATGTCAGTCAGTCATACAGACGAATAGTGTGTGTGTGTGTGTATGTGAAGAGACAGCAATGGTCGCAAGGACCCTCCTCCAGACCTAATCCCTCTCAAGATTGAAGAAGGGGGGGGGGGGGGAAGGGCAAAAGAGCAAGTAAATGACACCATCAAAGTTCCCTGCAGAAAGGGGAAATATTGAATGTGATATCGATGTGATTGAAAAAACAAATAAAAAATAATAAAAAAATAAAAAGAACATGTCAACGTAACCCTCATCCGAAGCGCCGCCCCACGACTGAGGGAGTGTCCGCCCTAGAAAAGAAAAGGAAGAAAGAAGAAGACCCCTGGAAATGTAATGTTACCTTTCCTCTCTCTCAGTCTTCCTCATTTTTTATTTCTTTTTTTATTTTATTTTTTGATTAATTAAAATCCCGGTAGAGCGATGCACGTCAAGCGGCCTTCCCCACATCCTGCCGCCCTACCCTACATAGTACTTCCCCCCCCTGCCTGCGTCCCTTCCTTACATGTGTGTGTGTGTGTGTGTGGTGTGTGGCCTTGGTTCCAAAACCCCACGGGGCAGCTGGTACGTACTTGTTTACGTAGGTGCGCCCCTACCTTTTTTTTTTTTCTTTAATAAAAAATAAATAAATAAATAAAAAAAAGCTGTCAGGACATGCAACCCGGTATCTTTTTCTTCTTTTTCTTCTTCTTCTTTTTCATTGGTATTGGGAAGGACAACCAAGGAAGAGGGGGCCACGGTTCGAGCCGACATGGGTGAACGAACGCGTGGGAGGGAAAAGAGAGAGAGAGAGAGTGAGAGTGAGAGAGAAAAAGAGAGGGGTCAGGTGTGAGTGGAGGTGGAGACGCAGGGAAGGGTGACAAGAGCGATGTTTCCTCCAGTGACAGACCAGGGTCTTTTATTGATTTGCAATATCGACTCGAGAATCACGGTACGGGTCGAGGAGGGGGGAGGGGGGGGGAGGAGGGTGGTGTTTTGCCCCCAACCATGGTAGATGAATCCGTGGTTCGGATGACAGTAGTTTTGTAGTTCGTGTTTGCGCCCTTTGCGCGCTTGTGTGGAGTGTGACAGACAGCATGTGCCTCAAACCAGGTACCAAGTAAGTAGTTATGTGTGTGTGTAGGCTTCCTCCTCCTGTTCGACAGCCCTGCCAGACAAGAATCGGGCATCAGACGACCGACCCTCTCTTCAGCCGCCCCAAAGATAATAGAATGAAAAAAAGAAGAAAAGAGAAAGAAAAAAAAAGAACACGAGCAGCTGCAGCCGTGAGGCTTACGGCCGTTATCTAACCACCACACACCTTGGATCGAAAACCTCAACATCTTGGGCTTGTCCTCGACCGGCAGGTAGGGCTGCTAGCTAACCGCCACCAAGGACGCCTCGCTTCCAAGTAGTAGTATGATTTTTCCACCATCGTCATCAAATTTCCCTTCTTCTCCTCTTTCTTTTTTCTTCTTTTCCTCATGGGGGTGGGGTTCTATCATATGAGGCATTTGTGCTGTGTCAAGAGACAAAAGTAGGCCACCCGCGCCAGTGGCTAGGCGAGAGAGAGAGAGAGAGAGAGAGAGAGAAAAGTCACACACCTCTCTCGTGATTACGAGCAAATCCTTTTGATTGTTGATAATACCACTGTACCATGGTTTCCCAACATGTTCAATTCCACACTTCCCCCCACCACCCTCCATTTCCCTTCGTCGTCCACGTGCACATTCCACACATACAGGATCGGACCTTCCGGTGATAGAGGCGTACAATGTGCACCTTCGTCTAGCGGGAGAAGAGGAGGGGGGGAAGAGAGGGGGGGGGGGGGCGAATGAATTTGTGCTGATGTGCTTCTGCCCTCAGCTCTTCCAGGTTCTGTCAGACCAGGTGTTGATGCTCTCTAATCTCCAAACGGCTGTCGAGGTGTGTAGGTGAGCTTGACCGCTCCTCTATAGGCGTTCGGCCTTTGTCCTCACCAGAGACTTTGCCTGCCTGCCTGCCTACCTGCATACCTGGCTTCTGGTGATTTCGCATTTGAATAAAAAGGTAGGGTCCAGGTGCTGAAAAGATGGGCCTTGAGGGAGCAATCTCCTTTCTACGTCACCATTGATAAGCGAGGAGGAAATCTGATCAGCAGCCATCATCAGAAGCGAGCTCTCCCGCAGCCTTCCAGGACAAGTCCATGTGGCGATCCCTCTGAGAGACCCTCGTATTGGCCCGAGCGATCTTCTTCTTAAGAGTAGATTGTGATACTGCCTCGATTGGGGATAGCGGTAACCACCGAAAAAGAAGGGAAAGAGAAAAGAGAAGAAAAAAAACCACCACAGCAAGACGGCCCCATACTTAGTCACAATATGATCGACTGTGGACAGGTAGTAGGTGAGTGAGTAAGCAGCGTGCCGCTCCAAGGTGGTAGGGACCGGGGATGAGGGATATCGGCGTCGTGATGTTGCCAGGTATAAAGAGCTCGCGAGAGTGAAGGGGGAAGAAAAAGTGAGGCTGACGGGTGACAAGACCCGATCCTCTAGGAAGGTGGTACATCTTTTTGTGTTGACGCGACGGCATTATCCAGGGACTAGAAACAGGAGGCCGGTGAGAGGCACCAGGCCCATCTTTTGCGTGGTACCGTGATGCGCATGACAGGAAAGTCTCAGTGACCCGATAGTCGTCGTCCGCCTTGTGTGGATGAGGTGAACCACCCTTACGCCTGGGTCAAACATGAAATAAAAAATAAAAAAGGTACCCGGGTGCCCTCGACAAACGAACAGGGGGTCGCAGACCCCTGCGAGGGGCCGTTGGACAGATTCCCGGCAGTCATATATATAAAGTCGTCGTCGCCGGCCAGAGAGATATATCCGGAAAGACTTGATTCCTCACCCCAAGGACGGACATCGTGCGACATCCATCATCCCATCATCATCATCATCATCATCATTATCATCATCTCTCCGACCAGCTGCCCCTCTCTAGACACACAAGACGTTCCTGGCCCCACTGTGTCCAGACACTCATCGGCTGCCTCTCTCTTTTCTCTTTTCTCTCTCTCTCTTTCTCTCTCTCTCTCTGTGTGTGTGTGTGGGTGTGTGTGTGTCTCTCTCTCTCACTCACATTCACATACACATGCCCCTTCCGGCACGTTTCCACAGCCAGCCAGTCGCCCCTTACTCTGAAACTCTTCCCGAATCTCGGTCCTTCTCCCTACCGGGCTGACCGACCTGTCTGCAAAGATGAACGCCAAGGTCCGCGAGATGATCAACCAGATGAGCGTAGCGCTCTGTCAGCACCACGTCCTGGGATGCCCCAACAGGGCAATGGCTGGCGGGAGCCTCTGCGAGCTGTGCGCCAAAGTCGGCTGCCAGCACCACGCCTGACGTATACACGCGAGAGACTGCCACTTGGCCCTCTGTCACCAACCATCACATGTCAGGGGGGCGTGTCCAACCTTTTTATCCACTAAAAGAGAAAAGAAAAAAAAAGAAAAAAATACACACATACCAAAATGAAGGAGAGGTGAAGAGTAGAAGGAAGATTATAGTGATCCTGTGTGTGTGTGGAGGAGTCATACCTCTGGTAAGATGGCTTCATCGTGCAAGTAAGGAGGTGTTAAGGGAAAAAAAACCAAGATGAAGATTTGAGAGCAGGAAGAACAACACCGGGTGAGGGCAGTATGGCAAGGGAAGCTCGAGAAAGACTTTGGTATAAGTAATGAAGGTCGATATGAAGACGAAAGCGCGGAAACCCACAGGAGACTTTTTTTTTTTAATGGTAATTTGAGGAAGGGATGAGCGAACTTGGAAAAGGGAGGAGAGGGGGGGGAGAAGGAACCCCTTTTGGAGGCACTTTGTAATATCATGGCGGCTGTTTGATCAACCACAGGGGGGATTGCTCAAGGGGGAAAACTTTCTTTCCATTCGATTCCGTTTTCATACCTTTGGTAACACACACACACAGAGAGAGAGAGAGAGGCAATCTCATAACAGCAACATTTATAATTCAGTATAATAATATAACCGTTTTGTTGCGTTTACAGAAAACCACACCGGTGAAAGTCGGCCGCTGTTGCAGGGGCTTAAGGTAGCTCCGAGGGGGGCGTCGTTGAAAAAGAAGCCTCGCTCAAGTGACGATGACGAGGTGGCCGATGAAGACGCTGTCAAGCATGAGACGAATAGAAAGAAAGACAAGATTGAAGGGGAGGAGGAGGAGAAGGAGGGGGGGAGGGGACTTTCGAGACATGCTCCCTGATTGCATGACACAAACGTACCCCATGAGGAATGAAGGGGGGAGGATGCCCGGGGGGATGGCACGCGCGACGGGCCTCGGTAAGCTGAGCTGACACTGTACAAATAAATATAGGACGAGGCCACGAGGGACGGGCCGATGGTAGGGTTGGATCTCAGACACACGACCAGTCCAGATTGGCACAACCTGGAGGGGTTATGGCAGCGCGGTAGACTGAGAGGTTCATCATGGCGGTGAATGAGAGGAAGTGGACGTACATTGTGTGTGTGTGTGAAGGAAGCAAGAGGTTAATGCCATGTCGTTGGAATCCTCGCTCCTATATCTCTTCCGGGAGTACGAGTCCGTCCCCCTGTACCCTGCCAGCTATCTGATGAAACACAGACCCGGCAGGTGTCTCGACTTGCCGTTCGTGGCCGAGGGTATTTTGCTAGTTTCACCGGATAAAATCGAGTACGGCCGTATTGTTTCCAGAAAGAAAGCCAGACGGCTTCAAGAAGATCATGATTTCGTGTCGACTATGTTCACCTGTCCCCGAGAGGGAGAAGATAACCTATGCAACAGGAAAGCCTTGCCTTGAGCTGCCGCTCCATCCCAGATCCACTCCTCTATCATCATCATCCTCTCCCCCTCCAGGCATCTGGTCACGGGTCAACCTTCCCAGCCTCCATCTTTCTCTTATCCAGCGTCTAGAGATTCTAGTATGACCAAGGAATGTCATTGCGCCAGCCGGTGGAGGCCAGCCGGTGATGAGCTCGATGGGACAAAAGAAAACGCGGGCGAGTTCGCGAGAGAAGTAAATGATGCAACGTTGGTATCAAAAAAAAATATAGCCTGTGGCCCTATCCCAGACTCGACCACCACAAAACTCCAATCGGGCCCATCCCCTTGAGAATCCAAATAAGAAGAGAGAGAGAGAGAGAGAGAGAGAGAGAAAGAATAAAAGAAATCGCTGTGTTGTGGCTCTCCATAATTTTCATGCTGTACGTGGAGGGGTAGTAGACATTAAGCCGAAGTAAATTGTCAGCCCGTCCGCATATCAAAATCGCGGACCGACCAGTTGAGGGGCGCGTCGGGCGTCTAGAAGAGCATGGCCACGGCACCCAGGACACTGAGCAGCAGACCACCCTGGACGGCCTGGACACCAGCGGCGGCAGCAGCGGTCGAGGTGGTGCTGGTGGGGGCGCTGGTGCTGGTCTCGGAGGACCCAGAGCCGGCGGTGCTGAGGGCGGTGGCGGTGGCCTTGGCGCTGGTGCTCTTGAGGGTGGTGGAGTTGAGGCGCACAACACCGGTGCCGGTGGCATAGGCGGTCGTGTTGCCAGCGGGGAAGAAGGTCGAGGTGGTGCTGGCGGGCGTGGAGGTGTTGGAGGACATGGCCGAGGAGGCCACGAGCACGACAGGGGCGGGGGCCGACGAGGTGGACAAGACCGAGGTGAGGGTCACGGTCTTGGTCAGGGACAGCGTCGAGGTCGTGGTGCCGCTGGAGGTATCCTGAGCGGCAACCAGGCCGGGGCCGGCGGCGAGGACAGCGAGGACGATGTTGGAGATCTGCATCTTGGACGTTGTGTGTGTGCGGCGTGGAGAGCTCTTGGGGATCTTCGGATGATCTCGCGGGGAAGTTGGAGGTTCTTTAAGTCTTCTCTCAGGTGGAACCAGCAGGCTGACGGGTGTGAGCGAAGAAGGATGGATGGCGGTCTCTTGATGGGCCGGGCCGCGGGTCTGTCGAGGTACGAATTTAGATGGTATCAGACGATAAATTTATCTCTTGCCAACAGAATGAGCGCAACGTCGTCGACGATTTTCTGGAAGTTGGTCTGGAATGGGTTGGTTGGTTGGTTGGTTGGTTGGTTGGTAAGGAGTGGAATGCCGCACGGAGCAGGCTGAAAGAGAGAGTGTGTGGTTTTGGTGGTGTTGTTAGCAAAGTGAGCGAGGGTGGCAAAGTAAAAAAGCAAGTAAGTAGTAGCACAGGCCTGGTGGTGGAGGGATGCGCACTCCCTCCCCTTTTCTATAGGCGAGAACATCCTCCTCCTCTCGTCCTCGTCGTCCTCCTCCTTCTCTTCTGGCCTTGGATGCAATTTCACCAAGGAGTGGGTTCTGCAAGGGACACAAGGAACTCCCCACGGGCCAGGGTGGGACGAGATTGAGCCTATGGATGCACCTGCCTGGGCTGTGCGCTTACCTCGCCGACCGACCAATCTGCATCGACCTGCGGGCCCAAACGGGAAGGGAAGGGACTACACAGTATGGCAGGTAGGGTAAGTACAGCAGGCAGGAGGTACTTCAGAACACACCAGGGCGCTTTGTAGTACCTGGATTTTCCTGCCGAACTGCTGAGGAATCGATATGCTGAGCTCAGAGATGGCCGCCCAGACGGGCCCCCTATCAATGCCTCCTCTCCTCCCACCACCTCCTTGTGAAATGTGCATGATTTCTCGTTAGAGAGAGGCGAAGAAGGGGGGGCCTTTTCCAGCGGGCAGAAGAGGTGACCAAAGAGTGCGCACTGGGGAAGGGCCTATCTTGAACCCGGGCTAGCCAGCTTAGTCTGGCCGTTGCCCCCACATGTCTCAGGAACCGGGCCGTCATCATTGGCTGGCGGCCATGAGGCCTGCCTGCAGGGCTCCACCCAAGCACCAATACCACCCTGGTAACCTGAACCTTCCTTGCTCGGCTTGTCGATAGGGATTCTTCCATTGTGACAAGAGACACCACAATAGGGTCAAGATTGTGACCTGCACTCGTCACGATGATCCGCACGATGATCCGTATAAGAGCTCGCACCCCTCATTCGGAAGATTTTCTCGCAGGTCCTGCCCGCCAGGCTGGTTGGTGGGACAATCCCCGTGCACAACTTCTCGACTCTGGTCCTTGACCGCGATTTTACCTTCTTGAAACCCCCATGGACAGAATCTCATCCCTGGCCGGCGTCGAGCAGCAGCAGAAGCATCTCTCTCCTGTGCTCCCGTCGGTGATTAGGATTTCCCCACGGGAAACGTGCCACTGCAGAGACTTTCCGGCCTCGACCGCCCACGTCGGTGTCCTACTACTTATGTCCACATTACCATGGTACATACATAATCATACTACATGATGGCCGTGCCTATAAGTTTCCAAAGAAGCTTCACTTATGAGGGCCAAGAGATTGCACCCTGCCGATGGAGACCGTCCCGTCCTGCGTCCGAAAGGGGACAAGAGGCCATGATTTGCGCACGTATGCCGCCCCGTCGCAATTTCCTGACGGCACCAACAACCACCCCACCTTCTATCTCGCAATACCCAAGCGACAGCACTTGGTCCAGGGACATCGTGACAACTCCTGGAGTTAGCTTCTCCGAAGAGCACGAGGGTTCGCTGACCTGTGCTTTTGACCAACACCCCCGGCGGCGAGACGCAGACGAGGGCCCGTCGGAGCCCCTCGCTGCAGGCCTCAAGAGGCGGACCGGCTACGATGATTGGACTCCGCATGTGTCACGCTGGGGGATGTCTCGTCCCACGGGACAGGCGTGCTCCCACGGTGATTGGGTCCGTCCTCTGGTGGCCCTCTCGGAAGATGAAGGTCCAGGCCACCACGACATGATCCACACCCGCAGCACTCGGGAGGTGTGAGACCTCTCTTGCCCATCAGCAGTGTCGAGCAGCGAGGCGCTGCCGTCTCCCAATGGCGTGGCGCAGGAAAATGCCCGGTCCGGTGCATACCTTGGTCGCCGTGCGCCATCCACCACGTTTGTATGGTTGGGGCCTGGGACCTGTGGTACGGAGGCGGAGCGGTGTGAGCATGAGCATGAGTGCGAGCACGTGTGGTCGCTGTGACACCGGTGACACGGCTCATGATGGTCATGCCCATGCTGTTGTTCGGGCGGAGAGGTGTACAGGTATCGGAAAACCTCGGTGAGATCCCGCTGCCGGTCGCCTGCTCGGCGATTCTCTGCGCCATGGGTTGGGTTTGCGGTCCGCTGCAGCAGAAGCGCCAGGAGGACTGCTGTCTTATTGGCGGGCTGGCACTGAAGGAGCAGCAGCTCGAGGGATGGATGACGGTTCCTTGAAGGACTCCAGCCTCTGAGCAGTGTGGTGGTAGTGGTCGTTTCCGATGTCCCCTCCGCCCCCCCCCCTGCCCCCCCGCCCCCCGGGAAGAGGCATGTCTTGCTTCAAGTGTTCCCATTGGCTCATGTCTCTCGAGAACGTCTTTGATGAGCCGATCGAGCTGTCGCATGCTGGCAGAGGTCGTGCTGTCCGCACAACTTTTACGTTTGATCTTCTGGTCGAGAATGCCAGCATCCGAGGCCATGCGGTAGCACTCTTAATCATCGTGGCGAGCCGCTCTGTTCCTGCTTGATGCTCTTGTTGTGTTCGTTCTCCACGCCCTTCAGCCTGGCAAACTCTTGCTCGCGGTCTCGCTCGTCTAGGATTTCTCGAAGTCGGGCCTCACTGATGAAGCCACTAGCTTTCTTCTTCTTCGCCTTTGTCCTTTGACACCTCCTCCTTCACTCTCTTCCTGTCGTCTGCCTTGGCCGCACGCCTCTATTTATCCTCTTCTCACGAGGCTACGGCAGCCTTTGCCATTTGGCCCAAGCGGTCCTGGATGTCCTTGGAGCCCTTGCCGATGGTTTTTGTCGCCTTTTGGCTCTGTTCCGAGTGGACATGGACGGCTTCATCAAGATGGTGCAGACCCAGCTGTGTGCTGCACTGCCTTGGAACGGGCGTGATCGCCCGGGTAAGTCTGGTGGAGGTAGTCGGTGGGGTCGTTGGCTTGGTGAATGGACAAGGGCGCCGGCGCGTAGCATGCCTTGATCGCAATCTGGCTGTGCCTGGGTTTCTCTGGAGGCATGTGTACCGGCTTCGGCGGCTTTCTGGTTTTGACGACCCCCTTGGTCCTTTTTTGGAGGGAGAAGGAAGGCACATGTTGAGCCGAGGTGGATATGTTCCTCTTGGTCGATTGTGAAAAGCGTTTTCGTGAGTGGTGAGGATCCTCTTCTCCCGTGAAGACTAACATGGAAAGGGGTCTCGGGCCTTTTGAGGCTTCGGATCCTCTTAAAACACATCTCTGTTTTGTGGAATTCAAGCTAGAAAACCCGAGCATGCTCCCTCGGTGCTGCTGCACGGCGGCATCTCTGTTTCGCGTCGGCGATATCCCCAGCAATACACACTTCTTCTCAAGGTCATGCATGTCTCACCAGTCAACAATAAATAATTACCGCAGAGACTGGCCGTTCCAACCCAAGACCTTTTAATGGATGTTGTCATGGCTCAAAGGGACGTCGGCTGCACATTCCGGCCTTGCGCGCGCCTCTCAGCTGGGATAGTGTCAGCTGACCGAAGAGTACAGACCAAGGAGAGAGAAGAAGAGCAACCGGAGATCTACTAGATGGCGTGAATCCTGGATCTGTGGAGCCCAGTTCCTCTGAAATTCCGAGGTGCCTATATTTGATCTTCTTGTTCATAACTATGATGACTTGTGGCTGTTGAAGGACTTTAGACTTGGGCAGATCTCAAGACTTGTTCATCAATTAAAAAGGACAACCCTCACTTCATCAAAACAAACTAGAACAGAGAGATTCAAAAGATAACTATAATGTACAATTTAACGTGGTCTCAGGCTACGAATATGCCTGTGAGAGTATAGATATAATGTAATGCAAGTCATGTATGATTGGTGAGCATCTCTGAAGAGTCGCAGCAGAGAGCAGCAACTAACCCCTAGCAACTCCCCAAGACAAACCACTACCATGGTAACTATAGGGGGAGGTTTAGTGGGGTCAGGAGCCCGCCTAATGCTTCATCTGGACCCTGAGAGCTCCTTATGTACATAGAGCGGAACCCTCTCTCCTTGTGCAAAGCCACGCGTGCCGATCGGCCCGGCCCACCTCAGCACGAGACACCCCTCCTCTCCTACCTCCTAAGAACGGACCACGACGAATTGAACAGGACCAGCGACGCGCGCGCGAGCGAACCACAATACACAGGGAGCATCAAGCACTGGCTGCTGAGACCATCACTCCTGCTGGTGTCAGAGTGCCACCACCCTTTCCTTCTTCTTCTTCTTCTTGCCAGCGAGGAACGCCGACCGAGTAGGCAGTGCGACCCCTCCCCTTCTTCGTTCCCCCCTTCGTCCTTCCCCCTGAGACATCACGAGAAGACATCACCACCAAAGAGAGAACGAAAGCAGTCCGTCATGGCATCCGAGGCAGCCAGCGGCAGTACGCCAGCAGAAGGCGCCAGCAGTACGCCCACCGCCGAAGCGGCACCAGCGCCCACGACGACGACGACGACGACGACGACGACACCAGCTGAGGCACCATCCACATCCACATCAACATCAGCAGCAACAGCAACAGATCCAGCAGCCACTCCACCGGCCAAAGCAGCAGCAGCAGCATCCTCCTCCTCCACCACCACTAAAGCTAAGCCCAAGGGCAAGAACTACAACACCGACCCGGCGCTGTACATCTACACCTCGCTCACCGCGGGCAACATGCACATCGTGACGGCCACGTCGCGGCTCGAGACGATCCTGCGCGCCAACAGGGTGCCGTTCAAGGCGACGGACCTCGCGACGGACGAGAAGGCGCGCATGCTCTGGGGCAGGCGGGCGGGCAAGACGGCCGAGGGGAAACCGAGGCGGCTCCCTGCTCTGGTGCAGTTGGGTGCGGTCTTGGGTGTATGTTCTGTTCCTTTGCTGACATTCTCCCTCGTCTTTTTCCCTCCTCCCACTTTATCTTTCTTTTTCTCCATCGGAGACAGGCCCGCTGATTTTTTTTTCTTCTTCCCCCACGGGTTGTAGGACCTCTCCGAGATCGAGGAGTGGAACGAGTACGGCGAGCTCAAGCAACACGTCAAGATCTACTACGACGAGTTCACCCAGCCCAAGAAGGGCGCCATCGCCCCCGTGCCCAAGTACAAGCAGCCCGAGAACAAGGAGGCCCACCCTCCGGCGGCCCTCAACCCTCCGCCTCCCGCACCGCCCCTGCCCGACCCAGCCAGGGAGGGCGCCAAGAAGATCGCGGCGGCCGTGTCCCAGGCCCACAGCGCCAAGCAGCAGCTGAAAAAGGCCCCGCAGCAGCAGCAACAATCACAGAAGCAGAGCGTTAAGAGCGTGGCTGAGGAGGCGGCGGAGAAGGCCACCGAGAAGGCCAAGGCGGCCAGGCAGGCCAGGATCGAGGCGCTGCGGGAGAAGGTGCACGGCACGAAATCGACCGCCAAGGAGGGCGGCGGCGAGGGGAGCGGCGCAGAGCCGCCCGCCGAGGGGATCTCGAAGCTCTCCATCGCGTCGCCGTCGCCGTCGCCGTCGCCGACATCCTCTGCAGGAGCCGGCCTGCAGTCCCCGACCTCGGGCGCATGGGGCAAGGACGCAGGTGGCATGGGCGGCATCGCGGCGCAGACCGCCGCTGTCCAGAGCCCCCTGAGCTCGAGCTGGAAACCGCCTGCCGAGACGAGCCTGGCGCCGGACGACACCTTTGCGGGCGCGCGGGTCGCGAGCGCGAGTGTGGACGAGATTGAGCGGATCGAGAGCGAGGAGGCTATTCGGGAGGAGCCTGAGCCGGAGTCTGGCAGTAGTAGTGGTGGTGATGATGATGATGGTAAGGAGAAGAAGGGGGCAGAGGGGGAGAAGAAGGTTGATGGGGAAGCTTGAATCTGTGTCCTTTAAAAAAAGAAAAGAGAAAAGAAAAAAAAGAAAAGCGTTGGCGGTCACTTTCATCAATGAGATGTCAATACATTTTCCTCATTCGGCACTTGTTTTATATTCTTACAGCTGCAATCATGTTTAATGTGTCTGTCCCTTCTGGTTTGTGTGTGTGAGAAGATGGATAAGTACTCAAGCAGGTAAGTAGCAACATCACTCTCATCTCGGTCTCCTTCGTAGAGAGAGAGGGGAGGAAAAGGGATGCATGCCAGACCAAGTGATATACATAAATAACACTTGCGCATGAGCAAAGATTCTCCTCACACAATGGGGAAAGAGGGGGGAAAAAAAAAAGGAAGAAGAAAAAGAGTGCTGGCTGCCCTTGTGTGCAATCCAAAACATATACTTTTTCTTCCCCCCCTTTTGAACACCTGTCTGCTGCTACACCGACCTACCTACCTACCTAGTCATCATACAAACCCTCATCATCACTCCCCGTCCCACTCTGAAACCCCGCAACAACAGCCTTGCCCTTTCCCTTATCCCTCCTCGAGAAGACGCCGCCATTCATATTGCCTTCCTCCTCCTCCTCCTCCCCCTCCTTCTCCTCGTAATCGTCGTCGTCATCATCATCGCTATCAGTGGCGATGGCCTTGCCTTTCCCCTTACCCATCGCTACAACTGCTGCTTTTCCTTTTCCCTTGGCGCTCAGCTTCCCAGCCGACAAACCACCACCACCACCACCAGCAGAGACCGACCGCCCGGTCAATTGAAGCGGCGCCGGTGGCAGTCTCGTCGTCGTCGTCGTCGTCTTCTTCTTCATCTTCATCATCCCGTCATCCTCCTCGCCCTCGCCCTCGCGGCCCCCTTCAAATGTAGCCCTGACGCGCTGGTAGTGCGCAAGCTCCCCCGCCGACACGCTGGGGATCAGCTCGCGGTGCGCAGCCATAAAGTCCTCCTCGGTAACCATGACGGCGATATCCTCGGGCGTGGCATGGTGGTCAAAGAAGTAAGCAGTGGTGATGGCGTGAGGGGGAAGGGGGGTCTTTAAGGGTTTTTTGTTGCGCCCCTCGTCGGCTGCGGCGGCGGCGGCGGCTGCAGCTTCCGCGTTGAGGCGCCTGATCTTTACGTCGACCTTGGCGGACTGGCGGGTGACGGCTTTGAGCATGGCGTCGCTGCAGAGGGCGTAGAAGTCCGCGCCTGTGTATGTGAAGGGGAGCTTTTCGGCGACGGCGCGGAGGGAGACTGTTGGGTCGAGGACGAATCTAGAAAAGAAAGAAAGAAAGAAAGAAAGAAAGGGGAAGGGTCAGTAGTATATTCGGATGGAAAGGATGGGGGGAGGGGAAGAAGAGGAAAAAAAAAAAAGAAAAAAAAAAAAAGGACTTACTTCCTAGTCAAGGCCTCCAGAATCCGCAGCTGCTTCTCATGCGTGTCCGACACGCCCAGGTACAACATCTTGTCAAACCGACCCGGGCGCAGCAGGGCCGAGTCGAGCAGGTCCGGCCGGTTCGTGGCGCCAATGACAAAGACCCCCCCGGCGCTGTCCTCGCCGCTGGACATACCATCCAGCTCGGCCAGGAGCTGGCTCACGATGCGGTCCATGACGCCGCCGCTGTCGCCCTGGTTGCCGCGCTTGGGCGCGACCGAGTCCAGCTCGTCGAAGAAGACGACGCACGGCCGCGCGTCGCGCGCGCGCTGGAACACACGCCGCACGTTGGCCTCGCTCTCGCCGATGTACATGTTGAGGAGCTCGGGCCCCTTGACGCTGAAGAAGTTGAGGCTGTACTCGGTGGCGATGGCCTTTGCGAGGAGGGTCTTGCCGGTGCCCGGGGGCCCGTAGAAGAGGATGCCGCTGCGCTTCTTCATGCCCCTGGCAAAGAGCTCGGGGCGCTCGAGGGGCAGCTGGATGGTCTCCGAGACGGTGTCCTTGACGCTGTCGAGGCCGCCCACGTCGTCCCACGTCACGTTGGGGATCTTGGGTGCTCCGATGGCATCGGCAAAGTTCTTGCGCGCGGCATCGACGGCAACGTCAAAGTCGGCCGGGGTGAGACCGCGGGCAGAAGGCCCGCCTGCTACCTGCACGTCTCGGACGGTCGTTTGGCTGTGGAGGAGGGGGGCGGTTGTTGTTGTTATTGCTGTTGCGGATTGTAAGGTCAGTTTCTCAAGGCGAGACTGTCGTGCTACGAGTGCTCGGTCGACCACATCGACGAGATCGCCCGCGACCAGGGCGGCCGTCTTCAGCGCAACACTGCCCAGGTCGACGTCAGGATCCAGGCGCAGGCCGCGGGCGTCAATGACGTTCTTCAGGATGGCCTCTCGCTCCCCCTCATCGGGCGCACTCATCTCGAGCTCGTGCGTGAAGAGACCCCGCACGCCATCGGGCACCTTGTCCACCTCGGTCGTGGTGGCGACGAGGACTCTGGCGTCAGCCAGTATCTCCTTCATCGACGACACCATCCTGTCAGCCGTGAGAGCCTCGATGTGCCTGATCAGCAGTGCGCAGGACGCAGGGCCGCAGCTCATAGCCCGCTCGGCCCTGCTCTTCAGGAACCCTTCCGTCTTGACATCGCTGCCGCCCGAGCCCGCCTCGTTCACGATATCGTACGCGTCCAGGACAAATGTGTGAAGGCCAATGTCGAGGCACGCATCCGAGGCCACGGTGGATTTTCCAATGTTCCGCTGCGTCGACACGAGCAGGATCGCGAGAGGCGGCATGCTGAGGTGTATGGCCCTCTTGCTGGTGGCCGCCGCAAGCAGCTCGCGTAGTCGCCTCCGCAGCGGCGAGACCTGCACCCGCTCTGGCTCCGGCACTGCCGTCGTCGGGGAGGACTGCAGGGCTCTGTCTGGTGGTCTCCTGAGACCCAGGTAATACATCCACGTGTTGTCCTTGGTCCCAGGTATGCGACCTGTGACAGATCCTGTCTGCTGAAGCAGGGTCATGGAGATGTCGATGCAGGCAACGGAGCCCCAGAGATCTCCCTCGTGGTCCCCCTCCTCAGGCCTGTCCTGTCTCAGGGGGACAATGTGCGCGACCTTGAACCACACAACCTCGTCGAGCTTCAGACCCTGGCCCCCGCTCAGCTTTCTCGATGCCGCCAGAGACAGGATGTCATCGACGCCAAGGCCGTCCGCCTCCTGCAGCGTCCTGCCGAGCTGCGTGTCGATGGGGAAAGCAATCAGGTCGCCGCTCTTCACGATCCGCAGCTTTTTCTCAAAGTAGGACTTGATACCGGCCATGACAGCCACCTGCACGTCCCTCTCCACGGACCTGGGCGTCCGGACGTGGCGCAGGGTGACCTCACGTGCATAAGGCGGCTGTGAGGAGCCCGTCAGCTTGGACGACGGATTCTTGGCCAGCACGGCCGAGGAGCCCCTCTTGAGAGGCGAGAGGCGCAGATAGGGAGGTGACTCGAGGTTCGCCAACAATATGGGCGACGCATAGGCTGCGGGGCTCGAGGGCCTCTGGAGCTGTGACTCGAAGAACGAGGGCCGCCTCCCCTCGGTCTTCCTGGAGTGGACGATCCTCGTCACCGGCCTGTGCGAGTACCCCTCGGGCAGGCCAAAGACCCTCGCGGGCCGCCACCGTGGCTCCTCCTCTGCCATGTCGCCAAAGCTGCCGAGGCCGAAGTGCCCGAACCCGTTGGACGGCGGCTCCTGCGAAGCCTCGAGCCTGACCCAGTCGCCCGAGAAGCAGCCAATCCTGGTAAGATTGCTGATGTCCACATAGACGCGAGCCTCCTCGTCGTCTTCGGGTACAACCTTCGGATGCAGAAGCTCGGGCGGGATGGGCCTCACGAGGCCCTGTGCCCTGAACAGGCGCCCGCGCGGTCTGTCAGGCCGGGCAGTGGTGGCGGTGAAGGTCGAGAAGACTGACCCGGGCGTGCTGATCCCATTCGTCTTCCGGCCGCGGCCCAGGGTCATGGGTGTCCCGGCCGCGATGGTCGAGACGCCGCTGGCAGCCGTGGCGGGCAGGGCTGGTGCCTGGAGGGAGATCATGTCGTCCATCGAGTCGTCCGACAAGTCATCCTGCTCGTCCATGGAGAGCTCAGACTCTTCCGTCTCGGTCACGGCGCCGCCGGCACCGTCGGCCCGCCTCTCATGATCATCATTTTCTGTCTTATATCTCTCCTCGGCAGCCGAGTAGAACTGGTCATTCGCGGTGTCCTCGGCATCCTCCGTGACCCCGTTCAGCTGCGAGGTGGTGGAAGACATGGCGGAGGCCACACGGCCGTTGCGCGAGTGGATGCGCCCGCGGGACACAATGATCTTGGTGGTGGGCGACAGGATGCCCTGGGCGACAGGCTCGCAGAGGGTGACCTTTCCGGGGTTTGGCGGCACATGGGTGATGGGGTGCGGTGCTAAGGGAAGCGGGAACAAGTCGCCGGCGTGCACGACCTTGAGCGTACCGAGGGCAACACGGAGAGCTGCTTTCAAGCGGTCCTCGGCGGACGGGGCGGTGGACGTGTCCTTGTCCTTGTCCTTGGGCCGGGCCGAGGCATCGGGGTGGTCCCGGAAGAAGGTGCCCTCTCCGTTCTCCAGCCTCTGCGCGAGCTCGCCTTCGAGGTTGACGAAGACGGCGTCCAGGGACAGGGCGACCACATCAAGCACCAGGATCTCGATGCCGCTGCGGCTGTGGCTGGAGAGCTTGGAGGGGGCGACCTGCCGGAGGCGGGTGGCAAAGCTCTGGAGGGCCAACGACGAGGGCGAGAACTGCACGGTCGAGTGTGCCAGGGCGGCGGACTGCGTGACGGGGACGACGGTCCAGTCGGTGGTCTCGGGCGAGGCGTCAGGAGCCCATGGGGCCAGGGCGACGTGTAGAAGAGCATCGGGAAGGAAAGGGAGGATCTCGTCCTGCTCGCCGTCTATGCGCCAGAAACCAAAAAAACAACAACAACACGACACAAGAATTAGCACCGACCATGAGTTCTCCCAGCTGTCTGTCTCTGTCTTTGGGCACAGCAAGAATAGCAAGGAAGGCGGAGTACGAACCAAGCCTCAGATGCGGGAACAGGTCTGCGAACAAGTCTTGAGACAGAATGCCAACGTCCCCCTTGACATGGTCGTCAAGGACAAGCCTGGCGGCCACGGGAGGTTTGTCCTGTCTGCGCCTCCTCTTGCGCTTGCGGTGGGATAAATCGATAGGAGCCGGAGAGGCCATGACCCTCGGGGGCAGGAGGAGGAGGAGGAAAAAGGCGGGGGCAGGTCAATCTGTCGTGGAGGTGAGGCTATCGACAGCTATAAACGGGTGGTAGTTTCAGAGGGTCGGGAATTATTGTCTTTTGTGGTGTTGGCGTAGAGCTTGTTGCCGTCTGGCACCCATTGCGAATTGTCAAGCAGCAAAGAGTAGAAAAGAAGAAGAACAGACACACACACAGAGAGAGAGAGAGAGAGCGAGAGACTGGAAGACACAAATGGTCTAGGTGGGAGAGCAAGTTGGTGATCTCGGCGCTGGAGGTTTGAGAACAACCTCGGCAGCAAGCACAGGCGTTAAGCTAGGGGTGGCCTGGGACAGGGCACTGGCAGAGAGCAGGATCGCAGGGTTAGGGTTTATCTCGTGTTCTTTTCCTTTCTAGATTTGGTAATTCAAAGACATCTTTGGCAACCTTTTCAGGAGATTCAATTCATTCCTGGAGCCCTCCTCCCCTCTGCAACACTTTGGTGTTATTATTAATCCCCATCCCTCCTCTCAACGATTGATCATGCCAGGCCGTCGTCTCTTTGCCACTGCCCTGCCCTGCCCTGCCCTGCCCTGCTTCTTCTCTGATCTGCTCAGCTCACCCCGTGCAGACTTTGTGATCTACCACTTCCTAGAACAGGATCAGGTGTCGGCCCTCTCTCTCTATCTCTTGACGACATCACGAGCTGGACCTTTTTGATCAGGCGTGGGTTTTGGCCCTGATCTTCACATGCCTTTTTTGGTTCCGGTCCCCCCCCCCCAACGCCCCCCCACACGAGGACGGCTCAGCAGCCAATGACCCGAGCCACAGAAGGGCACAAGAAGTAGCCACCCCCCTGCAGGATGACGCAGGGTCGTCTGCCACTTACAACATGGCGCTGAACCCCACTGGATCCCAGTTCCTCAGCACACCGTTATAGCGCTCCATGCCCCGTACCGCCCGCAATACACACACGGAAGAGGACCACCCCGGTGCTAGCCCACACTCTCCTTACTCCTTACAGTATTCCTATCAAAGAAAGGGGAAGAAGTTTTTTAGTCGACCCCGTCCCTGATCAAGAAGAATGGAAGCTTGACATGGACAGACCCGCTTACTTACCTTTTATTTATTAGTCTTATGATGATGTTCTTGGAAAAAGAATTATGACGTTGGTTTTCTGTTGTTCATCATTATTATCGTCTTGTTGTTGTTGTTGTTGTTGTTGTCGTTGTTGTTGACATTTCTCTTGAGAAAAGGCACCGCAACCGATTGACCTCGTTTTACTCAAAAGAAAAGAAAAAGAAGAAAAAAAGAGGAACGAGCCCCTTATGCATTGTTTGACCTGTGTCGCGTTCACGACACCAAGAGATGACGGGCGGCAGTGACTCTACGGCGCAGGGACCGGCGCGGCCAAGGGGGGCATCGGCAGTGGCGCGGGCCGTCGAGTTCACCAAGCAGGCCGAGAAGCTGTCGCACAAGACCCCCGAGCAGGGCGACTCCGAGGTCGCTGCCGAGGCCAAGTTCGTCACACCGCTGGATCCAGTCATCGTTACGAGCGATGGCAACAGGTTGCCTGGCGTGCCGCTGCCCGAGGCGCACAAGCTGAACGGCCTGAAGAGCGAACTGGGAGAGGATGGACCACCATCACATGAGGGAGAGCTGGAGGAGGAGGAGGGAGGAGAAGAAGAAGAAGGAGAGAAGGACGACACTACACAGGGCGTCCATGTGGCCTCCGTGTCCAACGGCAGGGCACTGCAAAAGTCAGCCGGCGGGACGCTGCGCAAATCGATGCCGCCCTCGCACACGAACCCGCTTTTCCCGCCCCTGCCCCTCTACGGCCCGCCCTCGATCCTGCGAGACCTGCAGTGCGCGACCTTCCGCGTGTCCTCCTTTTTCCTGAGCATGTCCTTCCTGGGCGTCATCGTCCTCGGCTCGCTCTTCACCAGCATCCCCACCATCGCCAGGAACACCTGGCTGCGCCTGACCCTGCGCAACCCGGACCGGGACCGTCCGTTCTACGAGGAGGAGGTGCGGCGCGCGGCCGCCCGGCGGGAGATGGAGCGGAACTGGAAGAGACGGCCGTCCCAGGAGCGCATCCCGGCGGACCACGAGATGCCTGTCGGGAACGACGACGGCTACGTGCCCACCGAGGGCGGGCCGGACCCCGTCAGGTGCGACGTGGGCTACTACGCCCGCCGCGTCGGCCTGGACGTGGAAGAGTTCGAGGTCCAGACAGAGGACGGCTTCATCATCGACCTGTGGCACGTCTACGACCCGCGCGAGTACGAAGCCCTGCCGCCCGAGGACCGTGGCCCCCGCGGCCCAGACCCCTTCACCGGCGGCTCGCGACAGCAGAAGAAGAAGAAGGAGAAGCAGCAGCAGCAGAAACAGAAGCAGGGCGCCAGAAGACGGCTCCGCGACCCCAATGCCCCCCGCAGGTACCCCGTGCTCCTCGTGCACGGCCTCCTCCAGAGCGCGGGCGCCTACTGCGTCAACGACGACCAGTCGCTCGCCTTCTGGCTCTGCAAGGCCGGCTTCGACGTCTGGCTGGGCAACAACCGGTGCGGCTTCCGCCCGCGGCACGTGCTGCTCGAGTACGGCGACCCGCGCATGTGGTGCTGGAACATACGCCAGATGGGCGTCTTTGACCTGCCGGCGCTGACCTCGCGCGTGCTGTACGAGACGGGCTTCGCCAGGTGCGGGCTCATCGCGCACTCCCAGGGCACCACCGAGACCTTTGTGGCGCTCGCCAAGGAGCAGCGGCCCGACCTGGGCGGCAAGCTGAGTGTCTTCTGCGCGCTGGCGCCCGCCGCCTACGCGGGGCCCCTGATCGGCAAGATGTACTTCAGGTTCATGCGCGTCATCACGCCCGCCATGTTCAGGCTCATGTTTGGCATCCACGCCTTCATCCCGCTCATGATGACCATGCACGGGCTCCTGCCCCCGGGGCTGTATGGGTGGCTGGGGTACAAGGTCTTCTCGTTCCTGTTTGACTGGTCGGATACCAGGTGGGACCGGGGACTGCGCAACAGGATGTTCCAGTTTGCCCCCGTCTATGTCAGCGCGGAGAGCATGAGGTGGTGGCTCGGGAGGGAGTGTTTTGCAAAGCATGTGAGTTGTTTTTTTTTTTTTTTTTTTTTTTTTCCTGCTGCCAACCTGTCTCGTCTCCAATTCCAAGGTTTTGCGAAACAAACTCGACTGACAAAGATGACGCAGAAATGTATCCTCGCCACCAAAGAAGAATGGCACGCCGAAGAGCGTGAGGATGACAACGACAACGACAACAACAACACCGACGAACCCCCTCACAGCCCACTCACGCCCACCACTTTCCCCGCCAAAATCTTCTCCCGGCGCCGGACCAGCTCGAGCGCTACCGTCCGTCCTCCAGGGACCCGGCCTCCTCCTCGAAAAAACAGCCACCACCACCACCATCACCACCGTCCCAAGGGCGCACGTGCGTGGTACAATTTCCAGTCGCCTCCGTTTGCGCTCTGGGTGTGCGGCCGCGACAACCTCGTGGACGGCGACAAGATCCTGCGGCGGTTCGAGCGGGGGCGCGAGCCCCAGGCCAGGCTGATCCACCGGAAGGTGATCCCCGAGTATGAGCACCTGGACGTCATCTGGGCGATGGACGCCGAGACGCAGGTGTTTCGGGAGGTGCGGGAGGTGCTGTGGCGGACTGTGCCCGAGGGGGAGAGGGGGCGGTGTCGGGTGCCTGTCGGGTGTGAGGATGTGGCGGTCTGGGTGGATGATAGGATGGAGAAGAAGAAGAAGAGAGGGGGTGAGGAGGAGGGTGGTGAGGAGGAGGAGGAGGAGGTGGAGGAGGAGGGGATGCTGTTTGGTGGTGGTGGTGGTGGTGGTGACGGGGTTGGGGGAAGGGAGAGTGTCGAGACGTCGAGCAGCAGTGATGAGCTGTCTGCGTCGTCATGAGCATACGGATGGATGATGATGGAACATGTGTTATGTCGTCTGGGTTTTGGGAATTGGTTCTTTTTTCTTTCTTTTTCTTTTTTTCCTTCTTCTTCTTGAATTTGGTTCATGAGGCTTACTGTCTTGGGCGGCATTACGAGTACTTACAAGGAGGCATCGGGCGAACTGGAGTGTCAGCCCGGCGTGACGGAAATAGTTTGGAAAGGCGCGTATATATATATTGTATATGTATATATACATATGGGAGGTGGTTGGTGATGTAGGATACACAGCATATACACATATAAATAGATAGATAGATAGATAGATAGATAGATAAACACACGAGACAATTAATTCATGTATGCTTAATACCGTCACAGCTGGGCTTTGGTATGTTGTAGCAACAACACAGGCAGTCCTACAATAGAACAACGTCGCACGGCGTGATGCAGCAACTTGCACGCGTTTGGGAAGTTGTCCGTTTTGCACTGGGACCAGAAATGGTGTAGTGATTTGTGTATCTGCTCGTGGAAGAGCGTATCGCCTTGTTGCTTGTGTTGTTTTTGCTGCGAAATGTGTAAAGGTTTATTAAGTGTGGTGTGTGTCTTGGGGTTTCTTTTTTTCTCCGCCCCCCCCCTCTCTCTCTTTTTTCCTTTTCTCAAAATTCCACCGGAGGAAGAAAAAGGAAAATAAGAAAATTAAGAAATAATAATAATATTAAATGAGACAAGTTAGGCTAGACAGCACTTGGGCACTTGAAGCCAAACAAATGCAGACTTTTTTCCAGCTACGCACGACCGACCACCCGTGCAGAAAGCAACCCACCCAACCAACAGCGCCTGGGCGTCAACAGGGAAACAAACGCCTTATTACGCGTTCGCAGTTCCTTTTTTTTTTTCCTTTCTTTCCTTCTCCTCTCCCTTCCTCCTCCTCCTCAGGGGGGGTTTCAAATCAGCTAGCCAAAGCTACGTGGCAAAAAGAAGAGAAAGGTTTCAGGTTGTGCCGGCGCGAGCGTTTAGCACGAAGCAACCTGAGCCAGTCGATGGCGAGAAGGACACCCCCCCCCCATTCCCCTGGTTCGTGCATGTGTGTGTGCGTCCCTGATCTGTGCGCGCGCGGGGTGCAGGGGGGAATTGAATGAATGGGGTCGGCAGAAAAGCTTCTCGGCGGCTGGGGGGAGGAGGAGGAGCGAAGAGTTCCACTCCCGCCAGGACATTCTCCACAGGCTTTTTTTTGTTTCCTTTTGTCTCTCTTCTTTTTCCTGTGTGGCTTGTCAAGGTTGTCTTCGGACGAGGACTCTCTTTCCAGCTGTCTGCAAGGGCCCTGAAAGCCTCTGGAACAATGGGGCTGATGGTATAATTTGAAGGGCCTGCTATTATGGACAATACGGGGGGAGGGGAGGGAGTCATTGGGGGGCGCGCGCGCCTGTGTGTGTACGTGTGTTGCCACTCTTTCCAGTGG
>JACWQW010000168.1:0-64787 GCA_014849355.1 Cryphonectria radicalis
AGGGGCGCCTGGCTTTGGCACGAGGGTGTAGAGGTGCAACCACTGGTCGGAAAAGCGAGGCATGTTGAACTGGCGCATCTGCTGCTCGTTCAGGCCGACCATGGTGCCGATGCTGTCCTTCATGGTGACAGTAAAGCCGGGGCAGATCATGGCCGAGGTCCACAGGCGCCGGTACAGCTGGCCGTTCAGGACATGCTCATGTTTCTTCTTCTCCATGGCGTCCTGGAGGAGACGCAGCAGGTTGAGGCAGGCCGAAAACACCGACTCGCGTTGCTTGATGGTGATGTTGGTGGTCATGTACCAGGGGAACTTGCGCATGGTGTCGATTATGCTCTCAAAGGGCCGCTGCGGGCAGTCTCGGGAGAAGGGAGACTAAGGGAGAAGATGCCAGTCAGCCACGTTTTTTTTTTTTTGTTGCTCTCTCTCTCTCTCTCTCTGTGTGTGTGTGTGTGTGTGTGTGTGTGTGGGTTTGGTGGGGAAAGGAAAAGGGAGAGAGAGAACAAAAAAGGGAAGAAAAAAGAAGGGTACTTACGCGCTGAGGGATCTCGACATGCTTGACAAGCATAGTCATCTCCTCCTCGGTGATAAATCCCCTGAAAGACAGCCAAGGCTGGGTAGGGTGGGGAGGTTGGATGTGAGGCGTGGCGCCGTCCCAGCGGACACCTCTGGCGTTGGGAAACAGGTCCTCCATCAGGGCCGCCTGGCTCGAGAGCTCCATGTCGACGGGACGGTCGCCCAGACGGTGAGGGCGGCCTTGGGCAGTAGCTCGCTGGTGTTTCTCGACGGCCTGCGCGGCGTCGTACATGGTCATGAACTCGACGTACGCATCACCCGTCCGGTTGGTAGCACGCTCCATGATAATGTGAACGGGTTCGTGGCGGTCGTTGATAACCTTGGAATTGCGTCCCATGATGGCAATGATCTCCGCACGGTTCGTGTCAAAGGGGACCTGTTCAAGCAAGCTCATCGTCAGCATATATATATAGAGCAGGCCCGCCATATCAGGCTGCGAGGGCGGGGGGGGGGAGGGGGTTCGGGTGGTGACTTACATTCTTGATCTTGACAACACCATAGGTAGGTAGGATATAGTCGTACCGAGCACCCTCGACAAAGGGGAAGTTGTCGGAACGAAGAGCAATGCCGGCGGGGGGACGCTGGCTTGGGCCGCTGGTCAGGGAGTTCAGCTGGTCAGAGCGCTGGGCACGGATGTAGTCGCGGATGGGTGTCACGTGCGGGACGAGCGCGTTCGAGGGACCGGCATGCGCAGGAGCTTGTCCGCCAGCGTTCAGAGGACCGAACAGGCCCTGATTACGCATGCCCTGAGGGATCGGACCTCGCACAGGGGTAGCGGGAATAGCCATGGGTGCCTGCTGGAGATTGAAACGGGGAGGGGGCTGGACACCAGTGGCCGAACCCTGCGTACGAGGAGCGAAGCTGCGCGGCTCAGTGTGGACAGGTTGGTGGCCTCCAGTGCTGGGGCCTCCAGTGCTGGGACCTCCAGTGCTGGGACCTGCGACAGTGGGCGTGTGGCCGTAGAAGGGATCGACATTGTTGTTGTTGTTGTTGTTGCGGGAGCCCTCGCGATACACCTGGGTGGGGTTGGTCAAGGAACTGCGACTAGGAGTGGTCGCCATCGTGGTCATCATCATTGTACTGCCCTGCTGCTGCTGCGGCTGCTGCTGAGACTGCTGCTGAGGCTGCTGCTGCTGCGGCTGCGATGACATGTTCTGAAGGTGCACGGGGTTGATATGAGGGCGAAAATCATGATCGCCAAGCGGCTGACCACTATTGCCTCCGAACTGAGCCATCTGTACATCACGGGGGTCTCGGTCTTGGTTCAGGCGAGACAGCTGGGCCCGGAGAACCATCATAGCCCGCTCATCAGTGAAGTCGCGCGCCGCACTGGAGGATGTGGGCACGGCCTGGCCGCGAGCCTGGTTCTGGTTCTGCCACTGGTTCTGACCACCGTGGTCGCCACCAGGAACGCGACCGGACGGCCGCTGTGGGTCCATGCTGTCGATATTACGGTCTGGCTGCTGGTATACCTCGCTGGTCAAGGTTATGCCTGAGTTGTTGAATAGGTCAGGCTGATGGTAGGTGCTGGCCTCGCTGGATTTTTTCGTAACCCTGTTGCGATAGATATGTGGTACGGCCAGAGCTGGTTGCGCCTCTAGGCTGTCCGACTTGTATGTCGGGCCGTTCAAAAAGGTATGGAAGTCGATGCCTATACTCTGGAAATTGTTATTGTTGATATCGAGATTAGTCTCAAGGGGGCTGCTGCGCGTAGGGTCTGCCTCTGAGGGGGTGGAGGCAGCAGCTTGCAGACCGAGAGAGGGACTCGGGGTTGCTGGCTCATCAGAAGTGTCGTCTACCTGCTGGGAGATGGCCTGGTTCGACAGTCTGCCTGGTGCACTCTGGGTGTCTCCTGGCAACGACAAGAAATCAGTTGTTCCAGTGGCCTTGGACTTTATTGGGTACTGTGCATGTGGAGAAGTAAGCCCATTGTTTGGGCGTGGGAAGTAAATCACACTGCCATCAGACAGCTCAATGGGTCTTTCTGCCATTGTAGCATCTGACGCAGGTATTGTTGTTTGTCACGCGTGTCTTCCTCTTCCCTATTGTTCTATCATAGTGGAGCACATGTTAGTCAGTCTGAGCCCGAGAGTTGAAAATGACAAATATGTCGAAGGCTGTATCAGAGCAAAAGATGGGGTCAAAGGGAGCTGAGGAATATATGAGTGGAAATGCAAAAACTGGGGTGAATTGCGATGCTACAGGAGCTGCCGCCTCCCCCCCCCCCCCCAAGTTGCCATATCATCTTTATAGCATCTCTGAGAGTTCAGGAAGATATGCTGGAGAGGTGGTATGCATGGAAGTTTTCAGAAAACAGGACTTGGGAATACATAGGAACAGATCAGATGGGAAGCAGGATTGAAGCAAAATACAGTGTGGTCTGGTAGCAGCAGGATGCAGGATGATGAGGATGGTTCACTGTACATACTTGAGTGCCTGTTCAATGGTGATTGCAAACTGGCCTTTGTGTCCTCGTCGTAAAACCGCCGAAATACTGGTTAATGGCTGCTTGAAGTTATGTTCTTGGAACTGCTTGGACAATTATGTCGACGTGATGATGTAGAATAGAAGATTGTACGAGGACCTGTTGGACTAAAGATAGATGAAGATAAAGTCATCCATAAGAGTACTATTGGGAAAAGGTAGGAAGCTTGGGTATCTGCGCGCACACACAGGAGGCAGATGTGAGTGGTGGGGAGGGGTGGAAAGACGAGAGAATTTTTAGGAGGAGGAGAAGGGATGGGAGGAGACAAAGTAGGGAGGAAGGTGCGGTGGGGGGAGAGGGAAGGGGAGCGATTTCCTCATTAGGCAATGAAATAGGTACAAGTGATTGGCGGCCTTGCCAGCTGGCAGGGGTGCACAGTCAGTAGGAGGCAGTTCTAAGTACCTAAGTAGCTTCAAGGACCCTCTAGAATACATGTCAAGATGCTGCAGCTTCAATTGATCAGCCAACTTGCCAGCCAGCGAGGTTCAGTGCTATGGTCTGTTTACCCGATACTGCTGGGGAAGCCCAACCACAACAGACAAGAGTCTCTGAACCAGATGAGAGTGTCTTAAGTGGCCCTGCTGAAGAGTTCACAGCTTGCATGTAGTGAACATGTGAACATTCTTCCTCCTATGTGAAGAGCTTATCTGTCTGGGACTGTGTCTTCCTTAACCACCTCCATCCTGTACCTTGGACCAAAGCTCTTGGGTATTTTTTCCTTGTCCTGACTTTACTCTTGAGGCCTTGTACTCTGCACCAGGGGGCATGAAGCATCAAGCATCAAGCATCAACATGAGAATGCCCATCCTCCTCAGTCCTCACATGTGTGCTTTTGCTGCCCTGATAGCAGTGAGCTATAGAAAATGATTCTACACCAGCATAGATCTATATAACTGGGGTTTCTAATACAGGCATGGCCTGCTCCATCATCTATGAGAATTTCATTGAATATCGGCAATGAATGGCACACCATCATTTGATGACTTTCTCTCTCTCTCTCTATCTCTCTCTCTTTCCCTCTCTACAAGGTTGGTGCCAAGACCAGACATATCTGCACAAAGAAGACATCTCGGGTGGAAATAATGCAGACAGGTGGGCAGATATGGAACAGGAATTCAAGCTCCAAAGGGCTGGTGCATTGATATCGCGGTCCCCAGAGCCATGTGCATGACGATGAGGAGTGTTTTGAGGAGGAGAAGGAGGAGGATACACAATCACACAAGAACCATGGCTATGTTGTGTAGCTCAGGCATATAATCTGGATAACAGAAGAGCATGTGGAAGCCTGCAGTAATGATGCAAGGCATCTTTTGTTTTGTTTATCTTCCATGCATCTCCCTTGACAGGCATCATTCCCACATCCCTCATCTTTCCTTTCAAGTCTCCTCCACTCTTGAAACTCCCACAACGTCGAGTTTGATAGGTTGTATGAGAGAGAGAGAGAGAGGTCGGGAGTTAGGGTGGACGTAAATCCTAGGAAATCTCCCCTCTCCCTCCTGCCCCTCCTTCCTCCTTCCTCCTGGTCCAACCAATTCCTTCTCTTTCGGGAAGAAATAAAAGAAAAAGAAAAAAACCAAAAACCACCATGGAATCCCCCAGCCTGGCGCATAGACGTAGTAAAATAGTCTAGTCAAAGGGGGTCAAGAATGATTCCGCCACGAAACGTGCCCTTGCGTTCAACTGCATGTGATGTTTTAGTCCATGACTCAGGGGGCGGAGGATATCTGAGGAGGATATCTGAGGAGAATATCTGATGTCAACTTACAAAGAGCTTCATCTCCGAGATCTCCTTGTCCACCTCCTCCATGAACTGGATGATGAAGTCTACCAGCTTGTGCTTCAACATCTCCTCGGTGTGGAAATTCGTGATCAAGAATGAGATATCATATCCCTGGGGGCTTCCCGTCAGCATTGCTAGTCCTTCGGAGGGGGGGAACTGCACCATGCGTGTGAACGCACCTTGATAGGTTTCCTCCTCAGGATGAAGAAGGACTCGGCCCTCTGCTCCAGGAACCGGGTGAACTTGTGTACCAGGATATTCTCAATCTCGTCCGCCTGCTTGATCTTGATGCTGATGCGCACCGAGTTGACGGACGGTTCGATCAGCACGCGCTCGTTCTCGTTGCGCGCGACGGTCAGGGGCGTGAGCAGCACCTCTGGGGAGGTGCGAGCCTCGACCTCGGGGACGTTGTGCCTCTCTGCCGTCTGCGAGGCGAAGTTGGACAGGCACAGGGCAGCGGTCAGGCTGCTGCGGACCGCCTGGAGGTATGGCCGGAGGGATTGAGACTGTGGCGGGGGGGGGGAAGGGGAGAGAGACGAGGTCAGCTGGAGGACACACCAAACGAGGGAGCCTTGTGTGTGTAGGGGTGAATCGGTCGGCATACCATCTTGAGGCTATGTAGGCTCGAGAGAGCACGCTGTCAAGAATGTCTTGTGTGTGTGTGTGTGCTGGGTTGAGGTTGTCGGTGGAAGAGCTGAGCTGTACGGTGTTGGACGATCGAGGAGGGACGTCAGGGGCGCGGGTCCATGTGGGGCACTGCCGAACGCTGGATTTAGAAGGGGGCAGGGGGGGGGGTTTGTGTGGAAGGGGTTGGTCTTTAGTGGGTTAGTGGGTTTTGGTGGGTGCTGGTGTGGTGCTGCTGGCAGTGGGGGGAGGAGGGGGGCAGCATAGGTACGTAGGGACTATAGCGCATCCCTGTCGGCTGCTCGCTGCTCGCCCCGCCATTACGTTGGCTTGAGAGCTGCCTGAAGTGCCTAAGGTTACACAACAACTCACATTTCTTTTTTTCTCCTACCTCCCATAAACCCTTTCTTCTCCTTTCGGGTGTGGCAAAGCTCAACGTTTCACCACCAGAGAGAGCTTCTCTACGAAAACAACAACAACAACATCACCACCACCACCGCCAGCACAGTTGCTTGTCACTGGCCATCAGGCGACTGCACATCAAAACTGCCCGGCAAGATGGCTGCTGTGAACAGTACGTGACGAAAGAGCCCCTCGTTCCCCCTCGTTCCCCCTCCCTCCCCCCCCCCCCCAATCCTTCTCCCTCATGGGAGGGTCCTTGGCTAACCGTGCCATTTCCATCTCTCTCTCTCTCTCTCTCTCTAGTCATCGTCAAGCATCAGGGCAACAAATACGATGTCGAGGTGGACCCTACGTCGACCGGTGCCGAGTTCAAGGAGATCCTCTACAGCCTGACTGGTGTGGAGCCCGCCCGACAAAAGGTCCTGATCAAGGGCGGCCAGCTGAGGGATGATGCGGACATGGGAAAGCTTCCCCTGAAGCCCAACCAGGTCATCATGATGATGGGCACATCGTCGGCCGACGGAGGCGTCATGACCCGCCCCAAGGAGGGCACAAAGTTCGCCGAGGACATGACCGACGCCGAGGCTGCCCAGCAGGAGGGTGCTGTCCCCGGCGGCCTGACGAACCTGGGCAACACCTGCTACCTCAACTCGACCCTGCAGACCCTCCGCGCCATCCCGGAGCTCCAGGAGTCCCTGGTCAGATACGAGTACAAAGACCAGCCTCCCCTGGACTCCCTGCTCTCGGGCCCCCGGTACGACGTCACCAACCAGCTCAAGGGCACCCTCAAGTCGATGAGCGAGACCACGGAGGAGTACGGCCCCTTTGGCTTCCTCCAGGCCATCCGCGAGGGGTTCCCCCAGTTTGCACAAAAGTCCCGGTCCGGCGAGGGGTTCGCGCAGCAGGACGCCGAGGAGGCCTGGTCCACCATCCTCGCCCAGGTCCGAAACAGCCTCAAGGTCCCGGGCAGGGACGGCGGTGCCGAGGTCTCGTGGGTCGACAAGTACATGGCCCTGAAGATGGTGGAGACCCTCGAGTGTGACGATGCCGAGGCCAGGGAGCGGGGCGAGGAGCCGACCGTGGGCACCGAGACCTACCTCAAGCTCAACTGCCACATCGACAGCTCGACGAACCACCTGCGCGACGGCATCGTCAGCGGCCTCAAGGACGAGATCGAGAAGAGGTCCACGGTGCTGAACCGAGACGTCAAGTACACCAAGTCGTCCAAGATCGCCCGGCTGCCGCAGTGGCTCACCGTCCACTTTGTCCGTTTCTTCTGGCGCCGCGACACCCAGAAGAAGGCCAAGATCCTGCGCAAGGTCACCTTCCCCAAGGAGCTCGACATCCTCGAGTTCTGCACCGACGACCTGAGGAGCAAGCTGATCCCCGTGCGCGACCGGCTCCGAGAGGTCATCAAGGATGAGGAGGACGTCGAGCGGGCCCGCAAGCGCAGAAAGACCAACAACACAGCCTCGGAGGGCGAGAGCTCGCAGGCTGGTGGTGCCGCCGACAAGGACAAGCACAAGGACAAGAAGAACAAGAAGTCGGAGGAGAAGAAGCCAGCCACCGACGGTGACGGCGACATGGCGATGGAGACGTACAAGACGGACGCCGAGTGGGAGGCGGAGAAGGCCACAGCGCTCCGCACCGCCAAGAAGGAGCTGCTGGCCCTGGTGGACCAGGACCTCGCCAAGGACGAGGGCGCCAACCAGTCCGGCATCTACGAGCTCCGAGGCGTCATCACCCACCAGGGCTCCAGCGCCGACAGCGGTCACTACACGGCATATGTGAAGAAGACTGGCCACAAGAACCCTAAGACAGGCAAGGTGGGCGAGGAGGATGGCAACTGGTGGTGGTTCAACGACGAGAAGGTTTCTGAGGTGCCTGGAGACAAGATCGACACCCTTGCCGGCGGAGGAGAGACCCACTCAGCCCTCCTCCTGCTCTACCGAGCTGTCCCACTTCCCTCCTCTGAGGACCTGAAGGAGTAAAAAAAAAACAAAAAAAAAAAAACCACCCCCCCATGATGACTGTGCAGTAGCAGTCAGCCCAAGCTTGCTGCCCAGCATGCTGGGTCATTCACGACGAGCGATTGTTTTTTTCCCCCACCATTTTTCTTCTTCTTTCTCCTCCACCCCTTCCTATCTTTCCCCCTCTCCTATTTTTTTTTCTCTTCTCTCTTCTTCTCTTAGTCCCTGATCAAGGACTAAAAAGGTCTTACTTACCATGGAGGGAGGAGGGGCCCTCTGAGAGAGAGAGAGAGAGAGAAAGGGGGGGGGGGGAGACGACGATGACACAAAGATGGCAGTGTGTGCGGCAGTTTTTAATTCCATAGGCTCAGTCAAGTAGACAGTAGCAAGCTGGATACCTTTCTCCAACCCTACTCTACTTTGGAAATGGAATCAATGTTCCCTCTACTTTTGCTGCCTGTTGATGTGTGGTGATGTCGGGAAGGTTGCATCATCACCACCACCACCACCAACCACCACTACTACAATGTGCTTTGTTTGATGTGCAGGCTAATGGTGATCATCTATGTGTGTATCTTCAGCTTGAGGCTGGGCTGGTGGCAATCCAAATCACCACCACCACCACCACCACCACCACCACATGAATGCAAGATTAGCACGAGGTTACATGGAAGGAGAGGAAGAGAAAATGAGGCTGTGCAGACTAATAATGTCTTGGCACAGCAGCAGCAGCAGCAGCAGCAGAGAGGGCCTTCATGATGATATCAATAGCAATAAGATGGGATCATGCCAGATCTCTCTGTAGCTGCCATTACCCATAAAGGACACGAATCTCAAACTCCAAACCCCAGCGATTACCCATCTTGTTGAAACCAATGTTGTCGTGTGTGGGTGGCGGCGGGGTGAGGAGGGTGCTGTAGGCAGGCAGTGGCCGCTAACGAGTTTTAGTGGTCTTGGACCCTGGCCAGCCTTCTGGGATCCTCTCTCTCTGCCCCCCCCCCCCTACAGCGCCTCTACGCGGTCCAACCCACTGCCCATGCTACAGTCAGTATCACCACCTCTTCTTCTCTGGGACCTCGCCGTCTTCGCGCCTCTCACCCTTCCACAACTTGCGCTGCGCCACGCTGAATCGGTGACTTGCTCTGATCCCTCCCCTCTCTCCCAACTTCCCTTATTTTGGTTTTTGGTTTTTTGAATTCTAATTTTTCCCATTCTGTTGTGTCCTTTGGCCTCCTTTCTTCTATTTTCTGTTATTGATACCCTTCATTTCCCCTTCGCCCATCTCGTTTTCCTTGCCCTTGCAGCACCGTCTTGCGCCGCTTCCTTTACCTTTCAGGGGGGGGCCGAAAAGCTTCTGCACTTTTTTTCCCTTCCCCTACTTCCTTTCTCTCCTTGGCAAACAAAAAGTCTCTCCCCTCCCCTCCTCGGCTCTCCTCTTGTCGCATTCATCACCGCGTTCCCAATCTTCCTCCGCGAAACGGACCTCGGTACGCAGCGACAATCACTCTGACCACCCCCGACAAGATGCCCTCGCTCAAGTCACTGGGCAGCAAGATGCTCGGCGGCATCAAGAAGAGAGGCACAGACACAGATACAGGGATTGACAGCGGAGGTAGCGACTCGGCCGTCGACCTGCAGGGTGGCTCTCCCGAGGTTGTCGCATCCAACAACGTGGTACGTCAACAAGCCCATAACACTAGGGCGCGCTTCCGACGAAAGGGAAGCGGGAGGGTCAAAAGAAAAAAAAAGGAGAGAGACAAAGAGAGAAGAGAGAGACACGAGGGCTGACCATGATCACTGCGTCCACAAAACAGAAAGCATTCTGCGAATCGGGCGGTCCGGGCCGACAAAATGTACGTCACATATCTCCATATCTGCATGTCGTATCTGCTGGCTGGCTGCGTGTGGCACCCTGTGGCTTCCCGGGCAAGGCGCTGCGCCAACAATACACACACACGCATTGGATTACCCTGGTGTCGCGTCTCGTGTGTCTGTCATACTGACGGGGGGGAGGGGTTTCTGTCTTGTGGCCATAGGGAAACGAAGTGACCTTCCTACCACCGATCGTCGAGTCTGCCGAGTCATCTCCGGCTGCGGCAGCGGCCTGCGCGCGGCTGATACGCAAGTTCCTCAAGAAAGACTACTGGTCCAACTCGTCGTACCAGTACAACGCCCTGATGCTCACGCGTATCCTCTCCGACAACCCTGGTCCGACCTTTACGCGGAACCTGGACGACAAGTTTGTTGATACGCTGAGGGACCTGCTGCGCAATGGGCGCGACCTCTCCGTCCGGCAGATGCTCATGGAGACCCTCGACTCGTTTGAGCACCAAAAGGGCTGGGACGAGGGCCTGGCGGGCTGCATCGAGATGTGGCGCAAGGAGAAGGACAAGGCTTACAAGGCCTACGGCGTATGTGTCGCTCGAGACCTTTGGGATGGGGGAGGGGAGGGGAGGGGAGTGGTTCATGCTAATACCGTCTCTTAGGGACGCCAACCGCCTTCACAGATGCCCATGATGGGCGGCGCGGGCGGCGGGCCAGGCAGCCAGCGCCGCCAGAATCCCCCCCAGGCCTACTTTGCACAGGCGCATCACAGGATGCGTCTGCCCAACCCGGCGGAGCTGGCGTCCCGGCTCGAGGAGGCCAGGACGTCGGCCAAGCTGTTGACGCAGGTGGTGGCCAACACGCCGTCGACAGAGGTCATCGACAACGACCTGGTCAAGGAGTTTGCGGACCGCTGCCTGAGCGCGTCGCGCAGCATACAGTGCTACATGGCGGCAGACAACCCGGGCCCCGACAACGAGACCATGGAAACCCTCATCGACGTGAACGAGGAGCTGCAGCAGGCCCTCAACAACCAGAAGCGCGCGGTCCTGAGCGCGAGAAAAGAGCTTGGGATCGACGGCCGATCACAGGACCCAAGCCCGCCGCTGCCAGAGAGGAACGGCGGCGGCGGCGGCGGCGGCGGCGGCGGCGGCGGTGGCTCCTCCTACCCACCCTCGCTCCCTGGCTCCTCCAACGCATTTGCCGGCGCGCCCTCCTCATCACCACCACCACCACCCAGGAGAAGAGATAACGGCAAGGGAAAAGCAAGGCAGTCACAGGTCTCGGCCGAATTCGTCCCGCCGCCGTCAGGTCCCCCGCCGGGCCGTCCAGAGCCCTTGTCAACCCTGACGGGTCTCGTCTCACCCGTGTCGGATGATGACGGCGAAGCCAATCCGTTCCGCGACCCAGAACCAGCCGGCGCATCTTCGTCTTCAGCAGCAGCAGCAGCAGGAGCAGCAGGAGCAGCAGCAGGAGCAGGAGGAGGAAAAGGACAAAAATCGCAGCTGTACATGGAGCAGCCGAGCCTCGACTACGAGCCCTTCCATCCCGGCTTCAGCCAGCCGACGCAGAGCTACCTGGGCCGCCAGGAGAGCGCGATGGACAAGATCCAGATGTCCGGTGCCGGCTCAGGCTCGCTAGACCGCAGCAGGGACGAGCAGCGCGGAGCAGCAACGAACAATTACAGCAGCTACAGCCGCAACGGCGGCAGCGCTGCTGCTGGTGGTGCTGCTGCTGCTGGTGGTGGTTCTCAACAGCGAAAGTACGAGTACGAGGAGGACGAGGGAGGACACGAGGATCTCTACAATGGATCCGCAGGTGCTTCCTCGTCGGGCAAGCAGCCCGCCAACCGTTACTAGGGGACTGACTGCTGGCGGCGGGCTACGGAACCACATCGTCATGGTCCCTCGTACGGGGCTCGAGTGACTGGAGGTGTTGTCGATCACGAGCAGCGGCGGCCACTGGAGGACGCGCCTGAGAAGGACCAGAGAGAACTCGGAAACCTCTACCTTGGCAGCGAGGGGTCTTGTTCTTCCCCAGGAGAGCAGCAGCAGCAGCAGCAGCAGCAGCAGCAACAGCAGCAGGAGAAGAAACGTATGCTCAAGAAGATCTGGCGTACGATGCAGGTATACCGCCCAGGTTCCTGTCGAGACCAAGCGCAGAAGATGATATTGAGGCAGTAAGCGATCAAGAAAGATGGACCAGGGAATCTCGAGTATCGGCGTAAAGGGTTGGCAGAGGTTGTTGGAGCCCTACACATTTCCTAGAGGAGGCAAGCAGCACGTTTTACGTTTTTTGGGGAAGGAAGGAGGAAGAAAGAGGACGATGCAACTCTTCTTCTCTTGAGGATAATGCAAGTATTTTGTAAGTGCGTGCGTGTGTGTGTGTGTGTGTGTGTGTGTGTGTGTGTGTGCGTGAGTGAGTGAGAAGCATAGCATTATTTTGAGTACTGGAACATATACCCTTTTTTCCCCTTTCCCCCCTTCTTTCTCTTCTTCTTTTTCTTTCTCCTCTGATTGCTTCTACATTAGGTTCCTTGCAAATAGACCAGATCACTACCACTGAGGCTCATGATAGACATGCTCTCTGTCATTAACCCTAGCCCTCTCTCCCTGCCTGGGGGGGGGGGGGGGGGGGGGGGGGGGGGGGGGGGGGGGGGGGGGGGGGGGGGGGGGGGGGCGGGGGGGCGGGGGGGGGGGGGGGGGGGGGGGGGGGCGTGCGNNNNGTTAAGGTACGCCCCCCCTCGTTTTGTTTTTTTTTTGGGGGTGGGGTGGGCTATCTCCCCCCTATTTTCAGATCCAACGGCCCCCCCCCCCCCCCCCGCCTGGTTCCCCACTCAGGCCTCAGCTGGTGAACGCCCTGTGGGTCATGAGACGGCTGGTCTCTTGCAACGATATCAAGAAATGACCTAATAACGAAAGATGAAATGTTGCATTGCCTCTTTGCAGTGTGACTGTACAACTCATTGCTTTTCACCATCTGGTACGGTCTGGCGCGGTATGGATCTCTGCAGCTGTACGTCGTTGCCGTCGTCGTCGTCGTCGTCATCGCTGCAGAGTAGGATCGGGAGCTGTGAGCATCTGTTCATATGTTTGCTACGGCGCAGTGCAGTAGTAGAGCTTCAGATTGATGATTTGGGCTTACTGGTTCATGTTACCAAGTATGTGAGTACTTTTTCTTTTTTTTCCCTTCCCTCCTTCCACGGATGCTGACAGGAATTTGGAATTATCCTTCCGTGTATCGCTGTAGAAAAACCAAGAAAACAAAGCATCCCATGACCTGTAATATGTTGAGTTACCTACCTTGGGGGTTTCAGATAAAACAACAACCACCAGGAAAAGAGAAAAAGAAATGGTTGGGGTGTGGATTCTTGTGCTACATAAGGCTTCAACGGAGGGCACCGTATATAGGGTCAAGTGGCCCTGGCTGGCCATTTGTACCCAATCACCTACCAATACAGCCTTGCCATTTGCTTACCAACTTTATTCGCACAGCATACATGTCCAATACTTCGTATACGCAGTCACACAAACGCACGGAACCTACCAATGCATGGCTGAAGCTGCCGCTATGAGTCCCCCCCTCCCCCCACCTTGTTTGAGCTGAACCCTCCTTCTTGCCCTTTTCCCTTTCCTCTCTCTCTCTCCACGGAACTCAACTTCGAAACCACCCACAGCAACCTGGAGATTCCCCTCGTGGCTGGTGCCCTGCACGAGCTTTGAAACGAAGGAGCCGTGAGACGATCAAAGAGCTTCGCAGCTGTGATCGCGCAGGAAAGACAAGTCCCTGACTGCCGCCTAGATATATGCCCATTCTGACCAGTCGTGCAGGCCTGCAGATCGAGCACCTTACCAGACACGGTGGACCGGACCTGACAGACGTGAGAAGGGGTACGTATCAAACAGATGCTCGTGGCTCCTCACCTCGGAGGAATACCTGAGCGACTTGGAGGATATCAAGTACTTGCTGCTGACCAGCTCTCAGACAGAGAGAGGTGCTACGGTCCGTGCCAAACAGAAAAGAAAAAAAAGAAAAAAAGAAAACATGGCCGACGACAACGAGTCGGTCGGGTCCAACACCATCGGACAGTATGACCACTTCTTTGAGGACCATATCATCGAGCACGGCATCTATCCCCACACGTTCCATCTCATCAAGCAAACCTCTTCACTAGGCCCAGAAAACGGGTTCGAATTGAAAAGTGTGCTGCGTCAGCTGCGGGATGACGTCCCCGTGTGCCCACGTACCCAGGCAGCCTATGAGCACTTCTGGCGCAAAGCAATGGGCAGCCTCACCGATGCCCAGGTGGCCGCCTTCATCATGCCCTTGATCGAGGGCACCGTCATAGACACCCGGGGTGGAGGCAGGTACCTTACCAACCTCGCGCCTCTTACTGATGGCTCCATCGAGCCCGCCCGGCCAGACGTCTATGTCGGCGCCCCCCGCCTCTCGCTCGACCGGCGGGTCCGTGCCCAGCTCGACAGCTTCATCACACCCACCAGCGAGGCCGAGAGCCCCATCGCCCCCAACTTTTTCACCCAGATCATGGGCAACGGGGGATCCGAGGCGGTGGCGGCCCGCCAGGCCTGCTACCACGGCACGCTGGCCGCCCGAGGCTACCAGCACCTTCAGGCCTGGATCGCGGACGGGGACCCCGACGACACCAGCACCGACGTCACGTACGTCATTAGCTGCACCTTTCACCGCAGCACGCTCAATATCTACACCTCCTTCCCCATCAAGCCCCCCGCAGACAACGCTGGTGGTCCCTGCTACGCGACCACGCTTGTTCGGTCCTACTCCCTGATCGAATCCTCCTCGGCCTTTGAGAGAGGCGTCGTTGCGTACCGGAACGTAAGAGACTGGGCCAAGCGCCGCCGAGATGAGATCATCACCATTGCCAACGCCAAGGCCGCGCACCTGTACGGCGACAACCAGTTCTCGGAAGAATCCCCCGCCTCGAGCCCCGGAGCCGGACCTCAGCCTGTTGGGCGGCGGCGGCGGCGGCGACAGCGGCAGTGGCAGCAGCAGCAGCAGCAGCAGCAGCAGCAGCAGCCAAGCCAAGCCAGCTCTAGCAGGTCGGCCGACCAAGAGAGCGATGTGGCATTCCTCGAAGGGTCCGACACCGTCACAGAGAGTGTTGAGCTCCTGCCATCCAGAACCCTGCGGAGACGCCAACCACCACGTTCTGCCAAAAGCGCTGTCAATTCTCTCGAGAATAGCAAGAAGCGCTACAAGATCATGTAAGAGGTGGCGAGGCCATCACCACAGCTATGGATGGGACAGGTGCCCCGGTAAGTCTTTTATATATTCAAGGATTACATCTGCCAAAACAGCGTTGGGATATGAGAGGAACAGATGAGGAACTGACTGAAGCCTAAATCTAGAACATGTCCCCATCTGCTGCTGCTGCTGCTGCTGCTGCTGCTGCTTCTTCTTCGATCCCATACCAAACAAGAGACCACCAACCCATGAGACCAACAACAGGGAGATTGTCATACTGATGCTGGGGAACAAAATACCAAACTGATGAGAAAATAGGAAGAGAGTGAGAATGAGAAATCCTTGGATGATACACCACACATTTATTTAATTTTACCCTTTTTTCTGTCTTCCTTTTCCCTTTTTGCAACGCTATCATGCAGCAGGAATGTAATGTCGGCAGTGAATGAATATTGTTATGATTCAAGAGTACACGATTGGGGCCAAATGGTGATTTTCTGATCTTCATAGTGGTGATGTGATGGTTCATATCCAGTTAGTTAGGGCTCGTAGTAGTAGTAGTAGTAGTGACCGCAGTGGACACTGGCAGTGGATCACAGGGCAGTGGATATCGGATCACTAGCCACTATTCTTGCTAACAGTATAGTATAGTGGGAGACTGCCCTAAAGCTTATCTCACAGCAGGCCAAATGACCCCGCTGATAGCCCAACAGCGCCCCCCCCCATGGTCCTTTGTCTCTAGGCAGCTGCCCCTCAGCATGTGATCTCACCTCCTGCATCGTCGGACTCGGCTTCCAGGTTCAACCTTGAGCTTTGGGACAACCTCCTCCCGCCTTTCCTCCCCAGGTCGTCCATCATCCATCATCCTCCTTCATCCTCACCATCCTCCCTCATCCACACATCTGCTTGTTAGAACAGCTCGCCTTGCTTAGCACCAGCTCGGGGGAAAGAGACAAAGAAAAAAAGAAAGAAAGAAAGAAAAAAAAGAGGCCATTTATCATAGTAGTATTACTAGATCGCCTTGGCCCAGCATGAATCTCCTCTACTCGACCGTCAATACGCTCAGGGACAAGTACACACCGGTCACGACCACGTCGACCTTTCGAAAGACGGGCCAGATCACCCCTGAGGAGTTCCTCGCCGCCGGTGACTACCTAGTCTTCAAGTTTCCGACCTGGTCCTGGGCCGACGCCGACCAGGCCTCGCGGCGCGTCGGCTACCTGCCCGCGGGCAAGCAGTTCCTGGTGACCCGCAACGTGCCCTGCCACCGCCGCCTCGATGCTGATTTTGCCGGCGACGCAGGCCGCGAGGAGACCCTTGTCCGCGACGGCGAGGACTTTGGGGGGGGCGCTGCGGGAGGCGACGAGGAGGGCTGGCTGCAGACCGGTGGCCCGTCGGGCAGCCAGCAGCACTCCAGGCCGCGCGAGATACACACCGTTGACGATGCAGGCAACGTCGGCGACGGCGAGGCTGTGGAGGACGATGATGATGACATCCCAGACATGGAGGACGAGGATGACGACGAGGCCATCATCCCCGACGCCCAGGGTGATGCTGCCAACAGGTATGTGTTTTTCTTTTTTCTCTTTCTGGTTGGGTGGTTGCCTGGTAGCTTGTTTGGTTGGTTGGTTGGTGGTATGCTGATCTCTCTCTCTCTCTCTCTCTTTTTATTATAGTGGCCGGCGGACGTACACGCTATACATCATGTACTCGCCCTACTACCGAACACCCCGGCTCTACTTGTCCGGCTACGCACCCGACGGTCAACCCCTACAGCCACAGCTGATGATGGAGGACATTGTTGGCGACTACAAGGACAAGACCGTGACGCTCGAGGATTTCCCCTTCTTCGCCAACAACATCAAGATGGCCTCGGTGCACCCCTGCAAGCACGCACCCGTCATGAAGACACTGCTGGACCGGGCGGACGCCGCCCTCAAGCTGCGCCGCGAGAAGCTCAAGGCCGGCCAGAGCGTCGGCACCGACCGAGGCATGGAGGGTCTCGTCGACGATATCAATAAGCTCGACATCTCCTCAGCCGGGCTCGCGGCGGACAAGGGCAGCGGCGACGAGTGGGAGGAGGTCAGCCACGACGTCGACGACAACGAGGTTGCTATCCGGGTCGATCAGTACCTGGTGGTGTTCCTCAAGGTACGCATGCATACTCTTTACCTTACCCCGCCAGCATCCTCAATATATATTGGTGGCTGACGACTTGTTCTTTTTTTTTCTTTTTTTCTTTCCCTCCCAAACAGTTTATCGCGAGCGTGACCCCAGGTATCGAGCACGACTTCACCATGGGCGTTTAATCAATTTCACAATGATGACGACGATCATGATGTCCCTTTTTCTTTTTCTTTTTTTTCTTCCCCCTCTTTCTCTCCTTCTCTTTTGGAATTACATGGCGGCGTTTTCGAGATGTGGGAACCTGGGAGTACCTGATGATCACCTGAATGTCACCACATCCCCCCCCTTTTTTTTCTTCTTTTTCTTCTTCTTCTTTCTTTCTTTCCCTTCTTTCTTTTTCTTCTTGTTTTTCCTCTTCTCTTTTTCTTTTTCCTCGGGGAATCATTCTCTTCCTTCCCGGTTATAAAGGCGGGGCAGGGAGATGGGGGGGGCTTAGGGAGAACAGGATTTGGGTGGGTTTGACACCACAAGGTTGTATTTTTTTGAGTAACGCGGGTGTGTATGCAATGATTACCAGACCAGACTTATCTTCTCGTGCAGAAACAGGGCAACGGCCAGCACCAAGAAATTGTAACCAACTTTACATTGCACAAGAGAAGGGGTTGCTCATGGCAGCTCTCGAGTGAACTCAGCGATCGTGTTTCTCAAGCTCATCTTGTCTGAAAGATCGACGGATAGAAAAGAAGACTTGCCGCCCGCCTCCCCGGCTTCGCCTCTCCCCGGTCTCCTCTGGGAATGTGACGGTGTGCCTTTTTTAGAATCATACTCCGAGCAAGGCAAGCAAACATGTTAAGACACCTGGGCACTTGGGCCTGCCCCCCTCTCCTCCCCCGGTGTGGCGTAGGTAGGTGAGGGTTAGTTCGTACATGTATAGCTCACCCCAAGCGTCAGGTTGCTTCTCATCGAGCAACGACAGCGTTTTAGGCCTCCTGGATGACGACAATACTCATCCCGTTGCTACGACTCTTGGCAAGAAAAAGGAACCATGCGGCATTTTCTCTCGCTTGCCTCTCCTCCTCGCTGTATGTTGGGCATCCATTCTGTGCAACCTGCGATGTGCAGGCTCTCATCCGACCAAAGCACATGAAAAAGCAACCACCCCGCGCTATGACTTGCTTAGATCACGAGAGAGAGAGGAGGAGGCTTGAGAGCCTGTACCACCATACGACTTTTTGGCGGGCGGCTGGTGGACTGAGTATTTGCGGTACAATGTCTCAGCATGTGTTAATTGCCCTAGTACTACTAACTCACCACGCGGAGGGAGAGCGACGAGGTCGGCCAGGGCTGTAGGTCAGTCTTCCCCGTGGTGGATCGTTTCATATGCAGATCCTGTGCAGCTAAAAAGTCTAGTTCATACCCCTTCTCTGGCCGTCTTGCAGCTACGGAGGCTAGAGGAAATTTTGGCGGCCAGCTTCCCCTCCCTTTCACGAAATCAGCATTCCAAGGGGGGGGAAGAGATGGGGAAGAGATGGGGAAAAGAGGTCGACGGCTTGTGCGTGGCCCATCTGTACCCCATTCACAATTCGATCTCTTCTCTCCTTCACGATTCTTCTTCTTGTCTTGGAAGCCGACTGTTTTGCACACGCAAGCACAGTTACTGAATTGTACACACACACACTCTCTCTCTCTCTCTCTCACACACACACTTTCTCTGTTCCTTTTACTGTCCTCCTCCTTTCCCCCCTCGTCTTGACTCGTCCAACGAAGAGTAGGCTCAAGCAGCAAACGATCAAGGTAGGTATGTACCATATGGCGAGACTTGAACTCACCCACCCCCTCCCAAGGCTCCAACCAAGTTGCCCCCCTTGCCGGCTGTCAATGGCAACTACCGAGTCTGGGGGTTTTTGTGTGCTTCGAGTTCTAGACCTTCGGAGCCTCCAACCTGATTCTCGGCTAACCACCGCTACGCAGATACATTCACAGGCCACCGCTGTGACAGGGCAAAAAGCAAAACAGACCATGAGGGCCATTTCCAGCAAAAGTCCACACAATGGCAAGCTCTCAGGGACTTGTGCCAGATCAGGCTACTGGTCCTCCCAACCTCCCGGAGGACGGCCGTCGTGGTCCCCTTGTCAAAGATCCTGATGGGGGTGACGGCCTTGAGTACGGAGACAACAACATGGCCAACAATGCTGCCAACCACGGTGCCGACAACACTGCCGACTACACTGCCAATAACACTGCTAACCATGATGCTGATAATGCTGCCAACAACACTGCTAACCACGGTGCCGACCACGCTGCCATCAACACTGCCGACTACACTGCCGACCACGCTGCCAACCACGCTGTTGCCAACCACGCTGCCAACCCTGGTATGAACCCCGGTGCCGGAATTGTCCTTCAACCTCTCTGCGTTCCCTTTGTGCACCACATTGAAGTGCGTGGCATCAACCAAACCAACAGCCCGGCCGACAACCCGGCCAACAACCTGGCCAGCTACCATCCCGGCCACCCAGCCGGTCACGTCGCCAACCACCTGGCCAACAACATGGCCAACAACGTGGCCAACCAGCAGGCCAACCACCTGGCCAACCACCTGGCCAACAACGTGTACAACAACGTGGCCAACAACGTGGCCAACAACGTGGCCAACCGGCCGACCAACCGGCCGACCAACAACAACGTGGCCAACCAGCCGGCCAACCGGCCGACCAACAACCTGGCCAACGGCCCACAGCTTCCCGGCGACATTGGCTACCGCAGGATCAACCTGGCCTACAACAAGGTTGTGCTAAGGTGGAAGCGGTACCCGGCGCCCGACTATGTGGACCAGGTTATCAGGTTGATTGATGCCAGACGCGCGTCCCCAGGCCCGTCGCCCATGGACATCGATGGTGACGGCGAGCTGGAGGCGCTGGAGGATGGCGCCCCGAGGGAGCAGGTCGCCGCGTTCTTTGAGGCGAAGCTCTTCCGAGGATGGGACCAAACTCACCGGTGATGAAGTCCATCCGGGTGGAGATGTTTGGCCACACGGTGCCCAACACACACGCGTCCGTCAGAATAGCGAACCCAGCCCCTGACGTCCTCTTCGGGTACAGGGACACGGCCTTCTCCGACCGCGAGCAGGCACAGCTCCTGCGGATGGGGCAGTGGGCGGGGGCGACGACCCCGGACCAATCGCTGTTTCCCTTCCTGGTCTTTGACTTTGGCAGCACCTGGGAGAACGACGGCATCTGGGCGGCCACCAATGAGTGCATGGGTGCGGCGGCCTGCTCCGTGAACGTGGCTGACCGGCTGGAGCGGTACAAGCGGCAGCGCGGCATCACCGGTCTTCAGCTTCCCGGGCCCGTCTTCAGCGCGGCGGTCAGCGGCTCCGAGGCGCGGCTGTACGTGACGTGGCGGGAGAACAGCAAGTACATCACGCGCAAGGTGGACAGCTTCCTGCTGCAGAGGTTCGAAGACTTCTGTCTCTTCCGCACGTACATCCTCAACATCCTCGAGTGGGGCCGCAACGACCGCATCTGGGCCTTCAAGAGCGCCCTGGGTGCCATTGCTGACTACTACGAGGGTCCCGTCCCGCGGGTCATCATGCCGGAGGGCCATTCCCAGGTTCTGGGCGCGGACGGCAGGCCCCTGACCGCTCAGCATACGGGCTGGAATGGAGTCGACTAGGTATGTGGACTTGAGATTGCTCGTCGTAATTACTTATCAGAGTGAAATTGGGATCTTGTTTTTTTTATGGTACACGAGGTGTTGGATCGGTTGGTTATTACTGCTTAAGGGGATTGGGGGGGGGGGGATCTTCTTTTTATGGTACACGAGGTGCTGGATCGGTCGGTCATTACTGCTTAAGGGGAGGGGGGAATCTTGATGGGTCACACAGGCGTTGCTGGCATTATCCTCCTCTTCTCTACAATACACGAGGTGCTACTGGGTCGGGGTTCATCACAGCGGAGAGGGAGGGGGGGGGGGATTCTCACGAGGCATAGGATGACTTGGACGTTCTTTACTTCTTCTAGTACACGAGGTGCTACTGGATTGGTGTTTTATGGCTGATGGGGTTTTTGGTGGTCGATGGAACGATGGAACAGTCTTTACCGCAGATGAGGCTTATGGGGTCTTTTTGTTTTTGTATTCTCAGTCACTCATTACAACTTAGGTAGTACCAATGCCAACAGGCTTTTACTTTCCTTAAACCTCCCCTCAGCTCCCTCCCCTCAGCTCCCTCCTCCTCCAATGGATATATGAAATCTAGCAGGGTTTATAGGTCACAATGAAGACTTGATGATCCTTGAGATATCTTGAGCGTAGATGTCTCCAATATATAAAGTACGAAGACCAAACACATCGTCGAACATGCGTATTAGACAGGCAAAGGTCAGGATGGGCGAGGAACTGTAGACAGTCTCCCTTTTGGATTTAAGTTAATAGACAAGGGAATAAGGACATAAACAAATGAGGCTATTCGCAAGTAATCATGTCGGAGACTTGAAAGATGAGGGCGGAAGGGGGGCGGGCGTCTGGCGGCAAAGGTCCCCCGGATTCCCATTCCTCTCCCCCCCCCCCCTTGTCGCCTACAGTGATTGAATAACTTATCTGCTGGTATTTATCATGAAATAAATACACGACGGATATCTGTGGCATAAATGCGGCCTTCAGAGGAGTCGGTGGTGGACGAGGAACATTTCGACAAACTCCGCGTCAGGGAAGTATTCATTTTGATCCATGGGAAATCCCCCGAGCACTCCGTAGATTCAACCTCTTTACTGATATGGAGTCTCTCTTGGAACGGAAGGCGAAAAATCACTTGGGAGACGTAGAAATTACAGATCAGGAGCATAAAACATGACTGGGGGGTGGATCTGAAGGGGTCCCGCATCACTGCCAGGGCTTGCGCGGGACAAGTTCCAGGCGTAGCAACTGACCAGCAGACATCAATACCCGGCCACGGAGATATCTACAACACGTCCAGACGTCTCCAGGCATATTTAATTCTTGCTGAGTGACGATGGGTCAAGTGCTGCCTTGCCAATGGCCCAAACCCCATTGTGCAGAACGTCGACCACCGCTTCACGGCAGTCCCGGTGACTTTGCGGTGACAGCGTGCTTTGTGCAGACTTGATCGCATGCACACGGAACACATGCGGGCTTACCTACTCGAAGTCCTGGGAAGTTAAGAGAGACGGGGCCCATTCTACTTATTCTACAATGACTTTGCACGAGCTGAACTTGCCGCCCCCGTGGTCCGTCTTCCCCCATTCTGGTCCGAGAGGTTCGTCAGTCGATGCCGCGTACATGGTTCATCTTTATTTGAGCCTACGGAAAGCCTGAGGGAGTGTTGGGGGAATATTGAGACATGTCGTGTGGAGTGGCCCCCCTAGAAAAAATCACCGCGATGCACAACCACGCGTCCGGAGGTCACCAAAAGTGATGCACAAGGGTGTGTAGAGGCACCCGGGTCTATGGCACGTCTACTGTGTATAATTCGGAGCATGTTTAGTAAAAGAGTCCCATGGAGAAGATGGGTTGGGTCCATGTAGACAATGTAGAGGTGGGGGAACCTCCGGAGTGGCTGGAAACGATCCCCGGGAGGGTACACGGAGGAAGAAGGCGTCGTGAAGTTTACAACGGGACCATACGAGTGAGGCCCGCAGGCTGGAAATAAAAAAAAACAAATTGATTTTTCCAAAAAGGAGTAATTATACAGGCAAATGGGCTCGAACAATTTCATCATATACCCATGTGTCCGCAACCTGTCCCCCTCCCCCCCTGAGGACTCCCCAGCAACTGCTGCCGTCTACCAGGCACAGCGGAGATAAACTGAAGCACGTCCTGGACTTTCCATACATACAAGGGACTCTTGAGAATGATTGCCCGCGTTACTATATGTGAACAGGTTGGTGTGTTTGTGGAAACAGCCCCGACTACTTGTACGGCCCTGGTGTTGAACCTACAAGATGCAGAGGCGCAGACCGCATGTTACGGTGATATTTGGGACATTCCGGTATGATTCTTTCGTCTCTAAACGCGCCAGAGAAGAGTCAAGTGACCTCTTACTTTCCTACATCCGAAGTTGTTGAAATTTCCCTGGAGCACACCGTGAGAACCCCCAGAGGGAAGAGACTGGGCCCTTTGGTTGACCGGGGAGGGGGGAAAGTCGTCGGGGGACGGCGATAGGACGGTGTAAGTTTGAGTGCACACACCCATTTTTGCAGGGAAAAAAGGAAAAATAAAAAAATTGAACAATAACTGATCTAACAATGATACTGTACATTTTTTTCTACCAATTCTTCAGGGTCATCAGAGTGTTTTTGAAGCTTTTTGGATCAAAATCCTGGAGGGGAGTGGGCAGTGGTGGTTTGATGTTTAGGGTACAGCAGAGGTTGGCCCCCCCCTCCCCCCCTTCCCCCCAAGCATGACCTTTGGAGGCCATGAGGGCTAACTGTAGGTGCTGATTCACTGTGTTTCCAGGGTCCTGATGTGCTGTATGAGCCCCTGAAACTGTTACAACTCTTACTTTGGATGGGGGGTAAGCAGTGCAATAGCTGATTTTAGGCACTCTGACCACTAGAATTTCAGAACCCTGACACACTGTACTATCCCTGACAAGCTGTTCTACCCCTAACACCTCCAGCTGACATGTTCTGTTCCTCTAGCACTATAGGGCATCATGGTTACTGAGTGTATAGGGCATGCATGCATACCTGGGGGGGCGCCACTCAGCAGTGAACCAGGAGGCCTATCTTGCCCAGAAGTACCCCCAACAGACACTGATGCACTGACAGTCCTCCAGAAGACACAAGGAGAAGAGAACAAGCAAAGCTGACTTTACCCTGGAGACATGCAGACCACCCTCAAGAGCAAAGCACAGGCACAAGCACAAGCACAAGCACAAGCACAAGAAGAAGCAAAGGCATTATTGTCTACATTCAAGATCTGGAAGAATCTATTGCGCAACCCATGACCATTTTTTCGCCAAACCACTGTGAAAACTTGACAAAAGAGGAGAGAGAGAAAAGAAGGGGAAAGAAAATAGAGAAGTAGAGGAGAGAAAGACAACATTCTGAACAAAGCTTGCAAGACAGAAAACACACAAAGACTGATGAAGACATTTCTCTCTCAAGACAGACCCCAAAAAGACATACGAGACAAGAAGAAATCCTCACACATATACATGCCCATCGTCTCGATTGCCAGTCCTATACAGATTGTCGAGTGTCGATTACTATACACAAGCAGTCCCTCCCTCAATCGACATGTTCCAACCTACTCCTCCCCATTAAGATATGGCAGAGCCTCTCCAATGCAACGGTGCAGCTCCGTAACCTAAAAGAGACAAGATGGTCAGCTTCTATACTTGGGAAAAGAAGGAGAAGAAAGAGGAGGAGGAGGAAGAGGAAGAGGAAGAAGAAGAGAAAGAATACTACTTACATCTGGGGGCACTGGCATGGACAGATGGTCTGCCTCTGCAACAAGAATCTTGATCTTGTCACCAACAAACTTGTCCCAACCGTTGGGACCCAGGTCGCCCTCCTTCTTGCTGGGGACGGCCCAGGCGACGGGGCCCAGGCTGGGGTCCATCATGAAGTTCTCGCCCGACTCGGTGCGGACGTTGAGCATGGCCATCATGCCCAGGACCTTTTGGTCCGACTTGGCCCTCTCGACGAGACCACGTCGCCCCCAGATGATGCACACCTTCTCGGGCCTGTCCTGCTCGGCCATGGGCTCTGGGTCGTAGTGGCACACGGCCCGCACGATCTGGCGCTGGTGCTGCTGGGCAAACTGCGAGGCCATGCTGCTGGTCCAGAAGGACCGCTTGTCGGGGGGGGACAGCCTCATCAGCACGGCCAGGCCCTGCTCGGGCACGCTGTCGATGGTGTCGATCATGGACCGGGGGCAGCACATGTCGATCAGCAGCAGGCCCTGGAGCCTCCGCCCCGTCTTGGCCAGCTGGCGGGCGACCTCGTAGCTGATGGTGGCCCCGCCGCTGTAGCCACCGATCAGGTACGGGCCCTGCGGCCTCATCTTGATGATGGCCTCGACCACAAGACCCGCCAGGCCAGGGATGCCCGTCTTGCGCGACAGCTTGCCAGGGCAGCGCAGGAAGGGGGACTCGATGGCGTAGACGGGCAGGCCAGAGCTGAACTGGGGCAGGTGGATATACGTGGCCGCCGTCCCGGAGCCGTCGGGGATCAGGAACAGGGGCGTCTCCTTGGACGTGGGCTTGCCCTGCATCAGAACAATCTTGGCCTTGGGGATGGTCGCATAGTCGATCGTCTCGGGGTCTTCTTCTTCAAACTTGAACACAGACATGTCCTTGACCAGGGACGCCGGGTCCATGGGTGGCTTGGCTGCCACAGACACAGGAGCCTTCTTGGCCACTGTTGTTGGTGCCTTTTTGGCAACAATGGGGGCTGGTGTAGGAGCAGGCTTCGGGGCGACGACAACCTTCTTCTTCTTCTTCTCAACCACAGGAGCAGGAGCAGGAGCAGGAGCAGGAGCAACAACAGGAGCCTCTTCCGCATCCGTGACGTCGGTATCGTCCTGCACAGGAGACGAACGGCCAGAAGAGGATCCCACAGAAGAAGAAGACGGTCCTGCACCCTCCATGTTGGCAAATTCCTGACGAAGATCACCAATGGTTGGGTACTCGAACACAAAAGTGGGAGGGATCTCGACACCCGTCTCGTTCTTGAGGGTGGCACAGATCTGAATAGCCATGATGGAGTCGACACCCAGCTCGGTCAACACCGCGTCGTCGGCCAGCTCGTCCATGGAGGTGCCAGTCTCGTTGGCGATGGCCTGCAGGAACGTCTCGAGCACATTGTGGGATCCAGACGAGGGGGAGGCCTTGGGGGCAGAGACAACACCATCCTCGTCGAGGGACTCAATGTCCTGCTCGACAGGATCATCAAATTCCTCATCCGCCGCCGCCACCACCTCATAGTCTTCTTCTTCTTCGTCATCATCGTCGTCGTCGTCTTCTGCCTCCTCGTCGCCATCCTCTGCACCAGGCTCGCCATATACATCCTTGAACTCCTCACGAAGGGCACCAATGGTTGGATACTCGAGACCCCAAGTGGCAGAGATGTCATAGCCTGTGGCACCCTTGACAGCAGCCGAGATTTGGATCGCCATGATGGAATCAATACCAATCTCGCCCAGAACAGCATCGTCCGTCAGCTCCGCCATGTCTGTGCCCGTCTCGGACGAGATGGCACCCAAAAGTGTCTCGAGGACACTGACCTGTCCACCAGAAGTGGCAGCCGCGGCCTTCTTCTTGGCCACCTTCTTGGGCTTCTTTGCAGGAGCTGCAGCAGGGGCAGCAGCAGCAGCGGCAGCAGCCTTCTTGACAGGTGCAGGCACAGGAGCAGCAGAAGCAGCAGCCTTGGCCTTGGGAGCAGCCGTGACGGCCGCCGCCTTGGGAGCAGATGCAGAAGCACCAGCAGCAGGTTTCTTGCCCAGGGCCCTCTCCAGGGTGGTGTACTCGACCTGGTGGAAGTGCAGGTTGGAGCACTGCATGATGAGCCTGTTTCCGGCCTTGACGTCAAACACAAAGACGTCGCAGATGAAACTCTCGCCCTCGTTCTTGGTCACGCGCACATAAGAGAGATACTTGTGGCCTGCTGCCAGGGGCGCCGTCTGCTCGCTCTTGTCGAAGCCACCCATCATGAACATCTTGCCCTCGGGGCGCTCCGGGTTGACATTGGCCACGAAGCCGGCCAGGTGCACCAGGCTGTCTGTCCAGTAGGGGCTGGACTTTGCGTTGGGATCGGTAGGGTCCTGCTGGAGGACAACCTCTGCGGCGGCCTCCTTGAAGTCGGGCGAGATGTAGGCTTCCTGCAGGCCCATATAAGGACCAGCGTACTTGACGGTGTTGCTGAAGAGGCTGTAGAAAATGGAGGGCTTGAAGCGGTGCCCATCTCCCTCCTTGGCGGCACGAACGATATCGTCCATGCGGGCCTGGACAAAGTACGACGTCTTGTCCCAGTCGCCCTGCAGCTTCCTGTTGTCCACCACCTGGAACTTGCAGCTGCCCAGGTCGAAGGACATGGGGCCGTTGGACACCTTGAAAGTGGCCGTGAGGGTCTTTTCTGTGGGCATGGTGATGGTGGTGAGGATGTCGGCCGCCGACTCGCCCGTGGGCATGCTGAAGGGGCGGTTGAACGAGGGCGTGAGGAGGGCCAGGTCGACGTTCTTCCTGCCAAGGGCCTTCTCGAGCGTGTATTGGGCGCCCTCCATGCCCATCTCGCAGAAGACGCCGCCGGGGCAGACAGGAACCTCGCGCAGCCTGTGGCCCAGGATGGCAGCCTTGAGCGCAGGATCCGCAGCACTGCTCCGGAAGGTCACCTCCACCTTGGGAGACAGCGTCTTCTTGACGACATAGTGCAGGACGGCAGACATGGGCCTCTCGACAACAGCAGCAGGGGCAGGAGTGGCCGGGCCGGCAGCAGGAGCAGCAGCAGCCACGGGCTGGGGGGCCTCTCTGGGCTCTGTCCACTTGATCCAGTAGTCCTTGAGATCCCAGTTGTACGAGGGAAGAGTCGAGATGTGTTTGACCTGGTTTCTGGTGACAAAAGGCTCGTGAACAGCCACCCAGTCGACCTCGACACCTGCCTTGTACAGCGTGGCCAGGGACTTGGACACACCCGTCCACGACGTCTCCTTGGCGCTCTCGAGGGTCGAGGCGATGCGCTCGGGGGGCACATTGAGGGTGGCCTGGGCGAAGGAGCCCAGGACGCGGCTGGGGCCGACCTCGAGGTAGACTGGGTTCTTGAGCTTCTCGGCCACGGCAGCCAGGGCACCGGCATAGTTGACCTTCTCGCGGGTCTGGCGCATCAGGTACATCTCGGCAATCATGCCGGGCTTGTCGACAATCTCAGCAGCCAGGGTCGAGACAAGAGGGATCTTGGGCGCAGAATAGACGACACCGCGGGCCAGGGCGGCAAAGTCGTCGAGAACAGGGTCGACTTGGACCGAGTGGAAGCCATAAGGGACAGACAGCTCCTTGGAGCGGATGGGACCACCCTCGGCCTTCTCCAGACCCACCTTGAGCATGGCGATCTCGTCCGCCGTGCCCGAGACCACAGTGGCCTTGGGGCTGTTGAGACAGGCGACCTCGCAGCTCGACAGCTTCCTGACATACTCGTCGACCTTCTCCAGGGGCGCAAACACGCTGAGCATGGAGCAGGCACCCGGCACACACCTCTCCAGGACCAGCTGCGCCCTCTTGCCGACCAGGAAGAGCACGTCCGTCAGGGACAGCACGCCAGAGACGTGCAGGGCAGCATACTCGCCCAGGGAGTGGCCCATGACGGCAGCCGGCTCGACACCAGCAGCACGCCAGAAGGCAGCCAGGGCAATCTCGAGGGCCACAACGGCCAGCTGGATCTGGGCAGTGTCCTTGGTGTCCATGTCGACCGCCGGGTCGGTGATGATGTCCAGGAACTCTGGGAACCCGTTCTGTCGGCAGATGGACACGGAGAGGTCCATAATGTTGCGGAAAGCGGGCGAGGTCTGGTACAGATCAGCGCCCATGCCGGCATAGTGAGAGCCCTGGCCTGTGAACATGAAGACAACGGGGGGCGGCGTTGTCTTCTCGGCTTTTGCGCCGGCCTTGATGTCGGCGTCCAGCTTGCTGACGACCTCCTTGATGGAGGTGGCAGCAAAGGCAGTGCGGATGGGGTAGTGAAGCCTGCGGGCCGTGAGGGAATAGGCGAGATCCTCAATGCGGTAGTCATCCATGCTGGCGCGCAAAAAGTTCAGAAGGCGCTTCTTGTTCTCGGTGTGCGAGAGGGCGCTCTTGGCAGACAGCGTGATGGTGTAGCAGCCCCGCGCGTCGGCGTCCTTGTCGAGGGGCTTGGGGTAGTCCTCGATGAGCAGGCAGGAGTTTCCACCAGAGGCGTCAAAGTTGTTGAGGATAATACGACGCCTCTTGTCGGACGAGTACTTGAACTCGGCCCGCTGGCTGGGGATCTCGATCCTGAGGGCCTTGAGGTCTGGGAACTTGGGGTTGAGCTTGTGCGGCATGTTGGCCACGGGCGGGAGAAACTCCTCCTGGAGGGACAGCACACACTTGAGCAGCGAGGCAATGCCCGCTGCGGCCTCGGTGTGGCCCACGTTGGCCTTGACGGCGCCCACGCGGAGGGGCTCCTTGTCGTTCTTGGCCCGCTTGAACGTGTTGGCCACGGCGGTCATCTCGGCCAGATCACCCACCTGCGTGCCGGTGCCGTGCATCTCGACGTAATTGACCTCCTCGGGTGTCACCTGGGCCTTGCGGAGGACCTGTCGGAACAGCCTCTCCTGCGCACCGGCGTCTGAGGTCGTGATGGAGGGGGCATTGCCGGCGTGGTTGCGCCCCGAGGCTGCGATGACGGCCAGGACGTTGTCGTTGGCGGCCACGGCATCCTCGAGACGCTTGAGGACCACGCAGCCAGAGAAGTCACCACGGCAGTACCCGTCGGCATCGTCACGGTACGTCTTGCAGTTGCCCGTGGTGCTGAGGACACCGGCCCTCGACAGCGCAGAGAAGGTGTGAGGGGAGCTCATGATGGTGCTGCCGCCGGCGACGGCCATGTCGCACTCGCGGGCCAGCAGCTGGTGGCAGGCCATGGTGATGGCAGAGGCGGACGAGGCACAGGCGCTGTCGACCTGGTAGGTAGGGCCTTCCCACTTGAAGTGGAAGTTGACCCGGCCGGGGCCAAAGGCCTTTTGCATCCCTTGCATGTTGTAGGCATCACAGCCCAGCTGGTGGCTGTTGGCGCGCCAGTCGTCGACGCTCTGGCCAAAAAAGGCGCCGATGCGGTTGGGGTCGGTGACCCTGGTGCGGCCTGCGCTGTAGCCGGACATCTCGAGGGCCTCGTAGACGCACATCAGCCACAGGCGGTGGCAGGGCTCCATGAGGAGGGCCTCGCGCTGCGAGATGTTGAAGAAACGGGCGTCAAAGGCGCCCGGGCGGTCGATAAAGCAGCCGTGGCGGGCATTGGTGGTGCACTTGCCCTTGTGCGTCGGGCTGAAGAACTCATTGATGTCCCACCGGTCCGAGGGGATCTCCTTGTGCACGTCCTGGCCCGTGATGACGATGCGCCAGAAATCAGAGAGGTCCTCTGCGCTGGGGGCCCGGCCTGCGAGGCCGACGATGGCGACCTTGCCCGACTCGACCGAGGGGGACACGGGGACGGACACGGGAACGCTGTGCTCGTACCGGATGGTGACGTCCTTGCCGGCCGCCTTGAGCTGGTCGGCGACGAACTTGTCGTGAGGGCTCACACCGATCACGTTCAGGTCGACAGAAGAAGACTTGATCAGGGCGGCACGGTTCTTGACCTCGTCCACAATGTTGAAGGGCTTGCAGAGGATCGAGTCGCAGGCGGCGCGCACCACAGACCGCCATGTGCCGCCGCTGCTGCCGCCCACGGGAAGATCCAGGAGGGGGGAGTCACCGACGACGCTGTCGAGTTCCGCATCCGTCAGGTTGAGGGAATGGTGCAGGGCGTGGACGGCCATCTCCTGCTTGGTGAGGTTCTTGACGGCAGGGCACTGCTTGAGGACCTTTTCCAGGACAGAAGGGGGCCCGATGATTGTGCTCCAGCCCTGTCCGATGACGGCTACGCGAACCTTTTTGACCTCTGGTATGCCCTGTATTTTTGTTTGTGTGAGTTGATGAGAAACTGATACTAATAATTGTGTGGAGACGTGCAGGTTGAAAGAAGAAGAAGAAGAAGACAGAAAAACTAACCATGCTGCGCTGAAAGTTGTCGAGGGCCGTCTTGAGCTTGTCGGCCGTGATACCAACCAGAGTCCACCCCCAGTTGGCCGTCGAGATCTCAGTGGCCCTCGACCGGTAGTAAGAAAACACTTCCATCCGGCAGAGCACCCTCGTCATCTCCAGACTGGCCTCATAAAAGGAATCAAAGTCCTGCGCCACCTCCAGGGCTGCCGTGTTGAGAAGACCACCACAGATTGGTATCGTCTCGGCATCGTGGAGCAGACTTGGCTCCCTCTTTACGCATCTATTGGAGTTTTGTCAGCAACAGATAAAAATAAAAGAAAAGAAAAGAAAAGAAAAAGGGGAGAGACTCACTGCAAAAGAAGGGCCTGTCGCATGATAAAAACCAACATGCCATGTGACATGCCCACCGGGTCAGGCTTGGTCCGGTACTTGTCTGCAAGCTCCTGGAAGGTGTGAAAGACGCCCATGGTCTCCCGGAGCGTCGACTCCCAGTGCGTCATCTGTTCCTTGAGGATGGCCACATTGTCAGCCAGAAAAGACGCCAGCCATGGCTGTGTCTCGGCCTGCTTGTACAGGTAGTCAATCCCCTGCACGAACGGGTCGTTCTGATCTCCCACCAGGAGAACAGTCTTGGTTGTGGAACCCATTGTGCTGGATCTCACGCTTCTACTTTATGACTGGCTGGGTGGCTGTTGAAGAAGCTTTTTATTTGTGAAGCGAGCGGTGGTGGTGGTGGTGGGAAGAAGAAGAGGGGGGGAGGGGGGGGAGGAAGAGAGGAGAACTGGTCTAGGGGTATCCAAAGGTCATTTGGATAAAGGGAAGAAGTGAGAGAGAGAATGTGTGTGTGTGTGTGTGTGAGGAATGGTAGATGGACGGAGAGGAAGAAAGAGGGAATGTGTGTGATGAACCAAAAGGAGTCACAGACAAGACGCAGAGAGAGAGAGAGAGGGTGAGAAAGAAAAAGACGATGGTGAGGTTTCCAGGACGGATGTCTTTAAGGATGATTCTCAAACTCGGGACAAGGCTTGATATTCTCTCTCTGCCTTCTACTCTCTCTCCCTCTTTCTCTCTCTCTCTCTCTCTCTCTTTTCCCAAAACGAAAAAGTGCCAACACCGGGTTTGCCACATTACCACACAAAGAAAGCCCTCTCTCGAACCGCGCCGTGCAGGGGGAAGGGGGGGAGGGGTGGTCCAGTCCCAAGCGCCCAGCCGGGTTGCCCCCTTCCTCGGGCTTCTTGAGACCTCGACTTTTGTTACCCGGGCTATCATTATCAGATCTCTCTTCTTGTTGTTGTACGAGAAAATATCATGAGCAGCCCGAAGCGGCTGACGGATGTCGGCCGGCTGATGGAAAGGATAGTATGAATTAGGAAGTTGAGGGCCGCCCCAGCTGGCCCTCGGGACATTCGCTTGTCGGGAGGCTGGCCCCCAGAGACGAGTCTCATCTCATCGTGTGGAGGAGGAAGGCTGAGAGAAGGAGGAGGAAGGGGAAGTCTGCAGAGATCCAACAAAAAGACAAGGGTGCGCAGAAGTCCCGAATTGCCCGTATCAAACTGCCGCTCGGGGCTTCTCGATATGCCATGCAGGAGAGGGGCAAAAAAAAAAAAAAAAAAGAGAGGGAGAGAGGCAAGTAGTGAAACATCCGAAGCAAGTGGTGGATGTTGATTTGAGGGGAACTTTCGACTTGTGTGGGCCCAGATCTAACCAAGACCCCAGCCAGCTTCCTTTCATGGCATGCAGACAAGCTTATCGACCATAGAGGAGAGACAGAGACAGACAGACAGAGAGAGATCCTGGACTCCCAACCCACCTTTTCCTCAAGTCACACTGACAGAACACTGCAGACAAGACCATGTGGCAGCCACCCGAGGAGGGGAAACCATGGCAATGTACATGCTACGGTGGTGGCAAGCATGGTGGAGTTGTTTTTTCCCCCTCGCCCTTGGCGACTGTGGGTCCCCGACGGGCGCCTCATATTGAGGCTGGATGCATCTAAGGGTTCCAATTTCCTACGTTACCGGCTCGTAACATCAACTTTGAGGCGCGAGACAGAGACAGAAAGAGAGAGAAAGGGACGGAGACAGAGGGGATGAGATGGACCCAGTCATACCATGGTACTAACGGTACATACCCATTATGACGCAGTAAGTACCACCTTGGCTCCGGGAGCTGGAGGAGATCACTCACTGGGCACGAGATGAGGAAGAAGAGAAAGAAAAAAAAAAGAAGAAGCGATAGACCAGAAAAAGATCCACCTGGCCTGTCACCACAATGACTGATGGCCTACTTCTCAGCTCACCTTGAAGCCGGTGCTGATGTCCGGTGCAGTCTGCCACATGCTTCTTCTGGAAACCATGGAGGCAAGTCTGGGACCCTATCCGGCAGCTGGGGACGAGCCAACACACTCCGGGGATAGAACAACGAGGGGAGCAACGGAGGGCGCGACAGGGCGAGGCGCATCCAGGTGGCGCGCGCATGAAAGAGAGAGAGAGAGAGAACTTCGAGAAGGGGGTTCTTGGACTCCTTCTCTGCAGATGCGAGATTGCAGCTGCACTGCTGACCCGCCAAGAACAAGACTATGTTGCAGGCTGGGCCTGGGGTCCAAGTCCCGAACCCACCATTCATGCACGCGTGAAGACTTGATGGTGTGTGTGTGTGTGTATGGCAGAATTTCAAGAGAGAAAACCAATCTTTTTTCATTCATTTTCTGTTCGGGCAGAAAAGAAGAGAGAGAGAGAGAGACAGAGAGAGAGAGAGAGACACAGAGAGAGAGAGTATACTGACTGACTATTGAGGGTATCATAAGGTCTCAGCCTAGCTCTCTCTATGTGTATGTGTGTGTATGTGTGTTTGTGCGACGATAGTAAGGGATGGGGTGTGGTGAAGTTGTTGTTGAGCAATCTGCATCCCAAAGACCCAAGAAGAAGAAACACCCCACTCCATGATTTACCCATAACCCGACACCCCTGCTCTAATATTGGCAGGGTTGGAAAACAAGATGCACGCCCACGGTGTGAAATGATGAAAATGATTGTACACACCCACACACCCTCCCTCCACACACACACACACACACCCTCTCTCTCCTCACCCTCCAACCCCACCTCCCTTGTCAGAAATAGAGCGCCTACCCAGCCTCCGATCTACCGAGCTGTGGATATTCCCCAAGGAGGGTCTGCACCAACGAAAAACCCGAGAAATACATCCACAAAAAAAAAGAAACAAGAGGACAGGCACGCAGTTAGCCGGACAAGGTACCGGAACATTGGGGGTGATTTCGGGCTTCGAAGTTCGGGACATCTGGGCTTGAGGATATCCACGGGGCGATAAACACTGATAGGCCGTTTTGGGAAATATGCACCACCAAAACAACAGTACCACCAGCAAAGGCCATTTTGGACGTGTATTGGGGGGAGGGGGAAGGAGGAGGAGGGGAAGCAGAAAAGAAAAAAAGGAAAAAAAAAGGAACATGGTATAGTAAAGTTGTACTATGGTAGGAGTAAGTAGTCACCCCCCCCCCCCCTCTTCTTCTTTTCTAAGTAGGGTCCTGGCCACACCACCAAAGGGCTCGACGAGGAAATATTGAAATAGATTCAACATTCCCTCTTCAGCTCATGGTGTGTGTGCTGTCTTGGTTCTTTGGATCTCCAATGTTCTTGTGAAGCATTCCCTCACAGCGACCCTTTTCTCTCTCTCTCTCTCCAACCTCAATTTTCCAACTCACAAACAACAACAACACCACCACCAACAACAACAACAACAACAAGAACAAACGCCCTTCTCACGTTCCACTTTGGTAGCGCAAAGCACGTCAGAAGAAGCGTCTTGTCAAAAAGTTTGTGTGTTGTGCCCAGAAGAGAGAAGAGAGAAGGCACGCTTTCAAGCCCTCGCCAATTTGTATCTCACAAGACATCCAACACAATCGTTCTCTATCCCTTCTTTTCCCTTGTCTTCTTTGACAGCAACAACAATCCCTTACCGTCCGACTCTTCCCCGACTTTTCCTTGATTCTTTTTCAAGATGTCGACTACTCCCAATGTTCCCCTGGCCATTGTCGGTCTGGCCTGCCGATTGGGCGGAGATGCCACCAACCCTTCCAAGTTCTGGGACATGCTCAAGAACGGCCGAGGTGAGTTGAATATTTTGGTGTGTCAAGAAAGAAATGAATAAAAAAGAATATAAAGAGAGAAAAAGAGGAGGAAAGACGAGGAGGAAAGGGGGGGGAAAAAAAAGGAAGAGAAAAAAAAAAAGAATAATGGTTGGAGAAGAGTTGCAGGGTTGTTCTTGTCAACCCTTACCCTCGCACCTTCTTCGCGACTTCCTCGCCAACATCTTCGCAACTTCCTCACGCACATTCCCTTTCTTTCTATTCTCTCGAGAACTTCACTTTCAAGACAACAACAAAACAACAAAGCTTTTGGACCTCGTGCTGACTTGGACAATAGATGCTCATTCTCCTACTTCCGACCGGTGGAACCCCGATGCCTTCTACCACCCCAACAAGAGCACGCTCGGCACTGTCCCTACACCCGGCGGCCACTTTGTCAAGGAGGATGTCTACGCCTTCGACGCCGCCTTCTTCAACCTCCCGGCCTCTGAGGCCGTCGCCATGGACCCCCGGCAGCGCATGGCCCTCGAGGTCGCCTACGAGCTGTTCGAGGCCGCTGGTATGCCCTACGAGAAGGTCAAGGGCTCCCAGACGGCCGTGTACGTCGGTGCTGGCCTGTCCGACTACGAGGCCTCGATCCAGCGGGACCCCGAGTACGCGCCCAAGTACGCGCTGACCGGTGTCTCGCACGAGATCCTCGCCAACAGGATCAGCCACTTCTTCGACATGCACGGCCCCTCCATGACCGTCGAGACCGCCTGCTCCTCCTCCCTGGTCGCCATCCACCTGGCCTGCCAGAGCGTCCGCAACGGCGAGGCCGACATGGCCGTCGCCGGCGGTGTCAACCTGATCCTCAACCCCGAGATGACCATCCAGCTCAGCAACCTGGGCTTCCTGTCGCCCTTTGGCCACTGCCGCTCCTTCGACAACGACGGCGACGGCTACGGCCGTGGCGAGGGCTGCGGCCTCATCCTGATCAAGAGGCTCGCCGATGCCGAGCGCGACGGCGACCCCATCCGTGCCGTCATCCGCGGCTCCGGCATCAACTCGGACGGCTGGACCCAGGGCATCACCCTGCCCAGCGTCGACGCCCAGGCCGCCCTCATCCGTGACGTCTACAAGAACTTTGGCCTCGACATGGAGAGCACCCAGTTCGTCGAGTGCCACGGCACCGGCACCAAGGCCGGCGACCCCGTCGAGGTCCGCGCCATCCACGAGACCCTCGGCTCCAAGGCCAGCCCCTCGCGCAAGCTGATTGTCGGCTCCGTCAAGCCCAACATTGGCCACCTCGAGGCCGGCGCCGCCGTCGCCGGCGTCATCAAGGGCATCCTCGCCATGGAGAACGGCATGATCCCCCCGCAGGTCTACCTGAACAAGCTGAACGAGGGCATCCCCTTTGACGACTGGAACATCCACGTGCCCCAGAAGCTCACCCCCTGGCCCGTCACCGACGTCAAGCGCATGTCCGTCTCCTCCTTCGCCATGGGCGGCACCAACGCCCACGTCATCCTCGAGGGCGTCGACAAGCGCAAGGGCCACCCCCTGCTCACCAGCGGCGGCGCCGGCGGCAGCACCAGCGGCGGCGCCTCCATGTTCGCCACCAGGGAGCCCGTCCTCGACAAGAAGCGCCTCTTCACCTTCAGCGCCTCCGACCAGGCCGGCCTGGAGCGCGTCGCCCAGACCCTCGCCGACCACCTCGACAGCCTCGGCCCCACCTCCACCAACCCCGAGTACATCGCCAACCTCGCCTACACCCTGGGCGAGGGCCGCTCCAAGCTGAGCTGGAAGACCACCTGCGTCGCCGAGAACGGCTTCGAGCTGCGCGAGAAGCTCGAGTCCCTCAAGGGCGCCAACGCCGTCCGCTCCTCGGGCGAGCCCCGCATCGGCTTCGTCTTCACCGGCCAGGGTGCCCAGTGGGCCGGCATGGGCGCCGAGCTCCTCGAGCGCAGGGCCTTTGGCGAGTCCTTCCGCAGGTCGGCCGAGTACCTGCGCGAGTGCGGCTGCGCGTGGGACGCCGTCGAGGAGCTCTGCCGCCCCGCCGCCGAGTCCCGCGTCTCCGAGCCCGAGGTCTCCCAGCCCATGTGCAACATCCTCCAGGTCGCCCTGGTCGACGAGCTCCGCGCCTGGGGCGTCAACCCCTCCAAGGTCGTCGGCCACTCCTCCGGCGAGGTCGCCGCCGCCTACGCCATCGGCGCCCTGAGCCACAAGGACGCCGTCACCGCCGCCTACTTCCGCGGCCAGGCCTCGGGCCTCATCAAGACCAAGGCCAGCCACCTCAGGGGCGGCATGATGGCCGTCGGCCTCGGCCGCAGGGAGGCCGAGAAGTGGATCGAGAAGGTCGACGCCGGCACCGTCATCGTCGCCTGCGTCAACTCGCCCGAGAGCGTCACCCTCTCGGGCGACATGGCCGGCCTCGACCAGCTGCTGCCCATGCTCGAGGAGGACAGGATCTTTGCCCGCAAGCTCAAGGTCGACGTCGCCTACCACTCCCACCACATGCGCGAGGTCATGTCGGACCTGCTCGGCTTCATCAGCCACATCGAGGGCCAGCGGCCCCCGAAGCAGGCCGCCAGGATGATCTCGTCCGTCACCGGCAGCGAGATCGACCCCGAGGAGCTGGGCGGCCTCTACTGGGTCAAGAACCTGGTCTCGCCCGTGCTCTTCGCCGAAGCCCTCCTCGAGCTCGTCACCCCCGCCGACCCCATCAACAACTCCGTGTCCGACAACACCGTCGACATGCTCATCGAGGTCGGCCCGCACTCGGCCCTCGGCGGCCCCATCCAGCAGATCCTCAACGGCGGCGGCATCAAGAACGTCGCCTACGGCTCTGTCCTCAAGCGCGGCAAGGACGGCATGGACACCGCCTTCGACCTCGCCGCCGACCTCTTCTGCAAGGGCGCCGACCTCAGCTACAAGGGCGTCAACGAGGACGCCGACTGCAGGAAGCTGTGCGACCTGCCCCCGTACCCCTGGAACCACACCAAGACCTTCCACGCCGAGAGCCGCATCGACATCGCCGCCCACATGCGCAAGGTGCCCCGCCGGTCCCTGATCGGCGCCCCCCTGCCCGCCATGGACGAGAACGAGCGCGTCTGGCGCGGCTTCCTGTCGCTCGACGAGGAGCCCTGGATCCGCGAGCACAAGGTCCTGTCCATGATCCTGTTCCCCGGCGCCGGCATGGTCTCCATGATCCTCGAGGCTGCCTCCCAGATGGCCGACCCCGGCAAGACGGTCCAGTCCTACAAGCTGCGCGACGTCGCCTTCTTCAGCGCTATGCCCATGAGCGAGGACACCCCGACCGAGACCGTCGTCCACGTCCGCCCCCACATCGTCTCCACGGCCGCCTCCAACCCGCACACCTGGTGGGAGTGGACCATCTCCTCGTGCACCGGCCGCGACCAGGCCCTCCGCGACAACGCCCGCGGCCTCATGACCATCGAGTACGCCACCGAGAGCGAGCAGATGAGGGCCGAGCAGGTGCACCTGCGCGACGCCAAGACCGCCGAGTACAGGCAGGTCCTCGCCTCGTGCCCCGACACCTTCGAGAAGAAGAAGTTCTACGAGACCACCACCAACGTCTCGTGGTTCTACGGGCCCCTCTTCCAGACCCTCGACAACATGCACCCCGGCAGGGAGAAGTGCACCTACGACGTCTTCCTCAAGGACTGCGGCCCCACCTACAGCGAGAAGCTGGTCGAGCGGCCCTTCCTCATCCACCCCGCCATGCTCGACGCCGTCTTCCAGTCCTTCGTCGGCGGCACCTACACCGAGGACAAGCAGCTCAACATCCACAAGGCCACCGTGCCCACCGCCGTCGGCGAGTTCGAGATCTCGGCCAACTTCCCCGGCGACGTCGGCACCTGCCTCAAGGCCTTCTGCACCACCAAGCGCCACAGCTTCAGGGACACCGCCGCCGACGTCTACTGGCTCGACGAGAACCTCGAGAACCTCTACCTGCAGGTCCGCGACTACCGCTCCACCGAGCTGTCCTCCTCCTCCGAGGAGCCCGTCGAGGTCGGCAAGAAGACCGAGACCAGCGACCTGTGCACCGCCGTCACCTGGAACCACACCCTCGAGCTCATCAGCGCCGACGAGCTCAGCAGGGTCGCCGGTGCGGGCCTGTCCCCCCTCGAAGCCACCTCCCTCGTCGCCCGCATGTTCCTCCACGTCCACCCGTCCGCCTCCGTCATCGAGCTCCTCCCGTCCGCCGACACCGCCAGGGGCGCCGTCGCCCCCGTCGCCGACGCCGCCACCCTGACGGGCCAGATCCGCTACGCCGTCGCCACCCCCCCGCAGGGCGACAACGTCGCCGACGTCTTCTACCTCGGCGATGCCGACACGCCTGCCCCCTCCGACGTCTCTGCTGCGGATCTGATCGTCGTCTCGCCCGCCTGCGACGGCATGAGCGGCGGCCTCGACAAGTACCTGGGCAAGGTCCTGTCCCTGGCCAAGCCGAGCGCCAGCGTCATCTGCACGGCCGACCCGCCCACCTCGGGGCCCATCCTCGCCGAGAAGAAGTTCGTCTCCACCCTGGGCGCCGGCCTGTACGCGCACCCCGCCGAGGCCAAGGCCACCAGCAGCACCGAGGCCAAGCCCGAGGTGGTCATCATCGAGTCGCCCACGGCCGGCGAGACCGCCAGGGCCTTTGCCGGCAGGCTCACCGAGACCCTGTCCGCCCTCGCGTACGCCGTCAAGACCGTCACCTGGGACAGCAGGGACATCGCGGCCGCCACCGAGGGCAAGGCCGCCATCTCCCTGCTCGAGATGGAGAAGGCCGTCCTCGACGAGATCTCCGAGCCCGACTTCTTGGCCCTCCGCGAGGTCATCCTCCGGGCCGAGCGCCTGCTGTGGCTCACCCACGGCGACGAGCCCGACTTCAACATGGTCGACGGCCTGGCCCGTGTCGTCCGCGGCGAGATCGTCGGCACCCGCTTCGACGTCCTCCACCTGTCCGCGGCCAGCGGCCTGGCCGCGGGCGCCGACCTCGCCGGCCGCATCCTGGGTGCCAACTCCAAGGACAACGAGTTCCGCGAGAAGGACGGTGCCCTCATGGTGTCCCGCATCAGCAAGGACAAGGCCGAGAACGCCGACGTCAACCACCACCTCAAGGACTGGACGGGCGTCATGCCCCTCAAGGAGCACGACGGCCCCCTGCGCCTGACGGTCGGCCAGCCCGGCATCCTCGACACCCTCCAGTTCATCCCGGACGACAGGTGGGTCGGCAAGCCCCTGGGCGACCGCGAGGTCGAGATCGAGGTCAAGGCCTCGGGCGTCAACTTCCGCGATGTCATGTCCTCCATGGGCATCCTCAACGACTCGTGGCTGGGCCTCGAGGCCGCCGGCGTCGTCACCGCCGTCGGCCCCAGGGTCACCCGCGTCAAGGTCGGCGACCGCGTGGCCGGCTGCGGTACCGGTGCGCACACCACCAACCTGCGCACGTCCGAGGTCGCCTGCGCCAAGATCCCCGACAGCATGACCTACGAGGAGGCCGCCGCCATGAGCGTCGTCCACACCACCGCCTACCACGCCCTGGTCAACCTGGCCAAGCTGCGCAGGGGCCAGTCCGTCCTCATCCACGCCGCCGCCGGTGGTGTCGGCCAGGCCGCCATCCAGCTGGCCAACCACCTCGGCCTGGTCGTCTACGCCACCGTCGGCTCCCCCGAGAAGCGGAAGCTCATCGTCGAGAAGTACGGCGTCAACCCCGACCACATCTTCAACTCGCGCGACGCCTCCTTCGTCCACGGCGTCAAGCGCATGACCAACGGCAAGGGCGTCAACTGCATCCTCAACTCGCTGTCGGGCGAGCTCCTCCGCCAGTCCTGGTACTGCCTGGCCACCTTCGGCACCTTTGTCGAGATCGGCCTCCGCGACATCACCGGCAACACGCGCCTGGACATGAAGCCCTTCATGCAGAACACCACCTTCACCTTCTTCAACCTGCTGCTCGTCATGGAGCACCTGCCCGACGAGATGGCCGAGATCGTCACCAACGTGTACGACCTCGTCCACCAGGGCGTCCTGTACGCCCCGACCGTCCTGACCACGTACCCCCTGGGCTCCATGGAGGACGCCTTCCGCCTGATGCAGAGCGGCCGCCACCTCGGCAAGCTCGTCCTCACCATGGGCGCCGAGCCCCAGGCCCCCGTCCTCCACAAGGCCTCCAACTCCCTCAAGCTGGACCCCAACGCCACGTACCTCCTGGTCGGCGGCCTCGGCGGCCTCGGCCGCTCCCTGGCGGGCATGTTCATCGACAGCGGCGCCCGCAACATCGCCTTCGTCTCGCGCTCCGGCGACGCCAGCGCCGAGGCCAGGAAGACCATGGACGCGCTCGCCGCCCGCCCTGGTGTCAATGTCAAGGCCTACAAGGCCGACATGGCGGACCTGGCCTCCTTCGAGGCCGCCATGGCCCAGTGCGGCGCCGAGCTGCCGCCGGTCAAGGGCGTCGTGCAGATGGCCATGGTGCTCCGCGATGCGCTGTTCGAGAAGATGACCCACGACGAGTGGGTGACGTCCATTAAGCCCAAGGTGCACGGCACCCGCAACCTGCACAGGTTCTTCGACGAGTCCCGCCCCCTCGACTTCATGATGTTCTTCTCCTCGTGCGCCGGTGTCTTTGGCAACAGCGGCCAGGCCAACTACGCCGCGGGCAACACGTACCAGGACGAGCTGGCCTACTACCGCCGCGCCAAGGGCCTGGCCGGCGTGTCGGTCGACCTGGGCATCATGCGGGACGTCGGTGTCGTCGCCGAGACGGGCGCCAAGGGCTTCTTGGCCGTGTGGGAGGAGGCCATCGGCATCCGCGAGAACGTCTTCCACGCCATGATGCGCAGTATCATCAACGGCCAGACCGACCCCAAGACCCGCGACACCTTCCCCGCCCAGGTGAGCACCGGCCTCGCCACCGCGGACGTCATGACCGAGTTCGGCCTGCCCCGCCCGGACTACTTTGACGACCCTCGCATGACCCGCCTGGCCATCGCCACCCACGCCGCCGGCGCCAACGCCGCCAAGGGTGGGGCCGCCACCATCGAGTCCCGCCTCATGGACGCCGAGGGGCTCGAGGACGCCACCGATATCATCACCGAGGCCCTGGTACAGAAGACTGCCGACATCCTGCAGATGCCCGCCAGCGAGGTCGACCCCAACCGGCCCATGTACGTCTATGGTGTGGACTCGCTCGTGGCCATGGAGGTCCGCAACTGGATCTCGCGCGAGATGAAGGCCAACATGGCCCTGCCTGAGATCTTGGCCGCCATGCCCATGTACAAGTTCGCCGGCAAGATTGCCGAGCGGAGCAAGCTCGTGACCGTCAAGGCCGAGTAAAAAGAAGTGTTTATTGTTAAGTTGGGGGTGTGTAGGTGTGTGTGTGTGTGTCTGCTGCTCCTCTTCACCTTCGGAGCTGATGCCCTGGGGGGTTTGAGCGCTACCAAATACCTTCTTCCAGGGATCGATGAAGATGGTGGAGGGGTGGGAGGAGAAGATTTCTTATATGATGTAACGATATTCATCCAGCTCATGGCGCTGTGTTGAGACATCCTGTGGTGGCTGCTGCTGTTAGAAATTTTTTCTTTCCTTCTTTTTTTTTATTCCCCCCCCCCCCCCCAACAACAACTTTTTTATATTTAGAACAGGATGTTTCGGGTTTCCTCATGTCAATTTGTCAAAATGTTCATATTCAGTCGTCTTTTTGGGTAGATTAAAGATATTTTTTCTTGGACTTGTTTATCTTTTGTCTCTGACCAGTGATGAACCTGCTGCTCTCTGCATTACTTACATTTGACACCAAAGGAGACCCCAAAGGAGATGCAGCATGACAATTTTTAGACTATGTTTAACCTTCTTCCCATGGCAATGATCATGAACATAGAAATCTAACCTGTTGAGGTGACATCTCGGGAAAGACCAAAAAAAAAAAAAAAAAGGTCGGGTTTTCCGAATCCATGATCCTCTTAACACCACATCTCGGGATATCCGGATATCGAGTTGTCCGAGGTAGGAAGAGAGGGGATTGATCGACGCAGGCCTGGTGGGGGAGAAAAAGGAAGAAGATAAATAGCCAGAGACAAAGTATTGTCCGAATTACATAAATCTCCTCTACTGATGAGAGAGTTATCAACAACCATGGCTAACAAGATGACTGGATCCGCGCCGACGACGCTGCAGATTGGCGGCTACACGGTGCCCAGGTTGTGCTTTGGGCTGGGCTCGCTGATGAAATGGGCACCAGGCCACACGCATCCCATACCAACCGACTCTTATGCCGAGGTCAAGGCCGCCCTTGCAGCCGGGTTCCGTCACTTTGACTGCGGCGACCTCTACACGAACCTGCCCAGCGCGGCGAAGGCTTTCCAGGAGGCCGGCATCCCGCGCAGTGACCTCTTTGTCAGCCTCAAGCTCAACACGTACTGCGCCATGAAGCCGGCGGGACGGCAGGATCTGGTCGACAGCGCGAAAAGGATCATTGACGAACTTGGGCTGGAGGGTTATATCGACGCCGTGCTGCTGCACTTCCCACCCAGGGGAAAGGGTGGCAACCTTGGCAACAGAGAAGCGTGGGCGGTCTTGGAAGAGCTCAAGGATCAGGGTGTGGCGAGAATTATAGGCGTGTCGAACTGGTGAGTACTTTTATAATCACTGCAGTATGGAAATGACGTGGGACGACTTGTCCCAAGGCCCACAAGGATTTTTCTTACCTTTTCTCTCTCTCTCTGTGTGTGTGTGTGTGTGCCTTTTGTTTCAAAAGGACCATAGATGACTACAAGGACCAATTTGCGAGGGGCGACATCAAGCACAAGCCACATATCAACGAGTACGAGTGCAACCCGCATTTAGTGTTCAGTCCCAAGTACGAGGAGAGGCGGGCGTTTGAGCTGGAGCACGGCATCATTCCAAAATGTGAGTGCCAACGAGTCATCATCAATCACCCCCCAGCAGGAGATTAGCAGGACATATTCATGGCATTGGCTGGTCGCTGAACTTTTGTTTTGTCCTCGCTAGACTATGGGATCCTAACTCCAGTGACCGACCGTCTGTCGAAGCGTTCTGGGTCTCCCAAATTGACGTCGATCCTGGACCAGCTCGCGCTCGAGACGGGCCTGAGCCCTCACGAGATCCTCCTGAAGTGGGGATGGGACCATCTAGGCGGCATCTTGACGACGTCTACATCCAAGACTGCGCGGGCAAGAGCGCTCACGGAGGCCTTGTCGGACGGGACGCGCAGGCTGGCTACGAGTGTATACGCCCGGCTGGAGGAGGCAGCCAAAGAGGATGGCTATGAGGACAAACAGTTCTATCTGCATCCACACATGGAGAAGTGAGCAGATGGGCTGCTGTGATGATTGGCCCAAGTGGCCTGGGTCAGAACAAGGAGACAGGTACCGTGAGAATTACAGAGCAGACTCTCTGAAAGAACAATTGCTATCATGTAACCTGGACACTCTTCATAAAGTTATTGTAGCTTCAGAGGGAACAAGATTGCTGTGGTGGTGGCGGCGGCAGTGGTGCATACTTAGCTGACTTGGTACTTAATTTTCTTTTGGCACGATATCAAATATGGTAAATGTGCGCCCCTGCTACAGTAGTGACTCTCTGGCCCATTAGTGTAGCCAGGTAATCGCTCAAGTAAGTAAGGAGGTAATGTGAATGGCCTCAGGTAGCTCAGACTCCAGGCCTTTTTCTTTCTTACTTTTTTCCCCTCCTAGGCACATCTCCAATCTAGAATCTTTCCATCCGATGCGATCATGATGTGAGATGGATGTCAATGTATGTCCTTGGAACGTGGAGATGGGGGTCATGGTTCATATAGCATTGACCCCAAAGTGGTCCTGTGTACCATTCAGACTTTGTCCAATTTTTGTTGCCCACCCACTTAGATAACTTGTCCCCCACACTTTCTGTGCTCTCTTCCAAAGGTCCAAGCGCCCCCATCCTAGAAGGCCAAGCGTCCTCCCCAATCAGCCTGGAGTTCTTTCTAACAGACTTGACATGCTCATCACCAGAGGACCTAGTGGCCATGTCAACAAGCAAGGTTCTGTTGCTTAGGAGCCTCAGCTCACTTCCCAGAAGGCTAGACGTCTGTACATGAAAACCCAGGGTCCTCTCTACATGGCCTGGCGTTGTCTCGGAATACCTAGCATGAGTGTCATAGGACCAAGATCACTGGCTATGTTATTGGCCAGGAGACCAAGTCTTCTTGCTAGGACAGCAAGTTCTGGGTCGGAGATGGCCAAGCGCGCCAGTACACAAGACCTAGGGTATGCCCTGTGTCATTCTAGAAGGCCCAGCACCAATGTCAGAGGACCAAGCCCGCTGGCTAAGTCACTTGTCTCAACACTAAGGTATTTCACAGGAGGCCCAAGCGTCTTTCATGTCAAGACCTAGGGTCCTTCTACAGGCCCTGGTTACTGTCTTGGAAAGCCTAGCATGAGTGTCACAGTCACTGTGGCTAGGTCACCAAGTTCTCGTGCCAGGACATGTCTACAGAAGCAAGCACCTTGGCCACAGCACCAAGCTTCCTTGCTAAATGTCATGGCGCCCTCTCAGAAGTCCTAGCACCACCAGCATCAAAAGGCACCAAGCTCTCATGCTAGGTCATTTGCCAGGTCACCAAGCTGTTGTGATAGGACATCAAGTCTTGCCACTAGAGTACCAAGCTGTCTTTCCAGATGTCCAAGCCTGGTCCAAACTGTTCTTCCTAGGTGGCATGGCGCCCTGTGACAAGACCTAGACACAGTATTAAGGGGACCAAGCTCACTGGCTAGGTCACCTACTAGGCCACCAGCCTGTTGTGCCAGAGCACATCAGGTTTCTTCCTAGGACACCACACCTCTCTTCTTACCAGGTGACCAAGCGTCCTTTCTAGGCATCCCAGAAGACTTAGCACCAAGGTCCAATACCAAGGTCCAATGGCCAAGTTCACTTGCTAGGTCACTCAGCTGACTTGCTATGATACTGAGATTTCTTGCCAGGACATGAAAATTTCCTTACCAGGACAGCAAGTGCCTTGGTTTAGGATCCAGGGTCCTTTCTAAAGCACCTGGCAACTGTCCCAGAAGACCTAGCACTAGAGCCCAGTGGCCAAGCTCACTTGCTAGGTCACTTGCTTGGTTACCAAGCTGTCCTGGTTGATTGGACACCAAGTCTTGTTTCTAGAAGACCAAGCGCCTTCACTTGAAGTAACCTAGGGTCCTTTCTAAATCACCTGGGGCTCCTCTAGAAGACCTGGCTCCAGGGCCGGCCTACATGAGCCAGTGGCCAAGCTTACATGCTTGGACACCAAGTCCTCTTCTTATGATACCAAGTTTCCTTGCCAGGACACCAAGCTCTCTTGAGAACCAAGCGCTAGGGACCAAGGGTGGCTCACTGACAGGCATGAAGACAGGGGACAGCGGGTGTGGACTTGCCGCCAGCCCCAGCAGCCCACCTGGCCACACCTTGACTTACAGCAACCACCACAAAGAATGAGGATGTTCTGGGCAGCTAGGACGCAAGCTCCTTCTCCTAGGGCCTTGCACTGCAACCGAGAAAGTGGTGCTGTCACTACAAAGCCTGTGACAGCAAATCCTAGCTTCTTCACCGTATGACCAAGTGCCACTCCTAGGATAGTGGCCTGTCTTCTAGGAGGCCAAGCAGCTGTCCTAGAGGCTTTAGCAGCCTTCTCATGAGCCTTAGCGCCTGTTCTACAGAGTCTACAGTGCCTAGCACCCTTGCCAGAAGACCTAGCATCCTCACCAGGTAGCCCAGTACCAGGACCACCATAACCATACACCCAAGACCCCTTAGTACAGAATCCTACGAAGCCAAGGGTTCTCCCTAGGCAGCTGGTATCTGTGCCAAAGGGCCAAGTGCTTCCCCAAGTGCGAAAACTAGAAGACCTAACTCGACACACACACACACACAATCAACTGTTTTCCACACAACCAGACAGCCAAAGCACCAAGACCAGATGCCCTAGCCATTGGCCTACAGTACCAAGCGCCCCAAGCGTCCTTCTTAAGAGCCCTGGCATCTGTGCCAAAGAACCAAGTGTCCTCCCCAGACACCTAGGTGCCATGGCCACCACGACCAAGTATTTTATAACGAGATCAGACAACCTAGGTACCATCCTATCACACCAAGCGCTTCTGCTTACAGTCCCAAGCTCCCCAAGCGTTCTTCTTAGGAGCCCTGGCATCTGTGCTAAAGGACCAAGTGCCTTCAACATCACAGAGGAAGACTATCCTCACCAGACAACCAAGTGTCACACCCTAACAACCCAAGCACCATAACCAGACAACCTAGCTAATGTTCTACAGAGCCAAGCGCTCTCTCACTAGGAAGCCTAGAATATGTGTTGTGTAACCAAGTGTCCCTCGCCGCAGGCGTCCTAGACACACAACCAACTACCGTGACCAGATGAGGTCCCCAAGTGCCATGACCAGACAACCTAGCCTCCTTCCGATCATGCCAAGCGCTTTGCTAAGAGCCACAGACTCTGCCCAAGTGTCCCTAGCAAGAGCCAAGTGCCATGAGCAAAGGAAGACCACCAACCAAGTGTCACAACCGCACAGCCAAGTGTCACAGCCACACATCCAAGTGGCATGACCAGGCAACCTAGGTAATGTCATAGAAGAATAGGTGCTCCCTAGGAGAAGACCTAGGACATGTGCTACAAGCCTAAGAGTCTTCAACACCAGAGTAACAAGTGCCATGAGCTGACAGCCAATCTCACAACCGCAGATCCAAGTGCCATGACTAGACAAGCTCGGCAGACCAAGCGCTCTCCCTAGGAGGAAGTCTAGGATCTGTGCTACAAGCCCAAGCGCCCTACCAGACAACCCAAGTGGCATGACCAGGTGTTGAAGTGCCATGATGGACAAACCAAAGCACCATGACCAAGATGACATGGCGTCCTTCCTCACTAGAAGACCTAGCCATGGTCCTACAAGGCCAAGTACTCCCATTAGGAGGTCTGGCACTTGTGCCAGATGACCAAGTGTCTGGAACCAAGTGTCTTGCCAGACAACCAGGTTGCCACGGCCAAACAACCAGGTGCCATGACCAGACCTAGTCATCATTCTACAAAGCCAAGTGCTGTCATTAGGTGGATGGTGTCTGTGCTACAAGGCCAAGCACCATGACCAAATACTGTGACGGTACAAACAGGCACCATGACCAGCAGCCAAGTGCTGACTAGAAGACACCGGGGGGCGATCATTAGGAGACATGGTATCCTTTTTTTTTTATATATAAAAAAGACCTGGCGCATATGCTAAAAGACCGAGTGCCTCACCAGCAAACCTGTCCCAAGGGATCCAGACAGTCTCCCCTCCAGGCTTGCCTCCCCTCCAGGCACATCCCTCCCCCTCAGGAACACTCTCTCAACTGCGACAAAACTACTACATGGAGAAGGTGACAGTGTCTGTAAGGCCATCGCCTCATGTGCCACCCACCCAGGCCTGCCTGTCTGACAGTCAAACAATTGGCCTGGGCTTCTGAGGCGCAGTTCAGCTTTCCAGTCATGTCTCCTGTGAAGCTGCAGTCACCATGTTCAAAGCATCAATGTTGCTTGGCAGGGCATGCTCCTTGATGGTAACCCAGATCGCCTCAATCTTCCTCGTGGCCTCTTGGCTCAATGGGCCTTTCTGAATCCATGCCACTGTCTCCTTGATCTGTTGAGTGTCCTTGGAGCCAATGATGACAGCATCCCCCAGCGCCGCGTCCAGAACAGAGTTGTGAACCGCCCAGCGGTAGGCCATCTCAGCAGCTGACACACCTTCTGCCGAGGCGATCTCATGCCACTGGTCCAGCGCTTCGAGGAACCCGGGTCTGTCGGCGTACATGGTGTAGTATATCTTGCCGACCATGTCATCAGTTCTCCAGCGGCCCTGCATGCTGCGCTGCCTCAGCTGCGCTGAATTCTTGGCCAGGAACCCTCCTGCGATCGGGCTGTATGCGTAGAAGGCCATCCCGTGGCGGCGGAGGAGCGGGAGCAGCTTGTCCTCCGCCAGGCGAGCGACCGCATTGTAGTTGCCTTGGTAGGCTGAGGGAAGCACATAGTTGTGCCTTTTGCAAACGCTGAGCACCTCCTCGACTTGTTCTGGGCTGTAGTTGGAGAGCCCAAAGCGCTTGAAGGCGCCTGATCGGTAGAGGGCGTCGATCCCCGCGAGTGTCTCCTCCAAGGGGACTCGCAGATCAGGGCAGTGCATGTAGTAGATATCGACCTGTGGTTTCGTTTGCATATTGCCGTCGTTTCAGCCAACTGGTATCCTTTTGCATGCAAGGGGAAGAAGTACAAAGGTGAATCCGGCACCCCTTGGAATTTTTCTGTCAAATTAGGAACGCCAAGTACATACCTGATCAACTCCGAGCTTGCGTAGGCTTTCCTTCCCCTCGGCAATGACGACCTCTTTTGTCGATGGGCTAGGGCCCATTATGCCCTTTGCTTTCGTGTGGATGGTGAATTGGGAGGGCGCCTTGACCTGGCCCAGGTACTCCTCAGATTCGCCATAGATAGCGGCGGTGTCGATTTCTGTGAACAGATCTCCGTATTCTGCCAGTACATCTAGTACAGATTTAATCTCCTCAGCCGTGTTGAAGCCGGCCCTCTTATTCAGATGGCCGGCTCCGAAGACTAACTTGGGTGCAGCCATAATTGTGTATGTGAGAGTAAAGAGACAGCCAATAACTTGAGTGTGTTGAGCAGCACGTTGAGAGGTAAGGAATGATGCTTTATTCCAGCTGCTGGGTCGATGCTCGGACTGGATAGAGGGATCTTGCTAAATATATAATAATTCAACAGAGGGGACGAAGGCCACCAGCCTCCCGGCTCCGGCGGTATAACGGACTTGAAGCGACTTGCCATTGGAAGGTCATCCTCTGCGGAGTGTGTTCCAAGTAATTGTGTATTGGTATTCCATGCAGGAGGACCGACTATCCCTGGCTTTCACGTAGGTTACGTTATTCTCACAGGATTACAAATTTGTCCGAGTGCATGTCCGCATAACTATTATCTGCAAGTATGTTAGCATCTGTAGGTATGTTAGTTTCCGACACGGCTTTAACTATGCCCTAAAGTGGTATTATTTCGGAGGGGACAGGATTTTAAATCCGACCGCTGTATGGATTAAGATGTGCGCTGATCAAAGGTTCCTCCGTGCCCGTCGTAAACAGGAATCACAAGTCAAGTCCATGACCAACCCAGTCTAAGTACTTTCATTAATTACAAATCACTTCAAGAACCTTCCCCATCAGGTTATGCTTCCAGATAATGATCGGTAATCGAAAAGCCCAGTCGATAGGGGGAGGCGGGAGTGGCATTGCATGGGCTTGAGCAAGGTGGGACTGTGGCAACTGATCAATTATTGCTACATATCCTCCGAACCTTTTAGTCGCGCAAAAAAGCGCCGTTTGTCTTCTCCAGGACTCTCTCCAAGCATCTCCTCTTGCCGGGTCTGAAGAGTCATGGCACCGTTGCCAGCGCGATGGTAAGCCAACTGCGTGGCACAGGGAGGGAATCTGACTGTCTAAGACATGCATGACAACAGTCAGGCAGCGGTGTTGATGCAATGTGATTATTTCTGGACATGGGGGGAGACGTAGGCAGGGAAATAGACAGAAATTTTAGATGTAAATCACAGGAGGAGGCTGATCTAAAGAGATAACGCGGTCTGACCTTCTGGCATTCTCGGGAATTTGGCAAGCCTCTCTCTCTCTCTCTCTCTCTCTCGCTCTCTGTAATTTCCTTACGCACCTTTTCATACTTGTAATGGCGGATATTGATGATTCGGCCTGTGAGGGAAAATCGGCACATAGCAGTAGGTATGACTTGGTGTTGTTCAGTAGCGAGTCGGACTGACCCGTCCGTCATGGCCATAGCAGCTATTGTTTTGCTGTGTTTCAGAGACTTCTTGCCCCTCCGCCCTCCGCCCTCCGCCCTCCGCCCTCCGCCCTCCCCCTCCCCCCCCCCTTTTTTTTTTTTCGTTTTCAGGGTACTGTGTTCTCCTCCCTTTCACCAAAATTTCCCCATTCTAGCCCGTACTAGCGCTCTCAGATCCTGCAACCTCGGAGCACCAAAGTTCGAAAGGCACGGCTCAAATCGTGTATTCTGTCCTTCCTTCCTTCCCCCTCCTTCAGGGTACTTTGTTAGAATCTCTTCTTAAACTCAAAGGAATAAGGTAATTAACACACCTTCGAAAGGGCCTGGAGCTGTGTGTCTCACATGGTAACAGCACCACCATGCTTCAGCTGTACCTTTAGTATAATTTTGGGACTCTTGTCGACCTTCTTGTCGCCTCGCAGACGGAGGCCCATCTCAGAAGGAGAACCGCGCGAGTGCCAGTGAGTTCCTAGCCCAAGGGTGATTTACCAGGAAACCGCCGCCAGCATGCCACTTTTCAGAGTTAGCTAGGATCCCGTGCGCTGGTTATTCATTCCACATCAACACTTACGCAGATGCGGTTGTCCTCGAAATAGCCAAGGACCAACTCCTCATTATAGTCCTTCCCAGGCTTCGTGATATCTGAGGAGGGCACATGGACATATGATCCCTTGTCATTCATGAGACGCTGAGTGGTCTCAACAGCTTGCTTGCCACCTGGGCACAGAAAATTAGCATGGAAAGTGAGGAGTCTAGACCCTTGGGTACATAGAAGCAGACAGCAGACATACCCGGTCTCAAAGGGCGTTGCCCTCGGTCACACGAGAACGCGCTCGCCAGATGCCAACATGAACCTTGAGAGGACCAGCTCGCAACTGTGAGGGACTGGAATTCCCTTGAATTCATAAGCACCAGCATGCTCAGGGATATGACTTGTCTCATGTATATCTCATTCGGGAATTTCTGGCCCTCGTAGTGGCCGATGTTGATTGTGCGGCCCCGTAAGGGGGGCCGCCGTACACACCGACCTCCTTGATAGTGGAAGGAGACAAAGCCTGCACCCTGCTGCATCTTGCCGTAATTGACCATGAAAGAACACAGGTCAACAACAGCATCAGCAGCACCCTTCTGCAACTTTCTGGGATCAATTGCAAAGGGAGATGGGGCAATAGTAACATCCTCCTGCATCTTGTTGTAATCAAATGTGGGAGGAAATATGTTGGCAGAAGAATCAGCAGCATCAGCAGCAATAGCAGCATCAGCTTCATCGGCAGCATTCTTCTGCAACTTCCTGGGGGTGATGGTGAGGGGCAAAGAGGCAGCAGCAGCACCCTCTTGGACCTTGCTAAAGTCGACCATAAGAGAAAAGGGGTCAACCTCAGGATCAACAGCAGCAGGAGGGGTGGAGGCAACAATAATAGTATCCTCCTCTTTGTGACTCCAGCGGGTGCACAGCTTGAGGCACATGAACCGCTGCTGGGCTTCTGTAGCAGACAGGTTGCCCATATCTGCTGCTACACCCTCCCACTGTTTTTTTTTTTTTTTTTTTTACCATACAGGTTAGTAAAAAGCCTGTAGTTGTGATAGATCTTCAAGGAGGCTGGAAGAATGGAGGGTCAAGGGAGTAGGAAGGCAGAACTCACCCCCCACCCCCTGCGACAGGGCCTGGAGCTGCATGCCACACCTGGTGGCAGCACCGCCCGCGGTCTAGCGAGAGCCTGCTCACCAGGTGCCGACACGGACCTTGTGAGGACCAGCTCGCAAGGTCCGTGTCGGGAAGGGGCCCAGCCCCGATCGCCAGGATCACTCGAACATTGCCCTGGGCCAATCGGCACTGCCATTGGCCCAGGTTCGCCACCAGGGCTGGCAGTGTATGAGAGCTCAGGGGCGCACGAGCCCTTGCGTGTCTGGTAGGTACCTGCCATCCCCAGATCTGCTGACCAGTCTAGCATGGCTGGCCGCTGACGTCCTCCTCTTGGTGCGTGGCGAGGTACTCGGTATTTGGTGTCGGGCGGGCGAGGTTGGGCAATGCTCATTCTGCTTCGTTCTGTAGCGCAGTCTGTTAATAGTCTTTCCCATGGAGAAACGGTGGTTAGGGGCTTGTTGAACCAACCTCTCTGAGGAAAGGGAAGGCTTTGGTAGTTGAGTAGAGGGGATATATATATATATATATATATATAAACAAAAGAAACAAAGGCACAAAGAGAAATGGGATTCAGCAGGCTGCCTGGGGTGATGTTGACTTGTTGATGGCAGGGTGGGGGGAAAGCTTGATGGGAAGGTGGAGTAGAAAGAATGTTGAGAGGAAAAAAAGAATTTGGGAAATCCAGGCATGATTATATAGTAATTGTGCCCTCAGCCGCGCGGCTGTGCAGTATGGTGATGTCGACAGCCTCACAATAGTGCCCCGACCCTTGCTATTGTTGGCTAGTTCTCTCCCCCATTGTTGGTTGGTCTTTCCATCTGTGACCAGAACGACATAAAGCTGTGCAAGATCGCGATCCTGAAAAGATCTCTTTTCAGGATCGCGAGTAGCCAGCCCTCTGATTAATAATCGTCCTGTTGTTGGCTGGATCCCCATGGCAATACCTCCAGGCCCATGCACACATCTGAGCCTACATCAGGTGCAATGACCCCATCTCCTCCTTCCATCGCGGCGAGCCGTTTGATGTAGGTGTTGTCCGGTTTGAGGGCTGCATACATGTTGGAGGTCATGAGTATCGGCACATTTTCCTGCTGCTGCTGCTGCTGCGAAGAAGAAGAAGAAGACACCGCGCCATCAGATCGTACGGAAAGAGCCTTGATGGTCTGCAGTTGTCTGCCTGCCATCTGCCAGACGAAACGGCGCCGGTGGTAGTGCTTGAACGCGAAGCTGGCCTTGAGAAGCTCCCACCAGCTCAGCTCCGCCACCGCCGGCCCAGACCCGACCAGGAACTTTCGAACCACCTCGGCAGACTCGCTCATGCCCTCTTTCTCGGCCTCAAAACGGGGTTGGATCTCCTGCCATGTTGCGTGGACGTGCCTGACCTTGTCGCGATAGTCTTTCAAGCCAGAGCTCATCGCACGACCCCACTCCGCCAGACATGCCTCCACGTCAGACCGCAGCCCGTCGCGAAGGGTGGGGAACCACGTGTTACGAGGTCTTCCCCTGAGCCCTATACCACCAAAGTTGATCTCGAACTGATTCCAGTAGGCGCTGACGTCTCGATCGATCGTGGTTGCGCCGCAGGAGTTCAAGAATCGGTGAAGGTCACGCAGGGCGGCGTCGACGACTTTCTTGGCCTCATACATGAGGTAGTCGATAATGTGTGTGGGCTCAGAGGTCACGGAAGACAGCTGGAGGGTCGCCTTGTAAGCCGGTGCTGGATACTGTCGTCTCGTTCCCACGACGTCGTCCCGGAACCGGTTCCAGTCGTCGTGCCCAAAGAGGATGCCTTGTTTTGGCTGATCAGCAAGTTCGCTGAGCAGCCAGCTGAGCTTGATGGCACCCTCGTCGCAGACCCGATAGCGGTGGTAACATAGCTTTTCTTTGTACGATGTACAGGAGCCTGTGAGTACGGTCAGATCAATAAAGTAAAAGACCCAACTGCCCCCCCCCCCCCCATGACCCGTCGTCGGATGCGGTGGGAGGAGAACCGTGTGCAACGTACCGAGGAGCTTCTGCCTGAGGTTGAAGCGAAATGCCTCCTCGAGCATCACATTCACATAGTCGTCGTTCCCGTGCTCGACTTGGAGATCTCTCAATGTGGCCCGGTTCTTGACTAGATACGGCGAGAAGTCTGGTTTTGGTGGCAAGGGGTGGTTCTCAAAGTTGTTCACAATATCGGCGTCCCAGCAGATCCAGACCTTGTCTCCGTCGTAATCACCACCCGAGAGCAGAGAGGCCAGAGGCACGTCGTCTTTGGCAGAAAAGATGACGACGTCGCGGAGGTGTCGAAGCTCGGGACGATACGTCGCCCTTACCTTTTGGACATCGCTGGGGAGATGGGCCGGGGACCGAGAGACGAGGACGTCGAGGCCGTCCAGATCCGACAGCTCGTCAGTGCCGTCGTCGAACTTTGACGAGAAGCACAGGTGGACCTCGCCGGGCTCGACGAACCCCCAGAAGTCGGGCAGGATGTATGCATACGTGGACTTGGCGATCTTGATCTTGAGATCCAGCTTGGTCGACTCTCCTTTCTGCTTCATCTTCTGGAAGAGCAGGTCGTGCAGGAACCTGAGCCGGGTGGGCTGGAAGCCTCCGTCGACAAGGAAGCTCATGATATCTTCGGTGCCCTGCGGAAGACCCCCCAGGAAGGGTACACTGGTGCCGCCGAGGCGGTACGAGTTTTGAGGAGACTGCTCGCGGACCCATTTTCTGAAGGATTCTGGTTGTTGCATGGCCGTCTTGAGGGCCTCGGCCTGCTGCTCTGCTTCCGCGACCATGCTCTGGACGAACTTTGCCCTCATAGCCCTGGGGTCAGTGGCTCTATCCTCCAGGATCGGTAGGAACTGGATATTCAGGCTTGCTGTGGTGAGCTCCGTAGACGAGGACCGAACCTCTAGAGTCCTGTGTGCCGGCTCGGCCATGTCACACTCCCACTTCCTCTGGAGAGGCCATGTCTCGATCCAATCCTCGCCGTCGACGTCCTTGACGTCAACAACCCACATTCCCTTTGCGCTCCCGAGCCGGCCTTGTATGGCACTGGGAACCGACTGCAGGCCAAGCTCGTCGCGGACCTTCCTCATCAGGCTGGGTGAGATCCTCCCGGCGCCGTCGTTCATGGCCTCACCCGTCCTTGACTCGATGTCTCTCTTCTGTTGGCGGATCTGCTTCTGCTGCAACACGATGACGGGACTTGTCTTGCTCAGCCCTGTGTGTGTGGTTACGTGATCAGCACCACAGCCGTGATTGCTTTTGGGTGAGCACATAATCCAAAGAAACAGAAGGGAAGAAGGGAAAAACCAACCAAGAGCGATTCGATGGAAAAGTTTGAGGTAAGACTGTGACCCATTGGCTTCCCAGTTCAGAAGCCAGTCCAGCATGGCGTTCCTACCCAGAGCCGTTCTGGGGTGTTTTGTGGTATGACTGGTTTCGACAGGTGGGCTTGATCGGGGGGGTCTCTTGGTCAGTGGGAGATCACGTCCGCTCTCGGCGAAAAAGAGAACCCTATCGTAGAACACCGTCTTTACAGACGAGCTGTGAGGGCCCTGCTGGGGTTCGTCGACCTTGAGTGGCCGGTCCCGCACATAGAAGGCTGACCACTGGCGGCCTACAAAGTGATGAGGCTCACTGGCAAGCCAGCGGGCGACAACGGCCACCGCATCCTGCTCATCAGCAGCCTGCGACGAATCGACGGCAGGGAGCCGAACCTCGAGGAATCGATCCCACCCGAAGCGGCGAAACAGGCGGGAGCTCTGCTCTACCTTTAAGGGGTGGAGCTCCAGCCGCATCGGCGGGCCGAAATTCGACCTGTGGGGATGCAGGGAGGCTGTCAAGACCACAGCCTGTTGGCTGGAGGCAGAGTCATCCTGGAGGCTGAGCTGCCAGGCATGGGGGTCTGACCTGACCGGGAGGTTTTTCCCCTGGAGAGCCGCGTGTCCCTTCAGGCTGGCCCAGAAGACACCGAGGTCCTTGAAGTCGTCCCGCCACCGCAGGTCGATGTGAGATGCGTCGACATTGCAGTGTGAGGCAACCCGGGAGACCTCCCAGAGTGCGCTGAAAGGAGCATCCGCTGCGAAGGCTGGGGTGGTCGCTACATCTTGATGTCAGGCCCAAATGCAGAGAGAGGTGCGTCAAGCGGCAGGCAGCTCAACCACGTAGACACTTACGCCACACAAGACGTAGACGACTGCCTGTGGAATCGGACATGTACGGCTCAACGTCCCCAAACGAGCTCGAGCGGGAGGAAGAGGAGCACGAGTAGAAAGACAGGGGGGGTCTGTCTGCGCCGTCTGCCTCTGTCTCGAGGGAGGGAAGTTGCGGATACAGAGCCTCCTGGGCGGCAGGGGTTGCTGGCCGGGGGTCATGCTCGCAGAAGGATTCCTCCAGGGCGTCGAGCTCGGAAGGCGTTGGTGAAACCGAGATCTCCTCGGACCTAGACGAGCAAGATGGCTGTGGGAGCAGGTCAGAGAGCGCCAGAGGACGGCTCGAGGATGAGGGGAGGGGAGAAGTTGGACCGGGCCCGGTTTTATTCCAGATGGGAACGACAGTATTCTGGACCCTGGACCGGAGGGTTGATGATTTCTTTGGCAGCATGCTGAGAAAAGTACATGTATCGATCGGATATCAGCCCTGGAGATGTGATGATGATGATGATGATGTTGTTGTTATGGCAAGTCTCATTAATAATTTAGGGTTGATTGTTGAAAGTGTTGAGAGGAAAGTTCCACCGGGGCAGCCTGCAGGTGCAGGTGCAGGTGCTGCAGGTGTTATCGCTGCCAAATACTGGAGTAGCGACGCAACGTTGAAGTCACATAACAATCGATGTTGCGCATTATTAGTAGGTGATTCTACAGGAATGAGAACAAACTCCCCCGGCCACTGAGCTTTTTTTCTTCTTTTTTCCCCTTCTTTCTTGGTGAGCACGTCTGGACACCTTGAGCCGAAATAAGAGAACCTGGTGAGTGCAATAATAGTGTGGCAGTTACAAAGGTAACACGAAGTATTCACGATGGGTCGGTGAGGACCAGACAAGAAGGAGTGCAGGCGAGGGTGGTAATGCTGGTCGGGGAAAGATGGGCTGGGTTTCGACCTTTCTGTAAAGCCTCGTTAGGCCAGGCTATCCAGTATAGAGGTAGCTCAAACGCCAAATGAATGATTTCGCGAGTACATAACTTGCTGCATACCTTCCTGGACATTGACTTTCAATCAGAACCTCACGATGATGGCCGGGTGCAGCAGCGGCGGGCACTGCCTTAATCAGCAGGGGCTTGGGGCGGCGTGGGCGGCTCCCGGTGCTATAAGTTTAGTTGCTTCTAGGGCACTTAGGGGTTAGCCTGGCAGCTGGCAACAGCGAGGCCGTTCGTTCCCTTGTGCCAGCCAGCCAGTTGAGGGCCCAGCGAAAACACAGCTTTGACCGACTCCTCCTCCGACTCCTCCTCCACCACCACCGCCACACAACACTGCCTCCACCTTCTTTTAGTGCCGAGGACAAGCCACCGTCCACGCCGAGGCGGCTGGCCAAGAAGCAGAAGAGGGACGACGAGACTCTCTCTCCTCGGGCCCAGCAGCAGCAACGACCGCCGTCCTCACCTCACTCGGGAACAACCACCACCACCTCTTTTCCTCGTATGCGTCGGCTTCATCTACATACAGCATGGAAGAAAATTGAGCTGCTTCGAGGCCATGGAACTCATGTCGGGTGGCATCTGGGGTTGTTTTTTCTAGAGTGTTCGAGGTTGCTGAGTGAACCCTAGTCCATACGCGCGGGGCGTGTCGGTCTGAGATGGGCCTTGAGCCGTGTCTGTACTGGTGACCTTTTGCTGATATGGTTGAACATCTCTCTTAGACACAGTCGACAAGCCCTCTGGTGTGGTGCCTCGCTAGATCCTGTCCTACAGCGTTCGTTTTCGAATATACAACTATGGTGCCTAGACTAGGTATACGTATCGCCTTCGCCTTCGAAACTGTGCGGTGCATGATCTCCGCCTGAAGGAGGGTCGACTTCTGCATATTACATCCTCCCAAGCCAAAGGCCCTAGCAACTTGCTTCGGCTCCCATTGGCCCCTGGTCGGAAAATAAACGCAATGAATGGGGCTCATACCTTGACAGCCGGGTTCATCAACCGCGCACAGCTTACCGGAGAGGAGATCGGTACAACGAGGGATGGATTCAGGCACCACGGACGAGGAGGAACGCGCAGGCGAGACGACACAGGCAGAAAGTGGCGATACGATTTGCAATATCTAATATTGACTATCTTCTATTGATGCACCTTCTCCTTCTCCTTCTTCTCTTTCCAGAACTCATAAAAAGAACCCCAAGAAATCCTCACTGTTTTCTAATCAGAAATGCCACTGGCTGCACCAGTGCTTCATCATCTCCGCCGTGACAGCCACAGTTTCCCTCGCAATAGGGCATCTCTCCATCGTCTCCTTCATGTCATAGATCATAGGCCCAGTAGACTCCAGGGCCATGCCCCTGTACGAGTCGATGAGCTTCACGCCAGGGTTCCGAGCCACGCTGGCCTCGCCGTCCGCCTGCGTCTTCTCCAGGCGGTCGATCCACTCGGTGAACGAGACCAGCTCTGCGATCCGCCCCCGGCCGTAGAACTCCTGGACAGCTACGGCCAGGTCTGCCCACTGTGTCGCGTGCGGGTTGACGCCGTGGTAGTACCCGTTGATATCGTCCGCCCTCGCCACCACCCGTGACACGCCGGCGGCCTCGAGCACGAGCTTGGCGATCCGCTCGGCGGGCGTCCAGTCGACCCTGCCCATGTGGCCCAGGTCGCCCGGCAGCGCCCCCAGGTGGAGGCTGCTGGCCACGATGCTGGGCAGCCACTCCTGGCGGTTCCACATGCCCTCCTGCGTCTCGGGCCCCGCAACCTGCCCGACACGCACAATGGCAAAAGGAAAGTCGCCCGCCCCTTTAGCCGCCGCGTCCTCGATGATGAGGCTGCCCACCATCTTGCTGCGGCCGTACCCCCCCGCCGGCAGCCTCATGTCCTCCAGGCGCCGCTCGGGAACTTTGTCTGCGCCGTCGCGCGCCGGGTCCCAGTGCTCGGCCACCGCGATGGACGAGATGAAGGTGACGGCCACGCGCCTGGCGGCCGTGGCGGCGAGGTCGCCAATGTACCGCACGCCCGCCAGGAACGGCTCAAAAGACTCGATGGGGATGTTGAAGTTGACGGGCCACGCGTTGTGGATCACACGGTCCGCCTCCGCCTGCAGCCGCGCGTATGTCTCCTCGCCCAGGCCCAGGTCCGGCCTCGACAGGTCAGCGTGCAGGAACTCGGCCTTGGTGTCGAGGATGCCGACGTCCAGCCCGCGCCCTGCGAGGGCCTTGGCCTGCTGTGTGCGCCCGCCGTCCGCCGCACGGTTGAGGCAGATGATCCTGGCCACGCGTGGGTTGCGGCCCAGGAGGTCGAGGAGGTACGAGCCCAGCATGCCCGTCGAGCCGGTCAGGACGACCACCTGGTCCTCGTTCCGCGGGTCTGCACGCCCTGGCCTGGCGATGGTCAGGTTCTGGGTGTACTTCTTGTGCATGGCCCGCATCGCCTCCTGCTGCTGCTCGTCCTCGCTCTGGGTGCCGTCCTGCCGGTGGCCGTGGACGATGGTCTTGAAGATGTACGCTGCCAGGCGGCGAGGGGTCGAGTTCGTGTAGATGGCCCGCGGGGGCAGGCTTTTTGCGTCCGTCTCGTGTCCGGCGCCCTGGAGGCCCGCGCGGAGGAGCTTGGCGGCGCTCATGACACCCAGCGAGTCGATCCCGGCGGCGAAGAAGTCAGCGTCAGCCTCCAGCTTGTCTGCGTGGAGGGACGTCCGGAACACCTCGACAATCGACATGGTCAGGGCGTCTTCTGATGCGACGTCGAGCCCGGGCCCTCCGCCCTGGTGCGAGCCACGCTGGTCCTTGTCTGCATACAGCTTCCTGATCTCCTCCTCGTACAATTTCACTGCCGCTGCCCTCTGGACGGTGCCCTTGCCCGCGCGGGGAAAAGGCTTGTCCGGGTTGGAGAGCATCACCAGGTCGCGGGCTATGCGGCCGTGCTGGACGGTCTCGTCGTTGGCCTGCTCCACCAGCGGCCACACGTCGTCCAGAAAGGCCTCTCCCTCATCCTCCGACTGAGGATGGACCTGAGGCTCGATGATGAGACCTGCCTGGAAGTGCTCTGCGCCCACGACCATGGCGCTCTTGATGCGTGGGTGGTCGCTGATGATCTCCTCAATGGTCACAGGGTTGAGCTTCTCGCCATTGCTAAAGACGATAATGTTGTCCGCACGTCCGTGGTAGATCCAGTGGTCAGCCAGCGTCGGGTGAGGCCGGTACAGGTCCTTGGTGCTCCACTCGTTCAGGTCTGGAAACGTGTAAAAGATGCCCTGGTCGCCCGGGTGGTTCTTGTTTTCCTTCTTCCGCACAATCACGAGCTCGCGCACATCATCATCATCATCCTCCTCCTCCTCCTCCTCCTCCTCCTCCTCCTTCCCCCTGCCCTTTCCATGCCTGCGGAACTCGCAGCCCATGACCTCCTGGTTGTAGTGGAAGTACTGCCAGAGGGCTGGGTCGGCCTTGGTATAGGTCGGGAAGGGTGCGTACTCGGTGGCCCCGATCACGTTACGCAGCAGGACACCGTTCTTGATGAGGCGGTTTCCGGACTCTCGTGCAAGATTGCCTCCTCCAAAGACCGCCGAGTCTAACTTGGCCAGCGCCCTGATCCCCTCTTCCGTCTGGCTCAGGTCCTCGATGATCGCAGGAGCTAGCATGGCCGAGTTGACGTCCGCATTCGCCAGACACTCCATCACAAGGTCGGCGCTCGTAGGGCGGTCACTAATGCCCAGAGCGATGGGCTTCTTGTTGTAGAAGACCGTAGTGACCACAGAGAGAACGCCGGCCATGTGAAACAGGGGCATAGGCATGAACAACCTCTTGGTCTCCTGGGCCCAGGCAAGAATCTCGGGCTTCTGGCCCTTCCACACGGGCAGCGTCGGCAGCGTATCGCTGTATGCCTGCATCCCTTGTCGCACGATGATGGGCTTGGGCAGGCCGGTGCTGCCGCTGGTGTGCAGGACCACGAGCGGGTCCCACTCGGCCTGGCTGAACCGCTTGTGGTAGGGGAAGTGAGGCACCTCCTCCTCGGGGAACCAGGCCTCGAGAGGGCTGACCTCGACAGCCTGCATCTCTCGCTCCTGGAGCAAGGGCTCGACGAGTTCCCTGGAGGCGCTGGCAAAGGCAATCATGTTGCAGTCGGTGTTCTTGAAAAGGTTGAGCTGGCCCTCCTTGGTGTTTCGGGGAGAGATGAACAGTGCCTAGCTAATGGGTTAGTTTTGTTTTGTGTGCCAAGAGACTATTTTCTTTCTTCTTTCCCCAAGTGAATAGTTTGCCCATCCTCACCTTGTATCCGGCCTTCACAGAGGCAATCATCGTGACGATGTAGCGCACATCGTTGGGACCAATGTAGGCGATGGTCGGGAAGGTGTCCTCCTCAGGCTTGCCGAAAAGCTCGACAATCTTGTGGGCGCAGCGGTTGACCGCGTTGGCCATCGACTTCCAGTCGACCACCTTCCAGCCATCTGAGGGCTTAGAAGACCGAGGGATTGAGAGGCATTCCCGGGTGGGGTCTTGAGTCGCGATCTGATCGACGAGGGTGGGCAGCAGGCGTTTGCCATAAGGGGTATCGTCCCAGTTGCCGACGGATCCCATGTTTCTCTCTTTTTTTCTTCTTTTTTTTTCTTTTTTCTCTCCTTCGTATTATATATATATATGTATATATCGGTTCGTTACTTCTTGTGCTCGAGGTTAAAAGTATTGTTGTCTTCTTCGATGCTCGACAGAATTGAAACTTTTGTTTGCAGTGACTGTTCAATTGGTGGTTCTTCTTGTCTTGTTTCGAGGTCTGATCGGTAGTCCGACGGTCGTGTTGACCCCTTGGGCGAACCCCCTCCTTATTATATCTGTTGAACTTTTGCATTATCGTCCATATCGGAATCGCGAACATGCCTACGGCCCTCCCCCCAGTGATGACCCGATTTTTGGGTACGGAATTCTAATCATGATGACAATGATCCCACTGTGGTGGGTTTTGTGATGATTCCTATGTAACTTAGGGAGGTACACAGTCCAACCTCGGAAGTCCACTTTTCCGATTATAAATTTTTATGTACAACACTGTACATACCACAGTAGTAGCATGTGGCCCCTTTCCATACTCTGTCTCTCTGCCATTGACGCCGGAAAGTACTCACGGTATGTACACATCATGTCAGGTAAGGGGGAGGAGGGTCTTAATCATGCAGAGCAATATTAGCGCCTCGGCTCGGCGTTGTATGACCATCCGGGAGGCGGGTGGGTCAGCCGTGCTGTGCTGTTGGGTGGTTTTGTAGGTGACAATGGACACTTCGCGTATTGACAGACGGCGCCGAGAAAAACACTTGTCTGCAAGGCAGTGGAGAGCGGAAGAAGAGACTCCACGGCGGAAAGGTTGACGCTTCGGCCCTTGAGCAAAATCTAGAAGCTTGTTGATCCTTGTCTGATGTCATTATCCATGTTGGCAACGTTTTTTTGGGGGGGGGAGAGTGCCGAAGTATTTGACGATGGTATTACTGATCCACCTAGCCTCGGTCCGCTTCTCTGCTGTCTGTCTGGCTGCTTTATTCGTGTGCAGTAGTACTTTTGTTTCTTAAACCGTCTTTGTCAGCTGCGGTGACTGTATTTTACTGTGCTGTTCCATTATTGCCTCTCCTCGCCTGTGGTGCGGGATTTCTGTTCGATACTTTGTCTGCCCCCTCCCCTCGTGGATCTTTCCAAAGCGCACAATGATCAGGAGTAGATAGACTAACAGGACCATCTGATACCACACAGTGGAGAGAGCACGTACGTATTCACAAATACGGGTGTCACATGGTTCATGGGGTTTCTTGAGTGCCGTGCCGGACCCGTGCCGGACCCGCAACGCCACACCTTGGCTGAAGGAAATACTGGGGCCTCGGACATCCCGTGGGAATAAGCAGAGAATGTTCTCTCAACGGTCCCGCGTGCGGGTGATCAAGCCATGCTCGTCTCTTCAACAAAGTAAGACGAAGACGCGAAAGCGCGAGAGCACACCCACTCAAGCTTAACCGGAAATACCACAGTATGATAGTACTCCCGACCGTTACGACCCAACGTCCCCACTCTCGGTGGAGCCGTGGTTTTCTTGAGGAAAGCCCACCGCCTCCAGCTTGCAGAAGAGGCGGCAGTCAGACCCGGCCAGGGAGCCCCTCCGATAAGCTCTGTGGGAATAATGTTTTCTACATTTTTGATGGTTGCGTGCAGGAGATCAACGACATCACCAATGCCTGAGTGATCCACAAACATGCTGGTAAAGCCTAGTATTCGAAATATTCATATGGTGTTGTAGTGCAAGCCCAAGTTTTGATTGTTGTGGGAGGAAAAGGCCCGATTGGGTGCACGCGACAGAAGGGATGGTGGAGGGTACACGGCAGATCACGGCAGATCACGGCAGATGCAGGGGCTAGTAGTAATGGACTGGCCCTCGCATAGGCCAAGTTTAGTCATGTTTTCCGTATAGACAGGTATTAGTTATCACAAGGCCAGGCCGCGTGGGTGACCGTCAACCCACGTCACCCGCCACAAATTCAGCCCCTCCCACCAGACACACAGACCCTTCAGAAAGCGGCCGTGGGTGAGGACCAGCCCTGCGCTTATATAACCCTAACCCTGAGAATTTGGTAAATTATATAAGCAAATCGAAAAATCTACCTACAGCGCAATTAGCTATTTTTAATTTGACCCTATTTTAGAAACTGTAATGAGCACTGCAGTAATCGAAGATTCCGTAGTTATATATATCCAGCTCTTCAGTGTGGCTCGTCCTGGCTTAGTGAGGCTCACTGCTGCTCAGTGGTGCTCACTGAAGCTCGGTGAGCACTCGTGAGCTTTCTCTGATTAGCTGGCGCATAACCCTAACCTTGGTTATGTAAGCATTGTGTTATTGCTGTCCGTTGTTCCCTTAGATCTTTCTTTGACCTGCGGGTTGGTCGGGTCATAACAGAAACCCTAGCCCAGCCCTAACCCTAACCCTTTAGCTAGGGCTAGGATTATTTATCGCAAATTACTTTTTGTTGCATTTATTTCAGCCAAAATAATAGATATTTTAATTCTAATAAAAAATTAATTTTCTTTTAAATTATAATTATTTATTTTTTTTATATTATATTTAAATGTAGTTTTTATTTGTTAAGTTATATCGAAACCTAGTTAATAATATCTTATTTTTCATTATTATAAGATTAGGTGTAGTAGTAGCTATAAATCCTAAATAAATATAGGGCCTAGGTAATAGGAAATAATAACTAGCTATTCACTAGTGTAGGGTAATGTAATGATCGGTGGTGGAAGGTGCCACTGTACTACATAGATCAAAAGATCAGCAGATATTCGAA